>PITA01001122.1:0-213406 GCA_004023965.1 Spilogale gracilis
GTTCTATGATGTATGATAGCGTACTGTGATGGTAATAATATATGGGATTGGGAAAATTCACATCTCAGGAAACCAAGAGGTACTGGCTTTATATTTGGAAGGTGTCTTGTTTATATTAAGCATGAAAATTCAGATGACTTTAAGTAAAGTTCTACATGCAAAAGCATTTGTTGGATTTATAGTAAAGAAAGAAACTGGTCCTGAATTTATCATACCTATTTGTGACCCGGCAGTGTTGGAAATAAATATTTTCACTCTGAACTTTCTGGGGCACTTGTGAGTGGGTGCATTTGCATTTGTTGTTAGCATTTGTTGTGCAATGTGTGTGAATGTACTTACTACACCTGATATTATCAATGCCTAGGACGTTACTAACCCCAAATTTTGCCTTTGCAGTATAAATACAAGGAAGCTTATGAGAAGTCAAAGGGGAAGCATGTGGGTTTCAGAAGCCTACAGGATGATCCCAAGCTGGTCCATTATATGAACGTGGCAAAGATGCAGTCAGATCGTGAATACAAGAAGAACTATGAGAACACCAAAACCAGCTACCATACCCCAGGAGACACGGTTAGCATTATTGCTGCAAAGTCGGCCCAGGATGTGGTCACCAACGTCAACTACAAACAGCCCATACATCATTACACATACCTACCTGATGCCATGAGTCTCGAGCATACCAGGAATGTGAATCAAATTCAGAGTGATGTGAGTATACATAACGTGACAGACCCAGAAATACTGGTACTTAAGGGATAATCATCTCTTCCTGTTTTAGTAGACTTCACAATACAGGAAGATATTTGAAAAATGTACTTTCAATAGTCCTTATTGAAAGACTAACAAAGGCACGATAGATGAGCTGTGTTTTTCCTGGCTTTCTGTGCTCCTATTGCAATCATTGATACTGTCTTTGTTAACTTATGGATCAAAGATAAAACCATATTCCACGAAGTAGTAAACCACCTTGATTCTCAACAAGAGGAGGTAGTTGTTCTTGACAGGCCTGCTTCAGTGGTGATATGTATAATGCAAAATAGTATTCTCTCTTCTTTCTGAATTCAGGAAAGTTTTTTCTTTTTTCACTAAAAATCACACTCTTATGCCTGTGAATCTATGTGATGAGTCATCTAGAATGAACCAGGAAGGCTTTGTGATTGCAGCATGATTCATGGAGAGCTGCATGGGGAGGCTGTTTAATATTCAGGGCATCTCCTTCTGCAGGAACCAGATTTCTGCAAGAATCATTCTCTGTAAGGGAATATATGGTGTTCATTTATTGACACTCAGTGGAGATATCGCTCCCAGCCGAGATCAGGAATAGCCTAGGTGGACAGGATGGGTGAAATTCAGAGTTGTGGGGTTTTAGCGAAATCAAAAAGAAAGCCCAATTTATTGTCAAAAGAGACAACCTTTTTTTTTTAGCATTAGCCATAGAAATATGTGGTCTAGATTCCCTCTGTGTCATATAATGCACTCTAACAACAGCACTTTTTCTTATTACCAAATTCTGGGTTGGAAGCTCAGTGGCATACATAGTGAAAATCTTCCTCTCAGACATGAGCGTGCTGGAAGGATTGCTATTCATCTCCTCTGGGTAGAATTGTAGATTTCAGAGAAATCCTTTGAGTATTCTGTAGGCTATCTCCTCATATAAGATTACTCTCTTACAGAATGTGTATAAAGACGAGTATAACAACTTCTTCAAGGGAATTGGGTGGATCCCTATTGGTTCTCTGGAGGTTGAGAAGGTCAAGAAAGCAGGCGATGCTTTAAATGAGAAGAAATATCGACAGCACCCAGACACCATCAAGTTCACAAGTGTGCCCGATTCCATGGGCATGGTTTTGGCTCAGCAGAACACAAAGCAGCTAAGCGATGTAAGTGGTTTCCCTTCAGAAGAGTTTATCCAGGGGTGCCAGGGATTATCTGTGGATTTTGTTGCTCAGACCAGACTGCTGTCACATTATCACAGATATCCAGGGGCGCCTGGGTGGCCAGTCTGTCAGGCAGCCGACTCTTGATTTTGGCTCAGGTCATGATCTCAGGGTCCAGGGATTGAGTCCTGCATTGGGCTCTGTCTGCACTGGGAAAGGAGGTGACTTGAGGATTCTCTCTCCCCCTCCCTCTGCCCCTAACCCCACTCATGCATGTGCATATGCACTCTCAAAATAAGCAAATTTTTAAAAGGGGGGGGGGGTTATCCGTGAATAACCCCCATTCCACCATCCTTCTTCATTCAACATGTGAACGTGCATCTTTGTTAGCGTACCAACTGCTTTCAGAGATATAACAGAAAGGTCTTACGTTTGAAACAACGTGGAACTTGAACATAAAGAGAATAGAGAAGCGAGAAGGAGGATTTTCCAAATTTGCTTTGTTTTCTATATGTGGAGAATCTGTGTTATATATAAGCAGACCCCTATCGTTATACATGTGAAATGAAATGATTACTGTTATCATCTGTGATTCCATCTGAATTGTAAACCAAGCTATTTATTCCTTTGAGTTGCAACCGTTTTACCTAGTTACACGGGGAGAAGGCGTAATGTCCTAATCCTCTTGCATAAGAGCTTGATGTTCTGAAAGGCAAGCCAGCAAGAGGCCTCTGGGGAGGAGGTAAGCAGTTTACTTTCAGAGTCAGCTGAGACTCATTTCCAAGCCCAGGTCTATCTGGACCCTTATTCTTAGCCAGAGCTTAATTACAATGCTTAGTGCTTCCCCTCGTTGGGTAATTTCAGAGTTTCATTCGAATACTTCTACCAGAAAGAGAGCAGGAGGTAAAAAAGCAAAGAAAAGAAGAGGTGGTGTGTTTTTAGCCCCAGATGCTGGAGGGTGGAGAAGGCTTTGCTTGGCTCAGATTTGAGAATTATCCGTGGATTTTCTTTCTCCGGCCAGTCTCTGTTGTCACATCACCATGGATATTTTGAAATGAGTTCTCCTGTAGTAATAATAAACGTAGAGACTCTTTTGATTTCTTTTATTCTTGCTGTGGTTTTCCAGTTAGGTAGGAGGGTGGAACACTCACTCATTGTCTTCCCCATCCCAATAAATGCCATCAACATCTACCCAGTGACTCGAGCTGGAAACCTGGCTGCCATTACGGATGCCCCATGGCGTGAGCCCGGCATCAGTGCACCTCATCCTCTCATAGCCCCCCACGGGGCACATATCTGTCATTCAGCTGCCCGCAGTTGGTCAGGGCTTCCATATCTTAATGGGGACAACTGTAGCAAGCTGGTATCTGGCCTCCTTGCCTGGGGTCACCCATGACAACAGAAAGAACTGTCCTAAGATATGAACCACAGCCCTCTTATACTTAAAACCTCTTAGTAACTTCTCCTTGAAATTAAAAGCTAAACCTATTACCTTGGTCGGAAAGGCCTTCATCTCTGTGTTCCTGATCCCCATCCTAATTCTGTCTTCCTCCTTGGCACGCTCCAGCCCTATGACGCAGCCTGCCTTCGGTTACTCATGCTGACCTTGTCCTTTTCAGACTCAGGGTCCCAGATGCTCTGCTTTGGCCTGGACCCCTCCATTTTCTTCAAGTCTGGGCATGAATGTTACCTCCTTAGAGAACCTTTGCTGACTACCCTTGTTTCTTTCCTAAAGTTACTCTATTTGCAACACATCACACATTCTAGCTCTATTTTATGGTTTACATTTTTATTTTCTATCTCCTATACTCCAACCTTCAAGAGGTCATGTGTGCCTTTGTCAGCACTTCATAGGCAGAAACCTGTCACCCATACCCGGCCCATAGAGCTGTCCAATAAATACTGGTGAAATGAGCAAATGGATATGTCTGCTAACACAGTGGTATTGGTATTTGGCTTGTATATGGAAAAACACTAATGACAACCTTCCTTTTCAAAGAGGTGTGTACTTGATAAGCCTGACATAACGTCAGCTAATGACATTTGCCTTCCGCCTCCTTTATTTTTAGTTGAACTACAAGGTGGAGGGGGAGAAACTGAAGCACAAGTACACTATGGACCCTGAACTGCCTCAGTTTATTCAGGCCAAGGTCAACGCCCTCAACATGAGTGATGTGAGTATTTGGGCTGTGGTACCAGTCGAATGTTGCTGACATGGGCCTCTTCTTTTCAGTTCTGTGTAACTCTAGCAACGAGAATTTTAAGGTCAGCAGACGGAGTGTGGATCTTTTGTGTGTGTGTTGGAAGAGATGGTTGAGAAGGCATGAGCGCAGGTTAACCTGTGAGCTAGACCCGGGCAGAGGCTGCTCACTCCTGCCGCTCTCCTTGGAATGGACACTCTGCCCACCATTCCCCCAGTGGGAGCCATTTTTAAGGACACAGCCTTGCTAAAGCAATATGTTGTTGAGATCGTCGGAATGGTACACGTGACTAAACCCAGTTAAGGCCCCTGTAGAAACTTTGGAGATTATGGTGGGCAGGTGAGGAGTGCTGCTTGTCTTGTGGCTACCCACAAGAACTTGTATGTAAGTTTTCTTGTTTATTAAACCTGTTGCCCACCAATCTGTGGGCTTCCTCTTTGTTCAGTTTTGTTTTGCCCTACAGGTACAGGTCTGTTTTTGAATCAACGGTCTAAAGATTGGCCCATTTTCATAGAACATGAGACTAGAAGCTACTATCAAAGTTTCACTTGATACAGGCTTTTCCAGATTGTAGACTATGACTTGTTATTGGATTAGAAAATCAATCAACTAGGTTGTATTGCACTTTTTAAAAAGTGAAACAAAATTGGAACATAAGATTGGGAAGTACAGTAGTGAATAGTCTGTACTAAGGACAACTGTTGCTTTATATTACTTTTGTTTCAGTTATTAAAACTTGTATGAAAGTTTATTGTAATTTTCTTGAGAAACTTTTTGCATGTAACGAGTCTCTTGGGTAGTCTAGATATGTAATTGGTGGTGATCTTTAAAAATTCACTATTATAAATTATTTCTTTTTGCTTTTAAAAAAAAGTTGGTAAATTCTAATTTAAAAACATAATCAAACCTGGATAAAATCATTCATTTCTTAAAAGATGACTTAGTCATTTTTCCTATCATTTTAGGGTCTCTTTTATCTTCAAATAAACATTCTTTGATACTCATTTCTGTGCTTTTGTTTTATTTAAACTATTTCCCTGCTTTCCTAAGTAATATTTAAACATTAAGGGTGACCAAATCTGGGTTGTACTGACTTTTTTTTTTTTTTTAGTTTTTATGCCTTTCTATAAGTTTTAATTGTTTCATTACAAAACATATAAGAAAATTAAAGTATTGCCTGCTTATTATAGAAAAGTTTGAAAATATAGAAGTATACTTCTATAGAATAATAAAATAACAAAATACTCTTTACTTTTTTCAAGTCTCATTATAAAGCAGACTGGAAGAAAACTCTTGCTAAGGGCTATGATTTGAGACCAGATGCTATTCCAATTGTCGCTGCAAAAAGTTCAAGGAATATTGCTAGTGATGTAAGTATAATTTGGAAGTAGAAAGCTTTTCTTCTCTATATTTTTAAAATCTCTACATGATTTGTGAGGCTATATGAGCTGTATTAAGAAATAAATTAGGGGCGCCTGGGTGGCTCAGTGGTTATGCTTCTGCCTTCGGCTCAGGTCATGATCCCGGAGACCCGGGATCGAGCCCCACATTGGGCTGCCTGCTTGGCAGGAAGCCTGCTTCTCCCTCTCTCACTCCCGCTGCTTGTGTTCCCTCTTTGGCTGTGTTTCTCTCTTCTGTCAAACAAATAAAAATCTTAAAAAAAAAAAAAAGAAAAGAAAGAAATTATAATATTAAAATATTTCCTAACAGCCGAAGTGCCAGTGATTTTTTAATATTATTTCACTTTAAAATCTTCAGAAATTCAAGACAGTTGCTACAAAGAAGAAAATTCTTCATTTTAAACCATGAAATAGTTGGATCATTCTTATGAACTTGGAAACTGCTTTTTATTTGGATTTTCTCAAAAAGAAGCTTTGGCATACCAAAATGTCACTGAATCAAAAAAAGGCTCCAAGTTTTTAAAAGAATACAATTTTTAAATATAATATTTATTTATTTATTTGACAGAGATCGCAGATAGGCAGAGAGGCAGGCAGAGAATGAGGGGGAAGCAGGCTCCCTGCTGAGCAGAGAGCCCGATGTGGAACTTGATCCCACTACCCTGAGATCATGACCTGAGCTGAGGGCAGAGACTTCATCCTCTGAGCCACCCAGGCGCCCTTAAATGTAATTTTCACAAAGAAAAATAATCTGGTAAAATAGGAAAACCAGGAAGAATTTTAGATTAGACGATAGGATCTTAGTTACTTACCTACTTACTTACTTTTTCCAAGTTAAATTATATTTTCATATTAATTGATGCAATATCTTGGTAGAGTAAAAACTCATTCATTTGGAATCCAATAAACTAATTTAAGAGCGTTGCTAAAATTTGTTCAGGATTTTGCAAGTACTTTATAAAGTAATGCAAATTATTTGGAAATAGATCATAAAAAATATACACCAAATCCTTAATAAACTTTTCAGGAAGCTTTAAGACTAGTCAAGGAATCTATTTATGAATAATTTAGATGTAAACCACAAATTACCATTCTTAATTATCCCCAGAGCAGATCTCAAGACCCTCCATTAGAAATATTTTATCAGTTCTTTATTTAAAAATACTAAAAAATTTAGGTGTTACTCAGATTCAGACTGAATTTGGGTATTGCTTAGTTGGTTCTGTAAATTAAATCTGACACTTACACATTTCCTATAATTGACCCTATCACACTTGTCTGCCCTTCTTTTTCATATAGTTCAAGTATAAGGAGGCTTATGAGAAAGCCAAAGGCCAGCAAATTGGATTTCTCAGCCTTCAGGATGATCCTAAACTGGTTCACTACATGAATGTGGCCAAGATACAGTCAGATCGTGAGTACAAAAAGGGCTATGAAGCCAGCAAGACGAGGTATCACACACCGTTGGACATGTTCAGTGTGACAGCAGCCAAGAAATCTCAGGAGGTCGTTACGAACACCAACTACAGGCAGCCCTTCCACAGCTACACTCTGCTGCCTGATGCCTTGAACCTGGAGCATTCCAAGAATGCAATGCAGATCCAAAGCGATGTATGTAATGGCCAGCAGATTATTGTTGTAGAATTAGTTATCTATTTCTAGCTGGTGGGAGAGAAGAACAAGAGCTTGGCAGCTCCATTTACTTCATCTTAAACCTGGCTGGACTCATTATAATTAGAGAACCTATCCAGAATTTGGAGTTTTAGGAGTTCACTCATTTGAACTATGTATGGCTTTAAAATTTGTTTTGGTTATTGTGTGTGTGTGTGTGTGTGTGTGTGTGTGTGTGTGTGTGTGTGTGTGTGTGTTAGACACAAGTACATGATGTACTCTCTGAAAAACTAAGAGGCTCAAGTGGGTGCAATGTAACATCTTTTCCTGTGTAAAATTCTTTTATCTTTTCCTCCAAGAAAGTTAAATTTTAGGAAGGAATTATTGGGTCAGTTTTTCCTCTTCAAAACCACCATGAATGCTATTACTTTTTTAAAAAAATTTATGTTAAGTAATCTCTGCACCCAATGTAGGGCTCAAACTCACAATCTTGAGATCAAGAGTCACATGGTCTACCAACTGAGCCAGCCAGGAACCTCTGAATGCAATCACTTTTAAAATTAGTTTTTTCCAAAAGATGGTAGGGCATAAAAAGCAGGTGATTCCCTTCTCCGTCACTTTTTCCTTCTTTTTGATAATGAGTAAATCATCTAGCCAAAGAAACCTAAGCCCTGACTCTTTCTGAAATGAAAATTTCCTTTTTCATTGTAAAGAATCTGTACAAATCCGACTTCACCGACTGGATGAAAGGGATTGGCTGGGTCCCAATGGAGTCAATGGAGGTAGAGACAGCAAAGAAAGCTGGAGAGATCCTTAGTGAGAAGAAGTATCGTCAGCACCCTGAGAAGCTGAAGTTCACCTATGCCATGGACACGATGGAACAAGCACTTAACAAAAGTAACAAACTGAATATGGATAAGGTAAGAACTCCCCTGCTGGTCTCAGCCCGAGAGCCCTTGAGCCCTTGAGCCCTGGCAGTGCTGCTATAATCATCATCAGCGTTTTTATCTTTCTGATGGTTATGGTGATGGTGGTGGGAGGGGCTTCCGTAATGTTCATCATGTCTAGAGAGCTCCCACACATTCTGACTCAGGCTGTTTGTCTACACCACCCTGAGGGTATGACAGAACTGCAAAACTCCATGTGGTGTTTGGTTGGGGCAAGATGGCATTTGTTGTCTTTGTGGAAAGAGAGCTCCCTAGTTTGATGTTTTTTTCTGCCTCATTGTTTGTTGAGTCTCATCATCCCGTCTTCTTGCTGTGTCATCTATTTGCCAATATCAGAGTTCATCTCTTGTGTCATGGAGATGTGAGTCTCTTTCTGTTGGTAGTGCTGTCACAGATTGACCTGCTGTACAGTCATGTGCCTGTCCTCTTTGTTGCAGAGGCTCTACACTGAAAAATGGAACAAAGACAAGACCACCATTCACGTCATGCCCGATACCCCAGACATTTTACTTTCCAGAATGAACCAAATCACTATGAGTGATGTAAGTAGATTAATAGCAACAGAAAACTGAGAGAGGAGGTTGGAGGGTGCTAATATTTATGAAATATATCTTTTACATACCAGCCATGTCAAAATCAAGATTCCCATTCTAACCCAAATAACAAGTTGCTGGTGTTACTCTATTTCATTATATAGAAACTGTACAAAGCTGGCTGGGAAGAGGAAAAGAAGAAAGGATATGACCTGAGGCCTGATGCCATCCCAATAAAGGCTGCAAAAGCCTGTAGAGACATTGCCAGTGACGTAAGTGTTTCCACTGGGCCTTCTTTAGGCTGAGTGAATGAGAAGCAAATGATCCAAGCTCGTGCGTGTGCACGCGTGCGCGCAGAGCTGCAGTCATACCTACCCAGTGTTAGTGAGATTATTGTCCATGGAACACCTAAGACATTTTCCTTCACCCAGTCCAATGACCCTCTAAACATTTGTTTGTTATTTGATGTAAAAAGTGACTGGGTCTTGTTAAAATAAGTTTCTTTTAGAGTATTCAAATCATTTATAGGCAATTCTGAGCAAATATTGAATGCAGTCTACTCATTTTACCCGAGACCCTTGATTACGCTCTTTCCTAAATTAAAGATGCACCATGAGAAATTGTGCCTGTAGCCTATTCTGATGAGACAGCTGAATGGGAAAAGCTGCTTTCTAAAGCACCCTAAAACAACTTATTCATGCATCTCTTTGATTAACTCTGAAATCATTTTCTTTCCATGGACTCAAGTCTGGCAGGAAATTTGAAGTAAAAAGATTTTTCTCCCTGCTCCTGTGAGCTCTAAAACCATACACCTTTGACAAAGCTAATGGCATCTAATGAATTATATTTTGCTCTCTTTCCTTTGCTACCATCATCACCATGCTTCTCTCCCCATCTGCAGTACAAATACAAACAAGCCTACGAGCAAGCCAAAGGGAAACACATTGGCTTCCGGAGCCTAGAGGATGACCCCAAGTTGGTGCACTTCATGCAAGTGGCCAAGATGCAGTCAGATCGGGAATACAAGAAGGGATATGAGAAATCAAAGACCTCCTTCCACACCCCGGTGGACATGCTGAGTGTGGTGGCAGCCAAGAAGTCTCAGGAAGTGGCCACCAACGCCAACTACAGAAATGTGATCCATTCCTACAACATGCTTCCTGATGCCATGAACTTTGAATTGGCCAAAAACATGATGCAGATTCAAAGTGATGTATGTGACAGCCACATCATTTGCAGGACATTGACTGGTTAATAAGCAAATCAGGAATGACCCTAAGTGAGGACATCTTGAAACTCCTGAAAGAAATTCATGTGCAATTTCCCACCAAGTTGTTTGTTTTTCTCCCTTAGGTGGAGTTTCTTTCCTTTAACAAAAGGGATGATACATTCTAGAAACCAAAGTTTTACCTTCTACCATTATCGCCATGAGGATGGGGGATGCTAGGTTCAGCTAGGGCAAGTGAAAATTTGTTTCAGAGAACATGTTGAAGGAAACATGTCAAGCAAAGAGAGTCAGAAGCAGAAATGTTTCCTGGTAAACGAGTAAGAGGAAAGCCAGGAAGTCCAACTACTTGCTAGGTCCCACCCCTCACTCCTAACCAGCTTTATTCCACTTCTTCCAACCATGCAATTGCCTGTATTGCTGATGAAACATTGAGGAGGTGGAAGCTATTGGAACAAATGTGAGGAAGGCACAGAGTAGAATGAAGAATTCAGCTATAGAGGCTATTTATTTGGCAGCTGGGAGAAAGAATTTAAATTACAAACCAAGGGCAGGTCACACCAAGCCTGTGTTTCTCTTTAGGAATGTAAGAGCTAAGCTCTTAATTGCTAGGCAGGTACATAGTGCCTGCATAAAAGCTACTGAGGTAGAGTTGCAGAGGAAAATATCAGAATTGAGGAATAAAAAGCAAAATTTGCAGAGAGTACCAGTGAGGTCTCTGACATACCCAAGGGAATTGTAACAATGGTGGGTGATCAAAGCTTACAATGAAAGAGAGAACCGGAGTCCCAGTCAGTCATCTGTTAACCAAGGAGAGTTGGGGAATTTTTTAAGAAAGGTCAATGCCCAGTCTGCATCAGATCATGTGCAGCTAATGAATCATTGAACACTACATTAAAAACTAATGATGTACTATATATTGGCTAATTGAACTTAAAACAATGTATATGGACCAAATGCACAAATTAAAAAAAAAAACCACCAGATTGTCAGAATGGGGGAAAAACAAAACAAAACAAAAACGGCATTTCTTATTATATTCTTATATCTTATATTCTTCTTATTTCTTAGCATTTTTTCCTTAGTGAGGACATTAAGGAAAACAAATCACAAAGATATTACTGCTTATTTTTAATTTCTCATGCAAAAAATGTAAAAAGAGATAATGTTTAGGGACAAAAATTGTTGGAGCTCGATACCCTATTTGGTTGTAAGCCAAAATGGAACTTAGGAAATATTGAATACCCACTTGTGGTTATTGGCAACCTTGGTTTCTTCTGATCCCTGAATTTTTCCTCCTTTGCAGAATCAGTACAAAGCTGACTACGTTGACTTCATGAAGGGCATTGGATGGCTCCCTCTGGGCTCACTGGAGGCTGAGAAAAACAAGAAAGCCATGGAGATAATCAGTGAAAAGAAGTACCGCCAACACCCAGACACTTTGAAATATTCCACTTTGATGGACTCAATGAGCATGGTTTTGGCCCAGAATAATGCAAAAATTATGAATGAAGTGAGTCAATAATGTAATATTTCCTATGTACCAGGCCTCCTTAAATTTGATCTACAAGTTTTAATAATAGTTTGAGGACATCACAGTGTTTATTCAACTTTGAAAAAAGGACTTGTGGACAAAAAAAAAAAAGATAGAAATTAGTCCTAATGAGCAGTGCCCTAAATGTTCAATGAACCACTCTGTCCAATAGACGTAGGAAAATAAATATGAATCATTTCTTTTCATGCAAACTTTGGGAAGAAGTCTTGTTTGTCTAAGGTGAGGTTGAGTAGAAATTCACAAGGCTGACTCAGCAGATTGTTTGCCTGACAGCTGGGTGTTGCAGTCCACTCTGGTTTCCTAGCTGCTTTGATCGAATCCAAGGAGACTCCTAGAACCTGTGGCTGTAGCAGCATTCTGAGACAGGAGTTTCTCTGGACAAATCATGAGAACAGTTGTTCTCTACAAGTAGTTCCTTGGATCATTAATTTTTCCAGCCTTTAGAAAAGCCTTAATCTATCTTTTAATTTATTAGCTATGATAGATACCAAGACTGAAAAGCACATTCACCTTGGACTTCTGTTTTTAAGTTATAAATAATAAAATAATTGCAGCAACATTGGTTATATTGTATGGATTATAATTTGAAATCCCATTGATTAGCAGAAAAGAGAAAAAAATTGGACTTTAAGCAGTTGAAGAAAGTGATGATCCTCCTTGCACTAGAGAGAGCTGCATTATGCTAAGTGTCTGAGTAAATCCCTTGGAGTCTTCTGAGAGAGAAAACTGATTAGTCAAGTTGACCGATCTCTTGGACTGGGACTTGCCTAAAAGGCACAGATCTCATTGTCCCTTTTAAGATTTAGTATTTAAACTACCACAAGCTCACATTTACTTTTTAGATGTTAAATCTTTTATTTCTTTTTCAGTGTAATGATTTATTAATCATTTCAGAATGATGATGCTAAGCTAAGAATCATCAGCCTCATATTGTAGAGTTCTGGAAATGATGTCCCAGACCTGCTCTGTGTCTTTAGGCAAGGCGCCTTACTTATCTGGGCTATGATTGTCTCAACTCTGCAATAAAAGGATTCAACTAATGATCACCAACACATCTCTCAGTCTAGCATTTGCTATTTCTATGATTCTCATCTTGGCATTATTTTACTTTCCATCTTACATCCTCTCCGCTGTCTTGTTTGAATTAACAGTTTCCCATTTAAATTTAAAAAATAAGATTTAGCTAGGGCACCTGGGTGGCTCAGTGGGTTAAAGCCTCTGCCTTTGGCTCAGGTCATGATCCCAGGACCCTGGGATCGAGGCCACATCAGGCTCTCTGCTCAGCAGGGAGCCTGCTTCCTCCTTTCTCTCTGCCTGCCTCTCTGCCTACTTGTAATCTCTGTGTCAAATAAATAAAATCTTAAAAAAAATAAGATCTAGCTGATAAAAATCATAAAATATTGGTATTTATGTACAATTTATGTAAGTATACACACACACAGAGCACCTTTTTAAGATTTTTAAATACTAACTTTCACTTTTATTTATTAATTTTTTTTTTTTTTAACTTTCCAGCACCTCTACAAACAAGCATGGGAGGCTGATAAGACCAAAGTCCACATTATGCCTGACATCCCCCAGATTGTCTTGGCGAAGGCAAATGCAATTAATATGAGTGATGTAAGTATAATTCCCTCTGGTTTATTTGAACCAGTATAAACTAATTAATGTCTCTTAGTTATAAGAGTGAATGTTTTGAAAATAAGAGTAGGAATTCACAATCGAGAATCTTGACTTTCTAATCTTGCTTTTCTAAGAGTTGGAGCAGGCCTGTGGATGGGACTTGGACCCTGCAGTTAGGAATTTGAAGGGTAGTTGGATTCTGTTTTGGGGCTGGTACTCGTTCTCAAACCATGAGACTCAGCAGGAAGAGAAGGGCTCGGGGGCCCCAAAAAAGAAAAAGGAAGTGAGACTCCTGGACCTGGTTCCTGGAGTCTCTCTACCAAGGCTTTGAGATGCTCCTAAAGAAGGGGACTTGGGAAAAGATAAGTGAGAAAGGAAGATGAACATTTTGAAGAATTTGGGGCAAGCTCCAAAACAATATGCAACACTTAGTGTTAGAAAATGCGTGTTTCATTTCACTTTCTTTCTCAACCTAATCATGGTTGCTAGGAAATCTCTAATCCTACTAGTGTCTTTTCTTTTCTCTGAATTACACAGGGATTTTTGCTTGATGGCTAATTTTTGGATTGTAGAATCCACACAGTTATATAAATAAGTGTCGATTGCAAAATAGTGAAGTTTACTTTTGATGTAAGAGTATGGTTGTTTTGTAGTCTTAACTTTTAGTTAGATAAAAATGTATCCTCGAGAATCTACTGGGCTTTCCCATTTTTAAAAAGCATATTTATAACCTAATGGAAACTATTAAGTTTTACTTTTTTTGGTGGTTTCCTAAAGATTTGGGTATATAATAGACTTTTTCAAACACAGTTTTGTTATTTGTAAGAACATTTAGCTATCAAACCACCAACCAAGCATTCTTAAAAATAACGATGATGCCACAGTGCTAGTTTACTTTTTTCAAATAAACCCAGGCAGAGAGCCCGATTACTTACTTACTTACTTACTTACTTGCCTCTCTTTACAGAAACTCTACAAACTTTCTTTGGAAGAATCTAAAAAGAAAGGCTATGATCTCAGAACTGATGCAATTCCTATCCAAGCTGCCAAAGCTTCAAGAGATATTGCAAGTGATGTAAGTCTGAAGGGAAGCACTCACCTGATGGGGGGGGGTATAATTTACCAAAATAATAAGGGCTGAATTTTGGAAACATTCAATGGAAAGATATAGGGGGAAAAGCATGCCTGCTAACAATGTCCTCCTTTTGTTCTGTGAATGCATTTTAGGCTTGCTCTTTTGTCTTCTCTGGTATTTCTGAAAACAAAAACAAAAACAAAAACAAACAAAAAAACCCAAAAAGAATGTTAACCGCATTATGACCACGTATCTCTGTGCTCCCTGGCTCATGAGATCTAGGTGAATTTTCTTTGAACTCCATCCCCAAGGCTATGGCCTGTAGAAATCCAAAACCTTTCACCGAGCTTTCTTGGTGAAAGACTTGTGTTGTTCTTGCTTCCTGCCTCTTAGGAAGTCTCTTCCTAGCCGGTTTTCTCATTAAACGGTGTGCCAGGGGTGCTGGTCTTTTGAACTCATGACAGCTGATTATTAAATAACCGGGAATTTTGCAAGCCAGTTGTTAAATTCTCGGTGACTTGACGCCAGCCCAGGTGTCTGCTGTCAGTCTACCATCTACCGAGCGGTCACTACCATTTACACCACAGAGATCGACAAACACGGCAGACTGGGGCTTTTTCCCTCCAGAGAACTGGTGTACCAGCTCACCATTCCTGCAACACAGCACCCGTATGAAACTCAGTTCTTTCATTTGGCTGTTTCTGCAAGAAATCTTCTTACAGTGACTACCCAGTGATTTGGCAAAAATGGAGGAAACACATTCCAGAGTACCCTTTCCTTAGTCACACACCGCCCATCCAGTGACACGTTCTCTCTCATATTTTATGCCTGTTCATCTTTCCTACCTGTCCACCCCTATGCCACTGCTCCATTGTCCTGAAATCTCAAAATTCTTTTCCCTCTATTCTGGAGGATTTCAGCTCCCCGAGACTCCTCTGCACTAACTTGCTCACTCAGACTCATCGGAGAGAGGCAGACTAAGAAGCTTGCCATGTACGAGGATCCTCCCTCTGTAGAAAGAAGTTGAGTGATAAATAGTAAAATTTATTTCCCATTATACCAGTATAGGAAGTCTTAAAGGAACTCCACAAATATAAAGCTACTCTACAATGATAGTGTGTATGTCACACACTAAGCCTATTTTCTGCCATAAATGACTGGCTGGCTGATTTCTTAGGGCAGCAGTAAACTGCTTAGAACATTCTGCTTTTTTCTCTGATTAGCTGTACTGTTATCACCTGCTAAAGATCTGTAATCCTAACAACAGAGTGTACATGGAAGTCAGTGTAGTATATCCTCGTTAAGTTCTTGGTTCTAATCCTTAGTGACCTTGGCATGTCGCTCATCTCTTTGGGTCTCAACTTACTCATCTGTAAAACGGGGGCATTGGGGGCAGTAATAATAACTTTGCTATCTGCCTCACAACATAAAGTTGTGATATCAAGTTACACAAACATGAAAAACATGTTTTCTAAACTGTAGAATTCTACACAAGTATCATTTTTCATGAAACACAGAATATTGATACTAGACTGTTTCTAGTCAAGGGAATTGCTCTAATAAACCAATTTTTTCACAGTATAAATACAAATACAATTACGAAAAGGAGAAGGGGAAGATGGTTGGTTTCCGTAGCCTTGAGGATGATCCCAAATTAGTCCATTCCATGCAAGTGGCTAAGATGCAATCTGATCGGGAGTACAAGAAAAACTATGAGAACACAAAGACCAGCTACCACACCCCTGCTGACATGCTCAGTGTCACCGCTGCCAAGGATGCCCAAGCCAACGTCACCAACACTAACTACAAGCATTTGATTCACAAGTATATCCTCCTTCCAGATGCCATGAGCATTGAGCTGAGCAGGAATATGAATCGCGTACAGAGTGACGTAAGTCTCTCTTCTTTCTGGGTGATAACTGGATTCCTAGCATGGGAATGGAAATCAGTCTTCCATGCTACACTTTTGTGTCTGAACTGATAAAAGTAAAGTAATTGATAAGGTAAATTAGAATCTGTCTCTTCTCTTTATAGAATGAATACAAGCAGGACTACAATGAGTGGTACAAAGGGCTTGGCTGGAGTCCAGCTGGTTCCCTAGAAGTGGAGAAGGCCAAGAAAGCAACTGAATATGCCAGTGATCAGAAATACCGCCAGCATCCTAGCAACTTCCAGTTTAAGAAGCTGAATGACTCCATGGACATGGTTCTTGCCAAACAGAATGCACAAACGATGAACAAGGTAGACAGTCATCCTTCTATACAGCGGTCCTTCCCTGCAGCTCCCAGTGAGGTGGGGCTAGCAGCGTCTGGTTCTTGTTTGGGCAGTTTGGTTGGGACCCACCCCTTCTGGGCAGTGACAGGCTGTTCCAGAGCATGTCCCTACATCGTTTTCTTCTGCCTGCTTCTTATTTTTATTTCTCCTGACCTTCTAAATTGAGTTAGAAATCATTTGTTTTTTAAGATTATTGTATACTAAGAACTTTCAATTAATTCTAGAATATAGAAAATATCCAAAATGTTACTTTTTAAAAAATCTCAGTTTGTTCTTGGTGTCTCTTCTGAGTCATATACCACTTCCGTTACTAAGTTTGATCTAATTCACATTGAGTGCATTCAAACGCTCTGTTACGTTTTTTTCTTTTCCGTTTGTCCTTCAAATATCAAGTGTCTTTTTTTTTTTCCTGTCCTAGTACTTATATACCATTGACTGGAACAAAGATAAAACCAAGATTCATGTGATGCCAGACACACCAGATATTTTACAAGCCAAGCAGAATCAAACTCTGTATAGTCAGGTAAAGCTATATAAAAATTGGGCTTGAAGCTAATTAAATGTTTAAAGGATGTAATGGTAAATAATTGATGTAAATGCTGAAGTAATAGAAATGAATGACTTAAACTGGCTAGTTATAAATGCTGCAGAATATGGTGATTAAAAGCAAGAGCTTTAGCTGTGATTCTTATGCTTCGTGGGGACAGGCACTGTGCTGATTTTCTTTATCTCAGTCCTCACAGTAGGAAATCAGTAGATAGGAAATCTGTCTGGTAGGTAATTGTTGAAAGAAAAAAATGCATCAGACAGACCTGGTATGGGTTTTGGCTCTGCCGTTTATGAGCTCTATTACATGGGGTCTAAGTCTTAGTTTTCTCATCCCTAAAATTGGAACCATAATAGTGCTTATGACATTGAATTGTTGTTGAGGACCAAGTAAGAAATTTCCATGTAGGGCTCTCAACACAGTACCTGGCACATAGTAAGTTCTGGATGACTCAACTGTTTTTGTTATTATTCAATTTTAACACACATGCGTCTGTTCAATAAATTTGATTCATAAAGATTAATTCATTTACTGTACCTCATAAAAGGCATTTCAGTATATATTGCTTTGTCACTTGGATAATCAAAATTTTGTTACCTTTTTTTGGTTGCCAATTATTTTAACATCTATAAGTAAAATAGTGACCCTAGACTGTACTTAACAGCAAGGAGAAAGTACCTGATATACTTGATACAGCCAAATGGTGTCTGAACAGAAAGCTACTCTAAAATTGTACTATGTCTCTCAACTGAGCCCATTCTCAGAGCCAGAAAATTGAAGCAAGATCCTGTAATGCTAAGTCAGTACTCTCTAAAACAGCTTGATTTGGTTGTATCCATATCTTTAGAGGTAAGATAGATGACAGAATCTCATATGTACTCTCTGGGTAAACTTTTGTTCAGTCATCCATTGGGGTTTTAATATTTACTGACTAATGCTTTATTATATTATATGTTTAATTACATAAATGATATGTAAATTACATGTTTAATTTCCAGAAACTCTATAAACTTGGATGGGAAGAAGCTCTGAAGAAAGGCTATGATCTCCCACTTGATGCAATTTCTGTTCAGTCGGCCAAAGCTTCAAGAGACATTGCTAGTGATGTAAGTTTGGCTTGTTTGGCTTTTATGACACATTTTATCTGAATTAGGTACATTTTTTTTTCCCTTGAATCAGGTACCTTAATGCTGGTAACTATTTTTACAGATAGGCCCTGCTTTTCAAAATGTAATGCCATTCCCTTCATCTTCTCCTACCTCCTCTCTTTCTTACTGATCCAGTATCAAAATAAGAGCTTCCTGAATAGAGGTTGAGTCAGAGGACCTCAAAGATCCACTATATACTAAGATGCTACGTTTCTAGACATGACAGAGAAACCAGAGATTTCAGGGACACCTGGGTGGCTCAGTTGTTAAGCATCTGTCTTCAGCTCAGGTCATGATCCTGGGGTCCTGGGATGGAGCCCACATTGGGTCCCCTGCATGGCAGGAAGCCTGCTTCTCCCTCTCCCCCAGCTTGTGTTCCCTCTCTCGCTGTGTCTCTCTGTCAAATAAATAAATAAATAAACAGAATCTTTAAAAAAAAAAAAAGAAACCAGACATTTCAGTTTTCCCTTGCTTGCCTGAAAATAATTTCCTGTTTTGTATTTGTCTACATTAGACAAATTCAAAGTGCCAGATAATAAATCAACCTCAATAACCTGAGATTGATAAATTTTTATATGTATATATTTAAAAATTAGATGCCAGTTCTTCTTATTTAACCCATTCTTATATCTACACAATGATAATAAATTAGGTTAGGGCATAAAAAATTTAGGAGGTTTCAGGAATTTAGGTTTAAGCTTCTGAGAGCTTAACTTTCTGTTGGCTATCTGGTCCCAAAGTTCATAAAACAGGGATATTTGTTCTCTGAGGCAACTTCCAGTTATGATTGAAAAGGGTAGTCATTTTGGTGAATAAACTAGGTACAATTATTGATTAGTTAAATTTTTACAAATATTTGACTTTGATATTCTGCATATAGATCAACATTTCATTTTGTTAATTCTAAGAATTAACCTAAAAAAATTCAGAGGACTGGATTTCAAAGGGAAGTACTGTCCCTTAAGATTTTTTTTTAAAAGATGTATTTATTTGACACAGAGATCACAAATAGGCAGAGAGGCAGGCAGAGAAACAGGGGGAAACAGGCTTCCTGCTGAGCAGAGAGCCCGATGTGGGCCTAGATCGCAAGACCCTGAGATCATGACCTGAGCCAAAGGCAACGGATTAACCCTCTGAGCCACCCAGGTGCCCAAGATTTTTTAAAACAAGACAAAGACTTGAGTTGGAGAAAAAGTGTGTCTAAAGACAGCATCTGGCAATGAATTCTAAGAATATAAGGGGAGATTTTCTTTAAATTAATTAATTTGTGGCTCTCCAGAAATGGGAAAGTTAATTAGATGATTTATTGCTATTCACTCACTGGCTTGCTGGTTAGTTCTGACTAAATCAGCATGCTAAAGAACCTGCAGCAATAATGATGCTTGAATGGTCCCACAGGAACATTTAATGTTATGTAGTCTCCATCAGATGAAGATTATTTAGAAATTGAAGAAATAACATCAGTGATTTCCTAATTATACATTTAACAGTAGCTGATTTCTTTTTGTTTGAAACCATTAGTTAGAACCTTTGAAACCCTAAAATTAAATTTATATGTGAACTTTCCCACCGTTGCAGAGATTAGATCTCCTCTCAGTTTCAAATGTTGGGTTTTTTTTTAAGATTTACTTATTTATCTTAGGGTGAATAGAGGGATGGGCAGACAGTGAGGAAGAGAGAGAGAATCTCAAGCAGACTCCTTGCTGAATGCAAAACCTGACACAGGGCTCAATCTTACGACCTTGAGATCATAACCTGAGCCAAAATCAAGAGTTGGACACTTAATCACCTGAGCCATCTAGGCACTCCTCAAATGGTCTTTATATTCTATAACATTTAAGGAAATTAGAGGTATTTTTAGGAGTACTTAATAAATTAGAATCCTAGAATTGAGTTAGACAATGCAAAAGCTACTTAATCCAGTCTCCCACTCAGTGTCCTGCCTTCTCTCCATCTCCAACAGGTGATCATCTGGTCTGTGAACACATATAAAAGAATGTTTGTGTCCTTCGGGGCAGGTCATTTCGTTGTTGGATCATCTCTAATTATCATTTTATAGTTCCCTATTTTGAACTTGAATATGTTATTGGTTAACCCTAGGTCTGTGTTCTAGAACATCACAAAGTAGCTTATTGCTTCTTCCACCTGATAGCTCTCCATTTTACAAGTTTTTTAGTTAATCTCCTTGGTTTTAGTTTTATAAGTCCTTCAGTATTCTGCATATTCATGGCTTTTTAAAAGCCCTTCACTCTGCTTGTGACTTGTTCTATTTTTTTTTCAGTACCCCTCTCAAAATAGTGCCCCAAAGTTTAGCGTTGTTTTCCTGCTGCAGGAGGTCAGGCCAGAGTAAATGAACTGAGTTTTCTTTTTCCTGTGTCCCTGCAGAATCTTTAACATTGTTTTTATGGCAGTTTTGTCAGCTTGCCCATATTGAGCTTAGAGGCAACCTAAAGTCTTGAGTATTTATAATATATGTAACTGTGATGCTGGGTCTGAAGAGAGAGTAGGACCTAACTCCATGAAGTATAATATAGGCTGAGCATCTAGCGTCAAGTAAATGCTATTATTACTATCATTATTATTGTTACTATTATGATTGACATCCAGTACTCATGCAGTTTTTTCCCCAGTTGAATCTAAATCCTGGATTTCATTTTTCTTAAATTTATGTCATTCATTTTTACTGGTCTTGTCAATATGTTGAGGTCTTGTGGAATTCTCTTTCTAATCTGACATATTTAGCTATTTGTAGCTACATGTGCGTGAAGATACGGATCCTGAACAGTACACGTTTGCAGATAACCATATGGAAAACTCCTAAAAATCCTGCAGCTTAATAAATTAATCTATACCATGAAGCTTGTTGATCAAGTTCTGAATCTTTCTTATTTCTTGGCCATTCAGCCCATACTTTCCAATCACTCTCATAAGGCTGTCACAAGAGCTTTAGCAAATGTTATCCTAAGGTCTGCATACCCAGTGTCTAGCACATCATGGCATGTATTTTTGCCTCTAGTTAGAATTTATTATCACCTCTCTGGATAATCAACTACATTACATTTTTTTTGGAAGCCTTCATTTAAGTTCTTCTATTTCTTACTAAATTAATGTCACCATCCCTTTTCTCATTTCAGTTATAGAAAACAAACATGCAAACAATTCAAATTGAGCTTTTAATTAAGTTCAAATTGTTGAGCTTCACTTGATCTTTGTTTATGTTAATAAAAGAACTGATTCCTTTGATTTCAGTTTAAATACAAACAAGGCTACCGCAAACAACTTGGCCACCATATTGGATTCCGGAGTCTAGAAGATGATCCAAAGCTTGTGCTGTCCATGAATGTAGCCAAAATGCAGAGTGAAAGAGAATACAAGAAGGACTTTGAGAAGTGGAAGACCAAGTTCAGCAGCCCAGTGGACATGTTAGGAGTGGTGCTGGCCAAGAAATGCCAGGCCCTAGTTAGTGACGTAGACTATAAGAACTACCTGCACCAGTGGACGTGCCTGCCTGACCAGAATGATGTTATTCAAGCTAAAAAAGTGTATCAACTGCAGAGTGAGGTCAGTCTCTACTTAATCGAATAGCTTATATATTACCGTTTGAGTAGCCATTTAGTCAGAAAGACAAAGTAAAAAATTATTATTGAATATCTAAAACGCATCTGTTTGTAACACGTGGAATCACTTGAGGCAAGGGTTCACATGAGGATGGGGTTTTGAAGGAGGGCTTTTGTATTTTCACAGAATCTGTATAAGTCTGACCTTGAGTGGCTGAGAGGCATAGGATGGAGTCCCCTGGGTTCTTTGGAGGCAGAAAAGAACAAGCGGGCTTCAGAAATCATCAGTGAGAAGAAATACCGTCAGCCTCCAGACAGAAACAAATTCACCAGCATTCCTGATGCCATGGACATAGTTCTCGCAAAGACAAATGCCAAAAATAGGAGTGATGTAAGTAACTCTATAGAATTAAATAGAAAAATTATAGTGCCTGATAACTGGTAGGTGCTCAGTAGCATTTGCTTAATCAGTAGACTAGCATAGCATCATATCGTACAGCATAACACAACACAGGATGATGTTTAATATTGGTTGCTTCATTTCAATTATCAACTACCCTATACTGGGTCATGTAAAATGGGTTAGTGTCAGTTTTGTCATCTAAAGCTTTCTTATTTACTTACTTATTTCTCTATCTATCTATCATCCACCCATGCACCCATCCATTCAAGCATCCTATACAGAAAGCTATCAAACATCTTTTTTTTTTCTTTGAAACTTGAATGCATTAAAGACCCAGACTTTGTGGTGGTGTTGTTATTGTGGTAAAGTGTATGAGAGGACAGTATTTTGAGCACTTTGCACAGGCAACGTGGAAATGTTATAAAAAGTATTTTCTGCCAAGTGTTTACAATGCATTTAGTTTAGCCAGATCAAGACAAGTAGATAATACTATACATAGATACATGTGTGTGTACATGTGTATATATCCGTATATCCCATCTTCAACTTATTTCCCTCTCCAGCACTGATACCAGTGTCTGGCCTGTAACTCTAAATGTTTATTGGATAAAACAAGTGAACAATAACAGTGTAGAGTAATTCTATGCAAAGAGAAAGGGTACTCATCATTGTTCAGTGAGAAGCATTACCCTGAAAATTATAGAAAGTTGAATATGTGCACTGAGATTCTGGAACTGGTAACAAAGTTTAATTGATATATAATAGTGATTGGTTGGGCCTTAGAAGGATCCAAATACTTCAGATCATTGATGTTAGTTTTATATACTAATAAAATCATATACATAAATATCATATAAACCTATCGTAAATATTAACTTTATTATAAATCTCATAACCAGCTTATGGTAAGCATTTGATAAATTATAGCTTGTCTCTTCCCAATCAGCCTCTCACAGACTTGCAATTTTTATATCCAAAATTTATAATAAATGCTGGCCTGTGGGCTTTATTATAAATATTCAAGTTTTCATTTCTTCTTTCGTTTATGATGGTGATTTGAATCCAACCGGCTAATAAAGCATCAAATTTATGCAAAATAGCTCCCCCTTTGGAATCCAAATTTCTCTTTTCTCCATGAAACAGGGCTATTTACAGCGCTCTGAACGAATAAGGTGGGCAAGAGAAAAACCTTCAGTCATGAAATTTATCAACATTAAAAATGCCTCAGGATACACCTCTTCAGCTGTATGTCCTGGTTATAGGAATGCTGAGATATGGCCTCAGAAGAGGGCTATGTGGATCCTTCAGCTTGCTCTTTCTCCCTTTTTTAAAATTTTAATTTAAAACTTTAAAAAATTTATTTATTTGGCAGAGAGAGAGAGACAGCCGGGGGTGTGGGAGGGGCAGAAGCAGGCTTCCCATTGAGCAGGGGGCCCGATGCAGGGCTCAATCCCAGGACCTTGGGATCATGACCTGAGCTAAAGGCAGATGCTTAACAACTAAGCCACTCAGGCGCCCCTCTCTTTTGAATAGGAGACCAACACATCTATCTCAGGATAAACAAATATTAGTATTTTCTGTTTTGGGGGGAGGTAGGGCAGGATTGTGGTGAACACATACTATTAAAGAAATGGTCCAACTTTGGTGGTTCTCAACCAGGGACAGTTTTGTCCCACTAGGACAGCACCTAGAGACCTTTCCAGTTGTCACAACTTGAGGGTGGCATGCTACTGGCATCTAGTGGACAGAAGTCAGGGATGCTGGTAAGCATTCCGGAAACATACAGGACAGGGTCCCTACAACCAGGAATCCTCCAGTATACAACACCAATAGTGCTGAGGTTAAGAATCTCTCATCTTAATCAGAAAGGTTAGTACAGAACCAGGATAAACGTGTATGGAAATTGACAAGCCTTGCTCTGTTTTGGTCCCAAAGGTCTTAGCTTCTCTGGCTTACGTGGATGGATATAGTAAGCATGTGCAAGAGGGAGAAAAGCATCAACCCCTGTACCCCACACTGAATGCCTCAAAGGGGAAATTGACAAGTCCAAGGAACCGATGAGACTTCTCAAATTTTTTATATTGAAATAATTTCAGGCATACAGAAAAGCCACAAAAATAGTACAAATACTTTAAATATATCAATAAATATAATTATGCATATCTATATCTTCATCCCAGTTCCCCAATTGTTAGTATTAGTTATACTTGCTTTTTGTCCCTATTTTTCTTTTATATATGTAAGTTGCTGCATTGATACCTCTCTATCCTTAAATACCTCAGTGTGCATTTCTTGAAAACAAGAACATTCTCTTACCATGCCACAGTGCTTGGTAAAGATCAAGAAACAATACTAGTCTGTAGAATTTATTCAGTTTTATCATTAATGTTCTTTATACAAAACAAAAAGTATTTTCTGATTCAGAATCCAATCCAAGATCACACCCCACATTGCTTGTCATGTCGGTAGTCTCCTTTATTTTTATTTTTTTTAAGATTTATTTATTTATTTATTTGACAGAGAGAAACACAGCTAGAGAGGGAACACACACAGGGGGAGTGAGAGGGAGAAGTAGGCTGCCCTCCGAGCAGGGGGAGCCCGATGCAGGGCTCAACCCCAGGACCGTGACCTAAGCAGAAGGCAGACACCTAACGTCTGAGCCGCCCAGGCAGCCCTGTAGTCTCCTTTCAACTGGACTGTTTCCTCACTCTTCCTTGGTCTTCCAAGTCCTTAACATTGGAGAAGAGCACAGACCAGTTACTTTGCAGAATCTTCAACAGTTTGGGTCTATTTTTTCCTCATGATTCCATTCAGGTTTTGTTTTTTGGCAGGACATCATGTATGGTCCCCTTCTCCATATGTCCTAGCAAGTGATGCATAGTATCAATTCGTTTCAATACTGATCATTTTATTTTTGATCACTTAGTTAAGATGATGTTGAGAGATATCTCCACTATCCAATTACTATTTTATCATTGTAATTGATAAGTACCTTGCGGGGAGATTGTCTGATATTTCTCTGTTTTTCATCAAACACCCTTGTTTTAGTAAACCAGTGAATTTTTGTTTGGGTTGTCTTCTACAGAAGAAAGATAGGATGGCTCTGGGACATATATGACATTTTGATAAATTCCATACAGACTTCTCTTGGGATCCTACTCCACCCAAATTATTAGAGCTATAAATAATAAAACACCTAAGGAACGTGACTCTCTAATTTCTAGATATACCTCAAATATGTCTTTTTTTGAGAAGGATAGAGCTATCTCCCAGTTAAACACTGAGGGAGACCTTTATAATCAGATGAACTTCTGCTCTAGTTGATGATCATGGCAGAGACTCTCATTACTTGGATTGATCACTAATGGGGAGGGTTATTTGAACCTTGAAAAGGTAATCCATACTTTATATTTTGAAAGATCATTATATCCCAGACAAGTAAAAAAAAAAAAACCCAAAAATAAAACACTACTTATTTTCTGTTCATGTTATCTGCTTATGCTATCAGTTAAAATACTTAATTCAGATGAATTCAGTGATCCTGTTTGAAGTTCATGATGTTATTCACTAATCGAACAAACCACTGAAAAGCTCTCATTTCTCATTTTAGAGACTTTATAGAGAAGCTTGGGACAAGGACAAGACTCAAATCCACATCATGCCTGATACACCTGACATTATTCTGGCTAAAGCAAACTTAATTAATACAAGTGATGTAAGTTTCCAAATTCATGTTTTTGAGAAAGCTTTTAATTGCTTCTAAGGCAATGAATTTATTTGGAAGTGAATTTGCATGTCTGAATAATTTTGATTAATAAACTACGTGTGACTTAGATTCCTGTTTAGTGGTTTTTTAGCTTGAATATCAAAATAATTGGTGCTCCCTGTGTCAGGCAGAGTTGGTGCTCTGTGCTGTCTCTTCCATGTAGTTCTTTATGACACATATCATCATAATCTAATGGTTTATATTGCTCTCCCCTGTGTGAATGGGAGCTTCTCAGGGCCAGAGGCAATTTGCACTGGGCCTGCAGTGCTTAGCTAGTATAGTGCCCAACATACATGAAATTCAATGAAATTTCAAATGGATGAGCATTAAAAAGCCCATGCAGGAGAATTCCATTTTTATTTTTATTGTCATTATAACAGAATCTCTTGAAATCTGTAGATATAAAAATGAAATATTCTAAAGACAAATTCTAAACTCTAATAGAAAGGCATCAGCATTAAATAATGTATTAGAATAATGCCACAAATGACTAAAACCGAACACATTCCAAAATCAATAGGCATTTTAAACAATCTGGTTTCTGGATAAAGTGCATTAAATTGTATTCTCAAATATTTCATTATGTAACCAATTTGAAGAAACAAATTATTTCACTTAAGCTTTTCAATTGAAAATTTAAGGTTTCCCCCAAAATATCTTAGATTTAAAAAATTATGAAGGATTTTGTTTCTTACCTCCAGATATGGACCCTACCGTGGACAGTCCTATCTTGTAAAATAGACTGTTTTACCACCTGTTAGCTGTGTGAAAGAGACAGCCCATTAAGCATAATTTTTCCTCACGAAAAGCATTGCTCTTTTCTAACAAAAACTTCTCATGAAACACTTAAAGTAATTGGAAAACAGCACCTAAATGATATTTTCTTCCATTTCTCTATCAATTTACTTCTGCCTCATTCTCAGAAGTATTTGGGAAGAGCTGAAATTTAATTTTCTTGATCTGGGTAATCGAAGAGCTTTAAAGTTTAAAATAGGATCATTAGCAATCAATGGGCGTAATTTCCAATTACATTTGAGCATTCTTGAGCAGATACTATTTCCGGGGACTCTTAAAATATTTAGCACATTGCATTCATTATGCTGCAGTTGTTTATGGAAAACAGCTTTTCCCAAAGTGATCTTCATCTCTTAACAGAAAATCTACCGAATGGGTTATGAGGAATTGAAGAAAAAGGGTTACGATCTTCCCCTTGATGCCATACCAATCAAAGCCGCAAAAGCATCCCGAGAAATTGCCAGTGAAGTAAGACTTTATGCACTCTTTATATTGATTTGATTGTGATTTATCACTTTAAGGCAGTTTCAGTTTAATCTTCAATTGAACAAAGTCTTCTGTGGAGTAACAAATTAAAACAGAGTGGAATGATCCCAAAGATAGAGTGTGGGATGAGGATAAATTCGAGGTATTTGTAGCTGGAATTTGTATGAAATGAATTATTTATGAAATTTGTACCTGGAGTTAGCCTTTAATCTTTCCTATCAAAAAACTTAAATCTGTGGCTCTCTAGGCTTTGTGAAATTTGTGGAGTTCATGTGCTTTGTAATCGCAACATAAGTTAATCTTGAAAGGAACAAGACATATTTTTTTCTTTAGTACAAGTACAAGGAAGGCTTTCGCAAGCAGCTTGGCCACCACATTGGAGCCCGGGACATCAAAGATGACCCCAAGATGATGTGGTCCATGCATGTGGCCAAGATCCAGAGTGACAGGGAGTACAAGAAGGACTTTGAGAAGTGGAAGACCAAGTTCAGCAGCCCAGTGGACATGCTGGGGGTGGTCCTGGCCAAGAAGTGCCAGACCTTAGTCAGTGACGTGGACTATAAGAACTATCTGCACCAGTGGACGTGCCTGCCCGACCAGAATGACGTCATCCATGCTCGGCAGGCCTATGACCTCCAGAGCGATGTGAGTCTAAGATTTTCCTTTGGCCAACCAAATACCATGTCTGCTTCCCTATGAAGCAAATTTCCCTAGAGTAAGTGGAGTTGAGTTTACATAAGTGAGTTCTGTGTCCCTAGATTAATGCCCATGCCCCATCCTGCCCTCCAAATATCTGGGTGCACCATTACCCCACAGAGGAAGAGCCAACAAAGCCCTCATTGCTTTGGTGAAAGCCTCTAATATTCTGATCTAGAAGAGCTGGATCATTCTCTGTGTGCTGCTATTTATTTATTTATTTATTTATTTATTTATTTTAAAAGATTTTATTTATTTGACAGAGAGAAGCAACAGCTAGAGAGGGAACACAAGCAGGGGGAGTGAGAGAGGGAGAAGCAGGCTTCCCACCGAGCAGGGAACCCAATGTGGGGCTCGATCCCAGGATTCCAGGATCATGACTTGAGTTGAAGGCAGATGCTTAATGACTGAGCCACCCAGGCGCCCCTGTGTGCTGCTATTAAAATGTTTTCCAAAATAAGATATTTTTCCAAATATGCTTCTAAGTTGACTAGTCCACTGATTCATGACATATACCAAAATTTGTAAATTTCCCAAGAATTCAAGCATTTAAATATATATAGTCTAGTAGAATACATGATTTTATTTCATATTTTCATGCTTATGTTAAATGGCTTGTCACCTGTAATTTCAGAATTTGTACAAGGCTGACCTTCAGTGGCTAAGAGGCATTGGCTGGTTACCTAGTGGCTCTCTTGAAGATGAGAAAAACAAGAGAGCTACCCAGATTTTGAGTGATCATATTTACCGTCAGCACCCAGATAAATTCAAGTTTTCCAGCCTTATGGACTCCATCCCCATGGTTCTGGCAAAAAATAATGCTATTACCATGAACCATGTAAGTCTTCTCTTTAATTGAAGGGTGTGTGTGTTTGTGTGTGTGTGTGCGTAAACATGGATATTTGTTTCTATAAAATAAAATAATTTAATTGCTTGGTATTACAGTGGCTTTTAAGTAAACACTGTACATTTTATTGATGTGAGCATCTAGACCTGAAGATGTCACAAATACCAATTCACAGAACAGACTGTCTTTATTCTCATTAAGAACCAGTTTATTTAAAAAAACTTATTACTTTTATGTTTCTATTCATTACTAGCCTGTACTAATCATGTCTTTTTTGTTTGCTTTAGCGCCTCTATACAGAAGCTTGGGATAAAGATAAAACCACTGTCCACATTATGCCAGATACTCCTGAAGTTTTACTGGCTAAACAAAACAAAATAAATTACAGTGACGTAAGCAATATATTCATGGTGCATGATATATTTTACTTACACTGGACTTTATAAATCACACTTATGATGATTTATGTCTATTTCAGAAACTATATAAACTTGGCCTAGAAGAAGCCAAGAGGAAAGGTTATGATATGCGGCTGGATGCCATTCCCATCAGGGCGGCCAAGGCCTCCAGAGACATTGCAAGTGAGGTAAGTGCACCTGAAAAGTTCTTTGCCTTAGCTTTGGTTCAAGGGTTTTTCTGTCTCCTGGTTATGTAGTAGGGCCAAGTAAGCTTTGAGGTTAAAGTTCTTGTTAACAGTCTTTTTTTTTTTTTTTTAAATAAAGAGTTTAAAATCATGGTAATAAATTCTCAGTACAAAGCTATGGTTGAGTCCATAGCAATATGCCTTTCAAAATATTGTCCATTTCCTGCCAAAGGAAATCAATGGATATTTGACTGTAGTTCAGACATCCTTTGGGCTTTTACACCTGATAGTTCTTACATACAATTATATGCACTTACATACAATTGAACTCATTGTAGGATTCCTCATGCTTTATGAACCAATGAATCTACAAGGACTGAATGAATAGGACACACTATTCATAGTCCAGCCATCTACATGTATCATATGTTTGCTTCTGTATCTGGTGATTGGTTGCCAGTATTTCCTTTCTTTAAGTGATTTCTCTGCTTACATTTCTAGGTACTTTTATTCCTCTATTTCATTAGTCAGTGAAGTCAAGAATATATTTTTTTCTTTATTTGCAAAATATGAGAAGTAACCATCATAATTTAAAAATAAACGGTCAATAAGCACAGGAGGTGATTAAAAGTGTTACTATATATCAATATAATGTGTAGTACCTACTTTCATTAAAATTCATATTTATAGAAACTATTTAATGACACAGAAAAATGCTTGTATAATAACTAGAAAAAGCAGGTCCTATTCTAATTTTATTCCCTTGGTCACACACACACACACACACACACACACACACACACACACACACACTGAAAAGCAGTTATACCGTCATTAGCGCTGAGTGGTAGAATAATGTCATCATTTTATTTTTTGTATACATATATATTTTATTTTCTAAGTTTTTTAAAAGTTCATGTATTTATATACATATATTTAATGAATAGGAAAATTAGGGCCTAGTAATTGCTTTTCACTAAAAGCTAAAATAGCTGATCATAAGGGTTTTTCTTCTTCTAGTACAAGTACAAAGAAGGCTATCGTCAACAGCTCGGCCACCACATTGGAGCCCGAGCAATACATGATGACCCCAAGATGATGTGGTCCATGCATGTGGCCAAGGTCCAGAGTGACAGGGAGTACAAGAAGGACTTTGAGAAGTGGAAGACCAAGTTCAGCAGCCCAGTGGACATGCTGGGCTTGGTGCTGGCCAAGAAGTGCCAGACCTTAGTCAGTGACGTGGACTATAAGAACTACCTGCACCAGTGGACGTGCCTGCCCGACCAGAATGACGTCATCCATGCTCGGCAGGCCTATGACCTCCAGAGCGATGTGAGTATGTGAGGATCATAACGGCATGCAAAGATAGGAAATGAGTGACTTAACACCCCTTGGAGAAGGTAGCAATAGGCACCAAGCTTATGAGCCCCTGCAAGGCAGGAATAACATTTCTTGTAATTGTTTAACTTTCCAGACCAAAAGGCATATTATCTGATAGACTCCTGTCCGTCAAACTGTATTTTCAAAAGTTTCATACCCTTTAGATAAAAATGTTTTCATTTTCAGGTAAATATTCATTGACTGTTTGTCTCAACAGAATATGTACAAGTCAGATCTGCAATGGTTGAGAGGCATCGGCTGGGTTCCTATTGGCTCTTTGGATGTGGAAAAATGCAAAAGGGCAACTGAAATTTTGAGTGATAAAATCTATCGCCAGCCTCCAGACCAATTCAAATTTACCAGTGTGACTGATTCTTTGGAACAAGTGTTAGCCAAGAATAATGCCATTACCATGAACAAGGTGAGGCTTCAAAATTCAGAGAATCAAGGTAGGACTCCTAAAGCCAAATCCAAGAAAAAGAAGCATAATCAAGAAAAGCAAGCAAACAAGCATTGAGCAACAAAAGACATCTATCTGTCCATCCACCCATATCTGTCTATCTCTGTGTCTCTTATAAAATGACATTTTTTATGGAAAACCATCTTTGCATAAAAATACTCTCCATTCCCTTTTGTTAACAATCATTTCAGGTTATCTAAGGCACTAAATATCTGTTCTCTGAACTGCATACTTGAAGATGGGTCTGCCATATATAATGTGTATAAGATTTTTAACTTTTTATTATTTCTGTTTATGAAGTTCTGTGGCCCTGAAATTCTTCTTAATTGTATACTGAATTTTTTTCCTGATGACATTCTGTATTTCCTTTGATAGCGTTTATACACAGAAGCCTGGGACAAAGACAAGACCCAGGTCCACATCATGCCAGACACACCAGAAATTACCTTGGCAAGAATGAACAAAATCAACTATAGTGAGGTGGGAACAGATGCTAATTCTGTGAAGTTTGCATGCTGTTTCTTATTTCACTTAATCTGTCCAAGGTGATATAATACTGTAGAACAACTTTATAGAATCTTTTTTCTTGCTCCATGTGAATAACAACTCTTGCATTTCTCAGTTCTCTTCCTAAACATCAAACTTCAAGTAATACAAATTATTGCTTATGAACTAAAAGATATAAAAACTAAAAATTTAAGCACTAATCGTAGGATTAATCAGAACTTTTTCTTTTGTTAATTTTTTAAGGCAGGAAATTGGCAATAGATTAAATATACATTTGTCTTGTCCTTATGCTCTATTGCTGTGCTAGCTACATTTTCCATTTATGGTTTCTTTTTTCCAAATTGTGGTTTAAAGTCAAAAGATTTGAGATTTTTAATTTATAAAATTAAGTCAAGGACTAAAATCACAGTATTATCAAATAACCCAGAGAAAGAGACAGAAACAGAGAGAGGACCCACCAGGGAATGTATTAGCAAGCCCATTCCTTTTCACTTTCTGTGAGCACAGGGCCATGTGCCCCTATGTCAGAACCATGGATGTTTAGGATGAGACGTCAGCCTCTCTTCTGTACCAGAGTCTCACCCAACAGGTTGTTATCCTGCCCTTGCTGAAGTGTTCTCAGTGACAGGGAGTTTATCTCCTAAATCAGCCCATTTGTTCCAGAAAGTTCCATGAGAAAATGTTTCTGATGTAGGGTCACAGAGTTCTCTCTGTAGACTTTCCTAGTCCTCTGAGGCTATGCAAAATCAGTCTCTGCCAACTCTGTGGAGATAAGGGTAACTGCTGTGGGACCTCCCCTGCTCCCTCACCCTAGGTTCTCTTTCTAATTCAAACAATCCCCAGTTCCTGGGGCATTCCTCATATGACATCCCTGCTCAAACGTGATGCGCTAAACCAAACAAAATCCTACAAGTGTAGAATACAGTTGCCATCTTCTTTCCTCTTCTAGACACTTGACCTCTAATTCTGCATCCAGGGCCTCGGCACAGTGGCAGCGCGGTCATTGCCGTGGCACGTGGAACTTGGAATCGACTAAAACCCTAGATGTTTTACATGGACTTAAGCTATATTTGCAACTTAAATTCAGTTTCATATCCATTCAAAAATTGACATTTATCTCTCTGCAGTTTCTTCTTCCTAGATTAAGCTTATTGGTGTAAGCCTGTGGAGAATTTTGTGAATCTGATTTTTCTGTCAGCTGATGTATTAGTTATTTCTCCCAGCTTTGTGCTACAACCAAATAAAATATTGTTTCTTTGAAAGTATAAGTCAACCTTATCTCACTCTTCTGCAGGACATAACTTGGAGAATGTAATCAGATGAGCCACCGCTAAGTCAGTTTATTTTGGTGAGGGCAAACTATAATTTTAGCACTTACATAATTAACTCTTCGTTGTCTCCCAAACCAAAAAACATCAAGCCCTACTTGCAAAGCAAAAAGGAGTGCATTTTTAAGCTAAACCTATAATATGGGTCCTGTATTGTTACAGGAAAGCATATATTGTAAGCACAGGAACTTCAGGAGGCAAAGAGCCTCTGTAACTGGCCACTCAGCATTTCTGGAATTCTGGACTCTGTCTTTGCTGCAAAAGCTCACAGAGGCTGTAGTGTCGTTGGTTGGAAGACCTAAACTGCCTGGTCTGCTTTCTCTGTCTCTTCTCTCTCAGTTTAGTTCAATTCTTCTGTGTTTTATTGTTGTTTTGTTTGTTTGTTTTTCTCATTTAGAATAGGAAGATAGAATGCATTTGATCATGTCACTCTTCCTCAAAGATTATTGATTTCCTCTTTCCTCTAGAATTAAGCACAAACTTATTTTAGCACTAAGCCTACCGTCCAGCTCCAGGTTCTTCTTAGTCCTTTCCTGCCAGTTGTCCCCAGCACTGCTCCCCACTTCCTTTGACACCCCTACACTTTCCCTCCCTTGTGCTTTAATTCATGCTCTGCCCTCTGGCCTTGACTGCCGTCCATCCTAGTCTCCTAAAATCATGCTCATTACTCAAGGTCCAGTGCAAAGATCAGTCCCTCTGCAGGATCTTCCTTGATTCTCAATTCCGAATTAATTGTTCCTCCCTGGAGCTCTTTGTCAATAATATGGTTAAATCACCTCTCGTGGTTTGACTCTTTGGTAGCTTAGTCTGCAGTCTACCAATCTTTCCATCAATTCTCCCAGAAACCTTGATGGAGGAAGTCTCCTACTCCCCTTTGATTCCCAAGTACCCAGCACAGTCAAAGCACAGTTGGTGCAGAATCATTGTGGACTGAATTAATTTCCATGATCTAGTTAATCAAGTCTTTCTCTCTTATCCACATTTTGCCAATTTGGCCCATGAGTTTCAGCTTAATTTTTTAGTTCTCTTCAAAACTGATTGATGGTTGTAACTAAGAATTTTGAAACAGTGGATAATATCTATACTTAGTTAATTCAAGATAAGTTTTAAAATACAAAACAAAGCTGCAGTGTTCTATATATGTATCATTTTTCAGTCTTCAGCAGACAGGGCAGAGGCTTAGAACTCTCAGAGGGAGATTATTATAGGCACCTACCTGTGTCGAACTGAGTGAATTATTTTAGTCCCTTGTCAGTTTTTGGATACAAATGTCAACATCTATATGCATTTATATATTTTTTGCCCAAACTTAGACCCTGTATAAACTCGCCAACGAAGAAGCAAAGAAGAAAGGCTACGACCTGCGAAGCGATGCCATCCCGATCGTGGCGGCCAAGGCCTCCAGGGACATCGCCAGTGATGTGAGTTCCCGTGTCTCCCCAAGTATATAATCAGGCTGAAGTGAGGCTGTCACTGAACTAAATCTTCAAAAAGGACTTTCCTCGCCCTTTGGAAATATGTCCTAGTGTAGTTATGTGGGATTTTTCAAAAACCTAGTTTTGAGGGAAATGAAAAATTTGATGTTCATACAAGGGATTTATAACCTTTAGGACACAATATCTTCAATGAAAACTGACCCATTAAAAACAGAGAAAGATCCATTCATGTGGAAATTACTAGAGTATAGCTTCAGGCTTGGAGATATAAAAATTATCGTGGTGTTTCTAGAAAGTGTAACTTGTAAACTTAAGAACTCCCAGTAAGGTTCAGGTCCTGGCTTTATGTAACATTTTACTAACAATATTCACAAAATTTATATGATACTTGCCATTATAATTTGCCTTTGTAAGATTATGACAAGAAGGCAGTGAGTCAGTACCAGAGGTGGCTTCGAGCTCAAAATTGTACCCCGAATAACAGCTCCTGGCTGTCCCCAGAATAAAACCATCATCCCTTCATGGTGCTTCCAACCATTCACGAAGAACAGACCGCTGCTCTAAAAATCAAGCGTCCAGTATTTGGGAATATGGCAATACCCTGCTCTTTATATTGTTAGTGACTCACTTTAGTTTATGTGGGTTGGACCTCCCCGTGAATTTATATCAATAATTATAAATAACTAGAATAATAACTAGAGAATTACTATCTAGTTAAAACTAGACACATCATCTATAACTAGATTATAGGTTCTGTGTAATAATAATAACTAGATAGTTTTGAGAATTCCATGCTAAGACCTTGACATGTGTTATCTTACTTATACTTCATAATTATCCTGGGATGTAAGTAATGTCATTATGCCTGTTTTGGGGATCTCTTAATCAACTTGTCTAAAATCAAACTCTTAGTAGGTGGTGGAATTGAACCTCCAGACAATCTCATTACTTCCCCCTGTACCATATTGCCTCCTGCTGACCCATCCATGCTTTTCTTACTTAGTGATCTTTGAGATTAGAGGCGTGTATTTTGAATAACTGGCCCAGATCCCGGGCTATGCAGGAATAGAACCCATGAGTTTTTTGGAGCATGCTCAACCAGCTGGACTGTTATATCAGCTTTACTATATAATAACTCTAGTATTATATTAGTATACTAACACTATGCTATTTGTTTATAATAGTATAATAACTGATATACAAAAGTAGGTCCTTGACCTAGAGTACTACATCCTTTCAGGAACCAGACATTCATTTTATGACTTATGAAACATGCCATGTCACCAGATGCATCTCTTTCCTGACATACTTTTAGTATCTAAAATTCATTTATCCAAATTCCCTTGTTCAAATGATCTCTCCCCACTGTGGGTACTCCCTGTCTCCAGAATCATTCCTTGTTACCAGGCCATAGGTGATTTGGATTATGCGCTACAGTTATATAGATTCCACTTATATTCTTAGCTCTATAAGCTTCAACTGTAAAGGTCAGAATACTGGCTTGAGTTAATGTTTATTAGCAAAAGTCAGCTTACAACTTTGATGTAAGTGAGATGATTTTGTACAGATTTTGATCTCCAAGGGCTTATAGTTAAAACCTGATATGTGTGTTTTCATCTCAGTACAAATACAAAGATGGTTACCGCAAGCAGCTTGGCCACCACATTGGAGCCCGGGACATCAAAGATGACCCCAAGATGATGTGGTCCATGCATGTGGCCAAGATCCAGAGTGACAGGGAGTACAAGAAGGACTTTGAGAAGTGGAAGACCAAGTTCAGCAGCCCAGTGGACATGCTGGGGGTGGTCCTGGCCAAGAAGTGCCAGACCTTAGTCAGTGACGTGGACTATAAGAACTATCTGCACCAGTGGACGTGCCTGCCCGACCAGAATGACGTCATCCATGCTCGGCAGGCCTATGACCTCCAGAGCGATGTGAGTACAGTATCCATAAAAGAGCTGTGTTCAGAAATAATGTAAACAACATAAAAGTTATCCTTCATCTGCAACTCACTGGCCCACTTAAGCTAAGATTTATTGACCGGTAGTGAGATCTCAATCAGAATAAACTGTTATTGCTTTATTATGAATATGTTTAATAGGCTTTATAAAGAAGAAAAAAGTTTACACACTGGATTTGGTCCTACAAAAACAAAACTGGAACCAAGCAATGTTAGAATTCAGAGTCCACCAGATGGAGACATTTTCTCTTATTCTTTTAGGGGGATAGAAACAACATATTTTTATTAAAAAAAAAAATTCTGAAATTGGTTTTTAGCTTCTTTGCAAACCAAATGAGGTTCTCATTAGAATTCCAATGCCTGCTGCAATGCTAAGTACTCTTATGAAATAAGAGAAGTTGCTGTTTTTGTAAACTACTGGGTCAGTTTACTGACATTTTCTTCTCTTAGCACGGCTCTCTGTAGAGTGGTCACATGATAATGACAGCCCTAATACCTAGGGTAGCTGTTTTCAGTATCAGATCTGGGTTTGAGAAGCACAGTTCCTACAGCCGGTAGTTCTTAGCTATTTGAAGGGATTATTAAGCATTATAGGATTTGGGAGGATAAAACAAATGAATAATAATTATATATTAATTACCTGTCACAAAACTGTGCAAGCCACCTGTGGAACCGCCCACATTTGTTCTGTAGATTTTGACAAACACACACCCTGTGTTTTGCAGTTGTGTCCAAAAAGAAAGGCTTTGACTGTGCATGAAAGAGTTAAAATGGCTCATGTCATCCCTGGAGTGACAGCGTTGACAGTTGGCCTGTATCTGTCTGTCGGTTGGGTGCCTTTGCACGATCTCCTCCCCAACCCTGTGATACCCAGCCTTAATGGTTATTTGAAAGTTAACAGTCATTTGAAACTTAAAAAGCACTCCAGAGGTATGAAATGTTATTGTTTTCATTCTTGCAGTTGTTATTTCAGGGGCAATTAGTAGTCAACGTAGAGCAATTCCAACAGGCTTTTTGTCTAGACTGCAAAATAGCAGTCTCTGTTTTCTACCTAATTGCTATTATGGGTGAAATCCTTCAAATGAGCTGGGAAAAGGTCCAGTTCCTTTGCTGTGAAGTAGTTATGAAGACTTAATGGGTTCACAAAAATCCTTAGCAGAAAAATGGTTTAAAGTAAATCACAGGAGAAGGGTGTGGAAAGACAGCTCTGGAAAGGAGTCCATCTTCTCATCCATCTCACTTGGGGGATAGAGACTGGGGCCTTGGACCAATGTCATGATTGTCTACTGCCCTGAGCCTTGGGCAGTGCTAAGGCGGGAAAGGTCTGCTCAGGGCTTCGGTGGCTCTAAGTCATTACTAAAGCTCCACCTCTTTCTGTATTTACTCTTAAAGAGCATTACAGATATTTGGAAAGATAAGGAAAAAAAGGTAGAAGGCAGTACAACCAAACATAATCTAACCACTGAAAAAGCCCACTCTTGTCTGTGTAATCTATCCACAAACATTGTTTTATGTTTTTTGTTCATGTAATGTTATATTAATGACATTTCTACAAGTAACCAACATTCTTTACAATAAGGCTTTAATAGCTACAGAGGATTTCCCTGGACTAGGCCTGACGCGTGTTTACTGTAGCCTGCTGTAGGGCGTTTCTGGGGTCGCTCCCACTCCGGGCTGGTGGTGTTTTCCTCTACACACTGATGTTATGATAATGGTCACTGAACTGACCGACAGAGGATATTAGTTTCGATTACTTCTCTCCTTCGATTGCTTCTCTCCTGTCAGAAGCATCTGGACAGTTTTTGTTATGACTAGGAGAGGTCTCTGGGTCATTTTTTAATGCAGTTGCTCTTTTAGTCTTCCTTAACAGTGAGCTAATTTTATATTTAAAAAACAAGAACAGGGCGCCTGGGTGGCTCAGTGGGTTAAAGCCTCTGCCTTCGGCTCAGGTCATGATCTCCGTCCTGGGATCGAGGCCTGCCTCGGGCTCTCTGCTCAACAGGGAGCCTACTTTCTCCTCTCTCTCTGCCTGCTTCTCTGCCTACTTGTGATCTTTCTCTCTCTCTCTGTCAAATAAATAAAAAAATCTTAAAAAAAAACAAAAACAAAAAGCAAGAACACAGCAACTTGCCAGTATGTTATTACTAATTGCATTGGTTTCTGTACTCAAATCTTTTAATCTTACTGAAGAGTTTCTGCCATTTTTCCTCTTCACCAGAACATTTACAAATCAGATCTCCAGTGGCTGAGAGGCATCGGCTGGGTCCCCATTGGGTCTCTGGATGTGGTCAAGTGCAAGAGAGCTGCGGAGATACTGAGTGATAACATCTACCGCCAGCCTCCAGACCAGCTGAAGTTTACCAGTGTGCCTGATTCCCTGGAACAGGTGCTGGCCAAGAACAATGCCCTCAATATGAACAAGGTGAGCTGCCTCCAGCTTCTCTAAGATGCCAAAAGATACTCTCATCCTCTAACGACTAGTGCACTTATAATTATCCATTGAGGTGTATGGTTACATTTACCTCCTAAATTACGTACTTGAAATCCTCTAAATAATTTCTGTTATTGCCAGTTTTACCTAAATAACTAATATTAAGACTCAAACCTCAAGTTGAATACCTTGTACCCAAGTTTGATTTATTTTTCCTAACTAGATTAATAACAGTCATGTTTTATTTGATTTTTTGTTATTCCTATTTCAAATGTGTTTTAATTTTTTTGGTTTAAATTCAATTTAACATATACTGTATTATTTGTTTCAGAGGTAGAATTTAGTGATTCATCAGTCTTTTTTTTTTAAAGATTTTATTTATTTATTTGATAGAAAGGTATTTCATTTTGTTGCAAATGGCTAGATTTCATTGTTTTTGATGGCTGAGTAATATTCCATTGCATATGCATATAAATGTGTATATCACATCTTCAGATGGTTTTCTCTCAACATCTTCTTTGATAGCGTTTATACACAGAGGCCTGGGACAAAGACAAGACTCAAGTTCATATAATGCCCGATACTCCGGAGATCATGTTGGCAAGGCAGAACAAGCTCAACTACAGTGAGGTGAGTACAGAATTCCGAGGCGCTGCACTGGTTTTGTTATCATTCTTACTGTTGTGGAGATTCTCGGGCCTCAGCTGTCATGGTGCGTGTGGCTCTGTGATGGGAACACTCACCCCATCCAGCCTTTCATTTCTGCGTTGACTATTATATGCTGTAGGATTCTGTGGGCAAACTGAAGTCATGTTACCTTTTTAGGTTATGGCCATTGCCGGTGTGGGTTGGTGGAGCCGAGGAGTATTTTTGGTATTTCTAAGGGATAAGATGGCCAGATGAAATAGCGGCTAGCATTCATACTGAAACACTACTTGTTGTTTACCTAATATTTAAGGCCAACTGGGCATGCTATCTTTTTATGTGCTAGATCTGGCAATCTTACCAAGGGGAACTCTGGTAATATGTACCTTTTCCCTACCTGGATCCTGAATAAAATTGAGAGGTAAAACTAAAGAGTAGAAATAGAAGTTGAAATCTCACCCTTTTTACCAGTAAAGTTAGGTTCAAAGATGCATTTGCATGAGAACTAAGTGAACCCAACTGAACCCCAGAATTAGGTTTCCCTTTGGCCAGAGGCCACACTGGAACAGTGCAGTGAGCTCTACTCCCCTCGGGGTAAGGTCCTCTTTAGAGCCCAGAGAAACAGAGAAGAGCACCGGGCTTATTCCTCCAGGGACCAGGTCAAAGCTGAGCAGGGGGTGCCCAGTTACCCCATCCCTAGTGGTTAAATAAAATCAGTAAGTCAGTGTACCTCTTCACAGGCAGAGAGCAAAGGAGCAGAGAAAGGAGAAAGGTCAGAGAAAAATAATTGAGCTCCTTCTATAAAAAGAAAGCCTCAGGCATGAGAAAGAATTGTTCTCTATGAACAGTGCTGATTACTTTTTTAAAAGTAAAATGCAATTTATCGGTACATTTTTTTATTAATATGATACAGCTGAAATTTAGAACCTTAAAGTTGTGATTATAGTCCAGTTATCTGTGTTTTAAATTGTACTTAAGTCTTTCTCTCATTTGTTTTTTAAACATTATAAAGTATTACATGACTGTGAAAGATGTTTTAACAAAGAAATGGATAAAAGTATATGTGTATATATTTTATATATGAATGAATAATAAACATTGTTTAATTATTTTTTCACTTAGAAATATGTAGAAATTGATGCTTTGTCAATTGATCTATATTATTAGATTATGTACAATATCTCAAACCACATGACATATATTAATCTGCACTATGGATTAATATATCAATTTGTGTTGATCTCATTTATTTCTAAAGTTACATATATTTTCTTTTTGGTAAGATGTAATTTGTTTACTTTCAGTATTGCTAAAAATTTAGGTTATTTCCAGAGTCTGTCCTTTTTAAAATTACTCCGTTTTTCACTTTGTAATCTCCCAGTTGTTGCCGTCAAACTTTTTACTTCAACTCTGACACTCTTTCTGTAGACTCTGTATAAACTCGCCAACGAAGAAGCAAAGAAGAAAGGCTACGACCTGCGAGTTGATGCCATCCCGATCGTGGCGGCCAAGGCGTCCCGGGACATCGCCAGTGATGTGAGTAGCAACACTCCATGGATGTAAGTGGCTGGATGCAGGTGGGGGAGTGATCATCATTACTGATGGAGGGAAATGCAGCTCAGTGCTGGTTAAAGCCACATGTACTGTGCTTTAAATGAAAAAAAGAAGCTTTTCATTTTATATTTTTTTAACTTTAAATTCATTTTATTTTTTCAGTGTTCCAAGATTCATTGCCCATGCCTCACACCCAGTGCTCCATGCAATAGGTGCCCTCAGTACCCACCACCAGGAGAGAGCTCTTTTATATATATACACACATACATATATATTTTTTAAGAGATTTTATTTATTTATTTGATAGAAACACAGCAAGAGAGGGAACACAAGCAAGGAGATTGAAAGAGGGAGAAGCAGGCTTCCTGCGGAGCAGGGAGCCCAATGCGAGGCTCGATCCCGGGTCTCCGGGATCATGACCTGAGCTGAAGGCAGTCGCTTAACCAACTTAGCCACCCAGGCACCCCTCTTTTATATTTTTAACTCCAAATCACTTTAATATTCATGCCCCGTTGGTGGAGAGGGTGTTCTTAACTTGAGGATAAAGTTGAATTTTAATCTATAGTTGTTCATATCTATAATTATGAGATATTTATCTCCATATTTTGAACACATACCTTATAGAGAAATGAGAAAATGCCTGAAAGGTTAAAAAAAAAAAATTTGGTTACCTGTGTTGGCTTAATATCAGAAAAAAGACCTAGTACAGCCAGGTCTAGGAAAATGTACCTTTCCTGGAACCTGATCTGGATTTTTGCCAACTCTTTCTTTGGAAAATTACCTTAAGTGTTTCCTTTTGAGTTCTTATTAAATGAGAATGGAAAACCAAAGACAACCAAAAACAATAAAATGGTAATCCTGATTTGTCTATATGTTATCTCTGAAAGAAGTGGGTCCTTTGGTGAAGAATTGAGGCTTCCATAAATATACATTCGGATTTGTGTGTTGTTATTGCCTAAAGTGAAGAGAGAATATCCACTCAGCACTTCCCACCACCACCAAAATGCTTTCTTGTAGTTATGTAATCTGTTGTCTCATTTGTAGAATCCCATGATATCTCAGCCAAATTTGATCTCCAACAGAGCAAGGTGTGCAGGATAGAAGACACAAGCCGATCACTTCTCGGTCTTTTGGCTAAGATCAAGTAAAAACACAGGGCAGTCCATTTTAGGGGGTCAGGTGACCCAGTGAAGGTTAACAGAGCTAGAACTAGGAGGCCTGCAGGATGGGTGGAGGAAGTACTCTAGTACCTATGGTCTGGGATCGTTTTCTCAAAATTGTATGTAAATTTCTGGATTAGTGATTTCACTGGCTCAAAATGAAGAAAAGGCAGTATACTGTGGTGACTGATGTTCTGGAAGTGTTGCTGCTTTTATTTCCAGGGACTTAATGTCTGCAAACCATAGAGTTATGTAGTTTGGCCTGTTTTCCCATTAGAGTATTGCTGTGAAGCCAAATCAGAATTTAGGATGAGGAGATGAATTGATATTCAGATGATTCCAAATTTAAAGTAATGATGTTTTAAACTAACAACACTTTTAGCCCTTTCCTTTCTGTTCATGTTTATTTTTTAAATGGTTACTTTTATTTCAGTACAAATACAAAGATGGTTACCGCAAGCAACTTGGCCACCACATTGGAGCCCGAAATGTTGAAGATGACCCCAAGATAATGTGGTCCATGCATGTGGCCAAGATCCAGAGTGACAGGGAGTACAAGAAGGACTTTGAAAAGTGGAAGACCAAGTTCAGCAGCCCAGTGGACATGCTGGGGGTGGTCCTGGCCAAGAAGTGCCAGACCTTAGTCAGTGATGTGGACTATAAGAACTTTCTGCATGAGTGGACGTGCCTGCCCGACCAGAATGACGTCATCCATGCTCGCAAGGCCTATGATTTGCAGAGTGATGTGAGTACTAGGACCCATTGTATACCTACTGGTGACCATGCTTATGATAGTAATACATGGTGGTACATAGATAATGGTCTAGGATTAGATTGAGCCCTCAGAAGTAACAACAATTTTTTCTCTCTGCCTCTCATTGAATGTGCCTTACTTTTCTTTTAGAGAGCACATGATACCATGAAGCTTTATCTAATTGGGCTCCATATTTGAAAAGACACAGACATGAAGTTTGGCTATTGAAGTTTTTCAGTCTTTTTCTTTAATTTTTTTAAAGCAAGTGTCATAATAGCTTAAGTAAGACTTGCTTTTGTGTTTGATCTCACCAGAACATTTACAAATCAGATCTCCAGTGGCTGAGAGGCATCGGCTGGGTCCCCATTGGGTCTCTGGATGTGGTCAAGTGCAAGAGAGCTGCGGAGATACTGAGTGACAATATCTACCGCCAGCCTCCAGACCAGCTAAAGTTCACCAGTGTGCCTGATTCCCTGGAACAGGTGCTGGCCAAGAACAATGCCCTCAATATGAACAAGGTGAGCACCCATTTTGGGGGAAAGTAAAATGGAACCATACGTCCTTGAGAATATCTATTGTTGATTCACTGTTTTTCATTTTATCCAGTTGCCATATTGTGTTTAGTGATTTGTTGCATTCTTTATTTAGTTACATCAGGATTCCAAAAATGTATGTGAGAATTTCTGCTTTGACATCTCTTGTGAAAGTGCTAGAGTAAAGAATAGGATAAATGTTTGGTGTTCATCTTGTTTGCAGTCAATGAGGGCAATATGTGGTTCTTGTTATTAAAGTTTCTTTTTTGTTGGGTACTTATCTAGGTGACTATGAAACAAACAAGTCAGATGCAAATCTCCATGATATTTATTTGATAGTTATCAAAAAGAAATCTGGGAAAGCATACCCAGTTACATTTGCAGTTAATAAACCACCAACAAAACCATGGGAAGTATGTAGGGATATGTGTATATGCTTGGAAAATACTTGTAATTTAATTGGAGGTGGTCAAGTAACAAAACACAAGTTTTCTTTTCATATCTTAGCTATGTTTATATTTAGTGACAATAAGTATCTTGTAATTTCAAAGAGATCAAAGAGTATTGGCATACAGCACACAGCATAGAGAGTGAGGAGGCTGGCTCTCAACTTTGCCATGATCTCTAAACTAGAAACTCCTGTTTACAACAAACATTGTTTTTTCTAATTCATTACCCTTTTTATCATTCACAGCGCTTATACACAGAAGCGTGGGACAAAGACAAGACCCAAGTCCACATCATGCCTGATACACCTGAAATTATGTTGGCAAGACAAAATAAAATAAATTATAGTGAGGTAAGACCATTTGTTTTGGTTTCCTGATCTGACCACACTAATTTTTGCTAATGTAGTAAAAAAGTTAGAATTCTGGATTTAATTCACATGTGTTGAACCAATTAGATTAGTTTTGTCTTTCTATGCCCATCACCCTGCCCTGAATATTTGTGCCATCTATCAAAAGGTAGATAGATAAAAAGATACAGAAATAAATACAAAAATGTCTCTATGTCAAGAGAAGGGAAAAAAACTCTCAACTATTAATGATTGAAACTTTTAATGTACAAATAATGATTGCTATTTATCAGATTAGTACTTCAATATTCTGTGAGTTTTTGTTCAGTTACCTGTGAAATGGGATAAAAATACATATCTTGAAAAATTTTTGTGGTGACTGAGTAAAGCTGTATATATATATAATATGCCCAGCGTAGAGCCTGGCACCAAAGAGATGCTTAATAAACTTTAATTTCTTTCCAGTACCCTCCAGTTACCATGCATGTTAGATTAATCTACCATGCTCAAAATAACTTGAGAATTCTCAAATCCATCCATTTCAGAATTGCCTGAGGACAATAAAATATATTTTTATGTGTTATCTCCTGCCTCACTAAACTTGTCATCACATATCTTTGCAGCCCAGAAATACTGCAGAAACAGCTTCTTGCCCAATTGTACTTGCCAAAGTCAAGTTATCTGGTTTATTCAAGAAGAGATTGATTTCTTATATGTTTGTGTGTCTTCATTTAAAAAAAAAAAAGAGAACTTTTCTTTAGTTTGAGAACTTTGGAAAATTAAGTACTTGTTTTCAAGATTGACCATATTCATTCTTCTATCTGTATTAACTACCTCTGATTATAATAATGTGGCCCTAAAGAAGAAGGCATGCTTGTATCAAATAACCATGACAAGTGAAATGAAGAGGGTATGATTTCCCTTCCTTCAGCATTATAAAGTAGACCTGAGGACAAGCCTGATCATAAGTATATGATTGCCCTTAGCAATTCAAGTGGGCAATTTTTCTCTTGGCCATAGAGCTTCTCTGTTGGTTTAGTTTTCCCCAAGAGGTCTGTCTCATCCTAGATAGATGAAATTAGTTTCTAGCCCAAACTATAATGACCTTTAAAGCCTCTCCCTTTTGTTAAAATTAGGTCTGATGAGATAGGTGGTTTGTTTATTTGTTTTTCAGACTGAGAGGAAATTGGGCTTTTATTTCTACAACTTTCGGCTGGATTAATTTTCTTTAAAATTACATGAGCATGTTAATTCCCTAAGGGCTCTCTCCTGAAGATTAGATTTCAGAATGGCTCTCTTGAGTTTTTTCTCAACCCAACTCTTACCTTCATTCCATACTTGGATCAACAAATATACACCAAAACAACAACAACAACAACAAAGCAATCGCATTTTACTTTTTTTATTCTCATTTATCTCTTCTAGTTCTCTTGGGTAAATAATTGCCAAACAAGTTTTAAAACATAGTCTTGAATGGTAACCAAAAGTACTCTTTGAAGTCCTGTATCTTTTTCAGATGTTAAAAGAATGAAATAAATTGTTTGGCCTGAGAACATGAGATGATTTAAACACATTTTTTCCACTTTTGCATTAGGACAGAGTCCTCCAAGGAAAAATATAATAGAGGAGCTATTTGACTCTCCAGTACAGAATAAACATTTCTAGGAATTTTTAAGAAGATCGAATGCCCTTGGGATTTTATCTCAAATGTATCAAATTTATTCTTGTTTTCACTTTAGCTTTTCCTTGTAAAATCTTATCTTGGGAAGAATATAATTTGTCACATAATAATAATCTACATTAAAAACATACAGGGGTGCTTGGGTGGCTCAATTGGTTAAGCGACTACCTTCGGCTCAGGTCATGATCCCAGAGACCCTGGATCGAGTCCCACATCGGGCTGCCTGCTCGACAGGAAGCCTGCTTCTCCCTCTCTCATTCCCTCTGCTTGTGTTTCCTCTCTAGCTCTGTCAAATAAATAAAATCTTTAAAAACAAACAAACAAACAAAAAAACCACACAGTATCTTCCTTCTAGGACTTTTAGGTCCTTTAAAAATTAAACACTTCATCATATTTAAAATTCAGATATTATTCCAGTATTTTTAATTGAATCTAACATGAAAATGGGGCATAATAATGAAGCAATTAGTTTTCTTATTTCTGCCACACTATTTAAAGCCTTTCCTTACATTTACAATTTTGTCTTTATATACATACCCTTTATATAATGACAAAATACTGAAAATTATAAAGTAGGAAGACATATAAAGCCCTAAAGAATCAAGGTCATTGTTAACCCTTAAAACCATCAGTGATTTGTGAATGCTTTTTCCAGAACTATCTACGGTTTCTGCGACTGCTTTCCTTGACTCAGTAATTCTTAAAGGAAAGGGGGAGAAACTGGGATTAAGGATTAAGTTATTCTACCATAGATTAGTTTAAGAACTATGTCTCTCTTTGGGGGCATAAAGATGAACTACCTACAAACTTTAGGTGTCCTTGAGGTGTAACACAAAGTCTTTCCAACAAGGATGCTGGTTTGCATTGTTTTTTGGTTTTTTTTTTTTTAGATTTTTTTTTATTTATTTGACAGAGAGAAACACAGCCAGAGAGGGAACACAAGTAGAGGGAGTAAGAGAGGGAGAAGCAGGCCTCCTGCAGAGCAGGGAGCCCGATGTGGGGCTCGTTCCTGGGTCTCGGGGATCATGACTTGAGCCAAGGGCAGTCGCTTAACCAACTGAGCCACCCAGGCGCCCCTGGTTTGCATTGTTTTAAGCAGATAACTAGCATATTGTCCACTTTCCTCGTACCCTTCTAATTTACCCACCTGGGTAAAAGTGGTGCCCACTTCTTTCTTAGCCACTCTTCTTTCACTTGAAAACAAAAGCAGAGGGGTGCCTGGGTGGCTCAGTTGGTTAAGCGACTGCCTTCTGCTCAGGTCATGATCCCAGAGACCTGGGATCGAGTCCCACATTGGGCTTCCTGCTCGGCGGGAAGCCTGCTTCTCCCTCTCTCACTCCCCCTGCTTGTGTTCCCTCTCTGGCTGTGTTTTGCTCTGTCAAATAAATAAAATCTTAAAAAAAAAAAAAGAAAAAGAAAACAAAAGCAGAGATTAAAGTCCCAGAAACAGACGAGATAGCCAGATGCCCCTTATGCTCCAGGGGCATGGATTCTAGGTAGAAAAACAATATTGTTATAAAGGACATTACTGGGACAGTTGGTGAAATTTGAATATTCACTATTAGATAGCAGTATTAATGTCAATATTAAATTTCCCAAATTTAATAGATACATTGTGGTTGTAAAATCAACTTTATTCTGAGGCAATACATGAGTTTAAGTATTTAAAAGTGAAAGTCATGATGTCTACAATTTACTTGTGATTGGTTCTTATTATTGAAAATAAGTAATATATGTACCACACATACACTCATGAGAAAGATACAGTAAAGATGGCAAAAGTGTTAATGACTGGGCAGCTGGTTGTTCATTGTACTACTCTTAAAACTTTTCTATAGGTTTGAAGTTTTTCAAAATAAGAAAAATGCACATTTTTAAAATATTAAAACATGCAGTAAGATATTTGACTAGAACAGATTTTATAAAGAGATTTTATTTCTAAAAAGAGAAAAAACAAAGGCATACCTGTGCCAGCAGTTAATGTGCTACATGCCTGAGAGTATTAAAAAAAACAAAAAACTGTGCCAGACAATTTAACTCATTAATGTCCACCAAAACCTTTTTTAATCGAGGTACCATGAGGTCCTATAAATCACAAAAATAACAAGAGATGTAGTAAATTTTACTCTTTATGTTTAAAAAGTACCAAATGTATATCTTATTTATCATGTTTTGATTAATTAAAAAATAATACTAGCAATTATTTTAAAATTTATTTTAACACGATATAGGATTGATCAAAATTCCTCTAGGTGACTCACAAGCAAAAAAAGCTGACCACCTCCAGTATAGATGATTTGTTTAATGCAGTAGTTCTCAAACTCTGTTCCTATAGAACACTTGTTTTCCACTTTCTGTGTGTTATCTGTCCTACCACAGAAACTGAACAGTGGGGTGGTTTTCCAATTTACAGAAAAAAGTTAACAAATACAGTTTTACCAGTTTTGTGCTTTTAACATCTAAATCCTTGATACCTGCTCTTCCTGTGTCTCTTAGCAGTTTCTAGCAGTTGACAAAATGAACAGGGAGAACATCAATATTAACAGACTTTCAGGAACCACAGATTATCCTTAGTTCAGCACTGTTCTATTTTGCATACGTAACTCCTAGTGGTAGGTATTGTGTATTGTTACATACCCATATTCTTTGCTAATAAAATTGTTTCTAATTCACATTTGGAGTTAAATCAACATTTCATGATTGTTTCATGAGAAGAGCAAGTGCTGAACAGTCTAACACATTTGAAAGCTATTGAATTGGTGTCTAAAATCTATAAGGATTTGTGTAAGAGAACTTGCAATGTTAAAACCTGCTGAATGTAGAAGTTCACCTTTTAAATCGCTTGGATATATAGAGAATAAAAGAAAGAGATTATTTAAAAAAATTTAAGGCTGAATATATTAGTGCAGTTAGTTCCGCATCCAAAGTAGTCTTCTTTTGATAAAAATGCAATTTTAGAACACAGGTGAGTATATATCTAAAAGCCATTGCTTCTTTCCTCAGAACATCTATCGCCAGGCCATGGAAGAAGCCAAGAAAGAAGGCTATGACTTGAGAAGCGATGCCATTCCCATCGTGGCTGCCAAGGCCTCCAGGGACATTGCCAGTGATGTAAGAACTGATCATATCCTTCCCTTTGCTGCTGACAGACCAAGCCCTCTGCCCAGAGGAGCATAGCTGGAAGTCTCTGTAGTTATCATCTGTGGATCTGTAGTCCTCCATCTGAACTGCCTTCATTGTGTAGGCAAAGAAATTGAGCATTTGAGACAGTAGGGAACCTGCCCAAGGTCACAAGCATCACAGAGAAAAACCTGGACTGCAGTTGGGTCTTTTGACTCTTGTCCTTTGGTCTTTGCTTAATAAGATTGAGTACCTTGATTAAAGCTGGATAGACACCTGTTGAGCTTCTCTTAAAATCTTAAAGCTCTCCTCAGGATATATTCCAGACAAAATCTCCAGGAAAGAAACAGGCTTTAACAGAGTTCTCCCCCATGAGTTGAGGAAGGACAGAGGATAGCAAAAAACCCTATGTGTCCTTGCTGTGGGGTCCACAAAATCAGTATTCCCTTTACCCTGAATATGAAGACCTCGGATTCCTGGACAGCTTCGATTTTAATCCAAATAGTACCACATGTACATTTTTGGAGGCTTTCCTTTTTAATCATGATTTAAAAACACGTACCATAGAATTTACCATCTTAACCATTTTCAAGTGTATAGTTCAGCAGTGTTAAGTATATTCTCACTATTTATTACAGACTTCCTGAACTTTTTCATTTTACAAAACTGAAAGTTTGTACCTGTTAAAACAACAAAAATTGCCTATTTTTAAACTACCCCTTCCAGTATATTTGTGCAGAGGAAATTATTTCTCCGAATGCCCTAGAAGAAAAGGTTAATAAACCTTTCAGGTTGAGTCCACCCACAGGACCAACTTCTGAGGGCCTGTTTATCCCTGCAGTTGAACTCACCTTTTCAGAATTCACTTTTTAATCACTTTATATAAACATAAAATTTTTTTTTACCGTAATATAAAGGGATTGTGGTGTTATTCTGTGGAAATGTGCAAAGGAACACACATCCTCCTTGTTGGGAGTAAGCATTTTCCAATGTGCGGCATTTCAGCAGCACATGATGAAACTCCCCTACTATCTTTTATTTATTTGAGCGAGCGAGCGAAAGAGAGAGCATGAGTGGGGGGGAGGAGGAGAGGCAGAGGTAGAAGAAGACTTTCCACTGAGCCAGGAGCTTGACAACATGGGGCTTGATCCTAGGACCCACAAGATCAAGACCTGAGCTAAAGGCAGTTGCCTAAGGCTAACGGAGCCAGCCCAGTGCCCTGAAATCCCCCTAGGGTCTTAAGGATTTCATCACAAAAGAGCCCCATCACAAAAAGAATGACAGGAAGTAGCCCTTGGTGATCCCTTCTTATTCCCTGGTTTCTCTTTTTTAGTACAAATATAAAGAAGCTTATCGCAAGCAGTTGGGTCACCATATTGGTGCCCGAGCAGTACACGATGACCCCAAGATAATGTGGTCTCTGCACGTTGCTAAAGTGCAGAGCGACCGTGAGTACAAGAAAGAATTTGAGAAATACAAGACCAGGTATAGCAGCCCGGTGGACATGCTTGGAATCGTTCTGGCCAAGCAGTGTCAGACCTTGGTCAGTGATGTGGACTATAGACATCCTCTGCATGAATGGACCTGCCTGCCGGACCAGAATGACATCATCCACGCTCGGAAAGCCTATGACCTCCAGAGCGATGTGAGTACCCCTGAGGCTGTTCTGCACGTTCCAGGCAGATGTGAGACGTGCCCCTGCCTTCTAATGCCAGTGCACTGGAATTGATTTGGGTATTTTAAACAATACATGATTAAATGTCAAAAAAGAGTTTCCCATGGAAAGCACTACAGTTTGTTTCAGTTTTTCTTCCCCAAAAGTCACAAGTAAAGGAGGAAATAAAATGTATATTGGCAGTTATATACAGGTATGTTTCTTCCTGGTGATTCCAGCTTCCTTTGCGTGAGATAGATGAAACTGAGTTCTCAAAAATATATAGCTACATGTTTTTGGCTAAAGAGGTAGAAACATGTGGGTGTGAAGGGAGGTGGAAGAAGTAGGGAAATAGTTACCAAGATAATCCTGTATTTTTTTTTAATTTTTCTAGATTTTATTTATTTATGTGACAGAGAGAAACACAGCTAGATAGGAAACACAAGTAGAGGGAATGAGAGAGGGAGAAGCAGGCCTCCCGCCAAGCAGGGAGCCTGATGTGGGGCTCAATCCCGGGTCTCCGGGATCATGACCTGAGCCGAAGGCAGTCGCTTAACCAACTGAGCCACCCAGGCGCCCCAATCCTGTCTTTTTCAAAACCAGTCATCTAATTCTTTTTTATTTTTTTTAAAGATTTTATTTATTTATTTGACAGAAATATAGTGAGAGAGGGAACACAAGCAGGCAGAGTGAGAGAGGGAGAAGCAGGCTTCCCACTGAGCAGGGAGCCGGATGCGGGGCTTGATCCAGGGACTCCAGGATCATGACCTGAGCGGAAGGCAGTTGCTTAACCAACTGAGCCACCCAGGCGCCCCCATCTAATTCTTATAAACAGTTAGCATGCACTATTGAGAGTAAAATAAAATGAATAATTAGGGTAATATTTAATATATTATTAAAACACCATGTTACATATGTGACGTTTTGTGATTTTGAAGGGGATTTAAAGATGTTTTTAAATTCTTAATAACATACAAAATGTGGCTATGCGCAGTGATGGATGTTAACTAGACTTCTTATGATCATTTCATAAAATATACATATACTGAATCATGTGGGGCATTTGAAACTAATGTATTGTTACATGTTAGTTATATTGCAGTTTAAAAATGCAAATGAGGAGTGTGATTTGCAAGGGTTTATATTACTACATGTTGAAACTCATTACTGTAGTTGAATTTCACCTCTTTTCCCTTAAAAAAAAAAAGGCTGGAGGTGTTGTGACTGCAACTCTCAAACGACATTGGTCTGACTGTGGGGTCTTACTGGAAGCTATTAGAGTTCATTTTCCAAAGCTAAAGAAGCTCTGCTTTTGTGTAAAAATCCTATAACACCCTCAAGTGCAGGTGTCTTCTACTTTTTACAAAAATTCTTTCATCATTCTTGGTACAATCCTCTATAGCAAAAAATTGCTCAGGGAAAAACATTATTCTCAGGATTCAGTAATGCTTGTGAATGAGTGATCAGCTAGGCTGGGAGCTTTTATCTGTTCCTCTGTACTTTTGTATTTCTCTAGCCATTTTGTGACAATGGATCTGAAACTTGAATTAGTAAATATGTTTCTTATCTGTTGATTTGCAGAATTTATATAAGTCAGACCTTGAATGGCTGAGAGGCATTGGCTGGGTTCCAATTGGTTCCATGGAAGTTGTTAAAGCCAAGAGGGCCACAGAGATACTGAGTGATAATATCTACCGTCAGCGTCCAGAGACCCTGAAATTCACCAGCATAACTGACACTCCTGAGCAGGTGCTGGCCAAGAACAATGCGATGAACATGAGTAAGGTGAGTGGTAGCCCTTACTGTTAGATTGAGGAATTCACTATAGAAAAAGGTGAAAAATCTGGCATGTTACTGCATTCCTATAATTCCTTTAGGATTCAGGTTACCTTTTAAAATTATTTTTCCCTTATAATTCCATAGTCACTTAATAATACTTCAATATATTAAATTATTAAAAATACCATGTACTGTAATTATGTCGTAATTGCAGAGTTTACTGCAACCCAATTATACTTTTCAGAATTATTAAAGAATTTTAGTAAGGAATAGTTACAACTGAGTCAGTAAAATGGTAAACTAGTAAGCTAAATACTCTTGGAAATAGTTTACATGAAAAGTAAGAATTTATGCAACTTTAGTCATTTTATTTCTACTTAGAGGAAAGGTGACACATAATCAAAAGAAAAATGTCTATGAATGTCAAAGTAATTTTTCTCATCTTTCCTTTTTTTCACAGCGCTTATATACCGAAGCCTGGGACAATGATAAGAAAACGATCCATGTCATGCCAGATACACCAGAAATCATGCTCGCCAAACTCAACCGCATAAATTACAGTGATGTGAGTACACTACTGATCATATAATGAACAGTAAGGCAAAAGTGACTTATTGTAACTATTTGCTTATTGTAATGTTTCAATTAGTTTATTATATGTCAGTAGAAAAGAGTTCTCTCTTGGTTCAATTTTGGGCTGTGTGGTAGGTCCACAGTATAGACCAGCCTTCTAGCAACAGGGTTTCAGGGAATGGAATGCTTATGGAGAACTACTTCAATGGGAATAATATTCCTAATGCCTTCCCCTACAGGTCAGGGTGGGTGTCAAGTCAGTACTTGATTAAACAGTTACTTAGCAGGCAGATGCTGTATTGGAACCCAGTGTGTTATCACATCCTGTATTATTTTGCTGCTTCAGTAATGTTCTGGTTACCATTTAATGTTCTTTGTAGGCATTTTTCTAGGCATCTCTTTCAGGACCAGCACTTTCATCAGGGCAATTATCTAGAAAGCCTACTGTACAGATCGATCATGGTCTGTGATGATAGTCCATAGCAAAATGAGAAAAAAATAAATACAATACTTTGAATTTCTCTTAAATCCAAATATATTCAATTTGAAAATAATATCCTTATTCTTTTTCCTTCTGTAGTATTAAGATGGCCTTTCTTTTATATTATGATGGTGAAAGTATTACAGTTATATTTTTTACATGTGCTTGTCAAAATGAAATTGTACCAACCACATGCTGATCTCTCCCACCACCACCCCAACTTTTTTTTTAAATTTAGCAATCAGTAAAATCCCAAAATTTAGAACATGTGCCTTAAAGGCCTTTTAAGCACCTAAGAAGCAGTTTTTTAGACACCCGCCCTCATACTTGATTTTTGTGGTTTTCTTTCTATAGTTTAAATGAGGACAGGGAACATCTAATAATAAACAGCTTTATTTCTTATGAAAGGAGTAATGATTAATGACTCTCTTTTCTACAGAAACTCTATAAACTTGCTTTGGAGGAGTCCAAGAAGGAAGGCTATGACTTGCGTTTGGATGCCATCCCAATTCAGGCAGCCAAGGCTTCGAGAGATATCGCTAGTGATGTAAGTTGATGTTTTGGGGAGAGGCATTTCTTACTCAATGATGTTCCCAAATGGCAGCTTTTATAATTTTTCTTGCCAAATATTGGTTGTCTCTACAATCTCGATTTCATGTAGTAACCCCCCCACGTACAACATTGCAAATAAAAACAAAACCACAAGATACTGTGTCCATCACACCTGCTAATCCAGTCAGGGGCAGAGGTATAGTCTTTAAAAATGAGCATTTTATACACACTAAAAATGGGTTCATATTTTTGAACCTCAGAAGTTGAGCAGCAATTGTAAAAACATTGAAAGCACATCTAACTCAGCCAATTAAAATGTGAATTCTTTCCCACAACTTCTATCCATTTTTTCTGGCATTAAAGGAAGACTGGGTGATGGATGCGTTTTAGAGTTTGTTTCATTCTTTTTAACTTTTAGTCAGGTTCTCCTACCAGGATGCCCCTAACTTGTTATATGGACAAATTGAGAAGTAAGGGAAGCTTTTTCTCAGCCACCACTTGTCTCTTCTCTGTATCCCTTCTCTTGTCATGAGAAACATCTCTTGAGGGTGTGTAGTGCCCCATTATGTACCAGGGCTCCTTAGAACCCAAATCCAGGCTTACTTTCTTCTGGAGGGATCCTGTGGCTTAGACTTACGCTTCATTCCTTCTCTAATCAAAATGTTCTCTAGAAAAGCCCACACTATGATCATCTCATGATAAAATGGACCATAACATGTTATTCTTGAAGTTTAAAAGTATATAATATTAACCCAAGGCATGACTCTCGTGGTGAAAGTTCAATGACATAATAGGCTAATAAGGGCGATAGTTTCTAATGAGACTATCTAAATGTAGCCCATTCTCTCAGTCATGGCATTCAGTATAAATTCTAATGAAAAGAGATATAGTCTAAAATATCCTGACCAATACATTTTTAGAAAAAAGTAGGCACATGTTTAAGATGTTCCTTTAGATTGTATGAGATGTTTTATCTTTCCTTGTTAAGCAGTCACACATAATGTAGGTAGTGCAGTTTAATGGAAGGGAAAAATATTAAGAACTAGTAGCTCTCACCTACTTGTGATGTCATCTTGAACAAATCACCTTAAAACCTTTCTAGGCTTTCGGTTTCTACTTGATAAAATGGGGTTGGTAATAGTAACCTTTCTCCTTCACACTAGGAAAAGAAAAATCCAAAGAAGTAATGTGTGTATGAAATTGTAAAATGTAATATAAATGAGATGTTCCTAACATTAGACTCACATCCCTTTTCTTTTTTCAGTACAAGTATAAGGAAGGCTACCGCAAACAGCTCGGCCACCACATTGGGGCCCGGAATGTGGAGGATGACCCCAAGATAATGTGGTCGATCCATGCGGCCAAGATCCAGAGTGACAGGGAGTACAAGAAGGACTTTGAGAAATGGAAGACCAAGTTCAGCAGCCCAGTGGACATGCTGGGGTTGGTGCTGGCCAAGAAGTGTCAGACCTTAGTCAGTGACATAGACTACAAACATCCCCTGCATGAATGGATGTGTCTGCCCGATCAAAATGATGTCATTCAGGCCCGGAAGGCATATGACCTTCAGAGTGATGTGAGTGAGTCTAATATTCATCAGCATGTGTTTATTTCTATTATGTTCATTTGAAGATTTAAATGTCTTTATAAAGCAGTTCATGAATGGGGCAGCAATCCATGTAGGAAGTAGAGGGTAACTCCAAACAGTTGTAAAAAATGGAAGGTTTTTGTAGGAAGGAGGGTAGAACAGGGAAGTTATTAGTGAAGGAAAGGAAAGGATTGATTCAGACAAGGTCACCTCTCCCTTAAAGAGAGGAGAAAGGGGTCTTATCAGGCGAATTACCTTTTTTCCCTTGGGGATAGAGAGGTTCTATATGACAGATTACCTCCTTGGCACTGAGCACATCAGCACATGTTTAAAAGATTTTTTAAATCTTTGTGCCATGTAATCTTTTGGCATTCCTGTTAGACTAGGGACAACTTGTCAAGACAATCTCATGAAATGCAAAAAATGCAGTATATATGTTTCAGAAGAAATTGATCACATCGAAATATGGTTATGAAACTATTAAACTGAATCTATAATATACATACTTTTTAACACATTAAATAAAAGGTCTAGCACTGGGTGTAATAATTAGCTTAATTTCAAAGAATTAATGAGTATAAATATTTCAGGATGCCTGCAACAACTACAATAGGACATGAGAATATTTGTGATTTTTATTATTGACAAAGCCTCATACAGTGCTAATGCTACTATGATCTGTAGCCAATACTTACAATTAAAACGAAGGTTGTATTTCAATTAGAGGTTAATAAAGATAAAGATACCATATTTTTTGATTCAAGTTCATTGATGCCAGGTTTGCTGGTTTAACACAACTTAATTTTCTGAATTGATTGCATTATTATTTTTCTGACTGCTTAACTTCAAAGAAATACCTGTTACTTGTGCAAGGAAATTTAAGAATGAACTGTACATATGGAGACAATTTTTCTAAGAAGCTGAAAATAGTAGCTCTCTAGAAATATGTGAGGCACTTTTGTTGTCAGCCAGTAGATTGTCCTTGGGACTCAAATACTATTGGTATAGTAGCTCTTTATTCTTTTGATCAGGCTCTGATAAGCAGTCACTTCTGAAAAAATGATAAATATAGCGGCATTGTAAAAATGAGTTTTCCCAAAAAGCCATACAAACAAAGAGAACTGTTACCTTTACGTATGAGAAAACTTCTCCTTTAGCCGAATATCTCAATTCAAAGAAAAATGAAGACGAGAACAAGATACCTTTTTCTACTTGAATTATAACACAAGAAAGGGGATTGAGGATAAGATAAATAAGAATAAAAATACATGTACTCTTTGGTTTAGAAGCATGTATATAGAATCACATGAAAAAGATACCCTTTTTATTGTCCCCAGAAAACACATTAATTCAACATGGGGTCAGCTAGTAGTGTTCATCTTTATGATAAATGCCTGGTTGTGAAGACCACTGCCCCATGGGATAGGGACAAGCGGTATCCTGAAAGAGTATTATTTCCACAGAAGGAGAAACAGGCAATCAAATCAGAGAATGCTTTCTATGGGCAGTCACTAATTTCCTTAAAATGGTTTTGCATCACTGAAATTGCATGTTATTAGAGTTTACAAGTCTTTAGTGTATGTGCTGCCAAAGTGAGCACAGATTTTATGAGTCTTTAAACCAGCAAACATTGGCTACCTTCAGGGACAAAGTGTTTAGCTAGCCACTCTACACCTAGGTCCGTCAGTTCTGTGGGTCTCCCCCGAAATTCACACAAGTAAGATTCAGCATTATACATTGTCTCTCTCTGCTAAGCCAAGATCAGACCCCAGGTTGTCAAGGTAATATTTGACATTATTTCATTTCCAGGCTATTTACAAGGCTGATCTCGAGTGGCTGAGAGGCATTGGATGGGTGCCCATTGGCTCCGTAGAGGTCGAGAAGGTGAAGAGAGCTGGAGAAATCCTGAGTGAAAGGAAGTACCGCCAGCCCGCAGACCAGCTCAAATTCACATGCATTACAGACACCCCAGAGATTGTCCTGGCAAAGAATAATGCCCTGACAATGAGCAAGGTGAGTGTCTACCTCCTTCCGTTTCCTGAGGCATACCATCTGTGCACTTGGCTCATAAAGTGAGAAATGCCCTCAAGCATTTCAGGAGAAAGGAGATATAATGGGCCTGATTTTCTCACGGGTCTTCAACAGAGCTTCTGTTTTATTATCCGTTGGGCCTGTGTGTGCTTCTCAACACTGTATCCCCTAATTGTGTGCATGAGGAAACATAGCCTGGGCTAAGGTCTCTATAGAGTAATGCACATACTCTTCTGAGCAGTGACCATGGAGACATCCACCCATCCATTAGTTTCCCCTGTACATTCTCCTAGGCACAGCAGACTCACACCACTGACTTCCCTTTATGCATCCTGTAAGGAATATACTGTCATCTAGCACTTTGTTCTGAAGTCTGGGAAACACAGTATTTATAACATTATCAACGAACAACTCAAATTAGTTGCTCGGTTTGCTCTTTCATACTCGTTTGTGGAAATCTACTCTGGGATGTGAGCTGCTACTGTTGCTGTCAGTATCATTACACAAGGTAGATAATCACTTCCTTTCTTTAGAGTTCTAGTAATTTGTTGAGGGATACTGGGCTCATTCTTTATCCAATGGTTTGGTCCTTAATGTGCACACTTTAGATTGAATTGAACTTACCTGCAGTCTTCCACACTGGCTTGGGCATCTGCCAAATATTCAGGTGGTGAGATTGGGTGCTCAGTGCAGAATAGGAAGTTGACTCTCAGATAGCAAACTCCAAAGCTTGAAGTGTCAAAATTCTAGAAATTCTATTTTATGCCATACCGATCATAGCAACCATAGTGATAATAAGAAACACTGTAGAGGGGCGCCTGGGTGGCTCAGTTGTTAGGCATCTGCCTTCAGCTCAGGTCATGGTCCCAGGGTCCTGTTATTGGGCCCTCCATCAGGTTCCCTTTTCCGCAGGAGGCCTGCTTCTCCCTCTCCCACTCCCCCAGCTTGTGTTCCCTCTCTCGCTGTGTCTCTCTCTGTCAAATAAATAAATAAAATCTTTAAAAAAAAAAAGAAAGAAAGACTGTAGAATCTGTTGACTGCCTACTGAGACTCAGGCATTTTACATATGTTATGGTTAATTTTCGAAGAGCACTCAGTAAAAATATGATTATCCCCCTCTTACAAATGATGAATAGAAAGCATTATGTACCTTTCTCAAGATTACACGGCTTGGGCATAATGGAGTTGGGTTTGAATTTGGGATTAACTCTGAAGGCTAGGGATTTCTACTGGATCATAATTCCATAGCCAGGTTCCACCCTTGGAGGGCCTTTGAGTAACCTTGAGATTCACTGGAAGAAAAGAATTAACAATTGAGACCATTATATCGCTTCATATTAGCATGAAGCTATCATATGGCAGTTTAAGTATTGTCTTGTTTCTCTTTCTCCAGTACCCTTTTCTTCCCTCACCTCTAAGTAGCCTTGAAAAGGCTTTTTTTTTTTTTACACTAAAATGTGTTAAATTTGAAAATAATTGTAATGTATGGGCTTTAACGAAGGGCTTACCTCACTTCCTCCATAGCATTTATACACAGAAGCTTGGAATGCTGACAAAGCCTCCATCCATGTGATGCCAGACACCCCAGAAATCCTACTGGCCAAGAGCAATTCTGCTAATATCAGCCAAGTAAGAGGTTTCCCAATTGTCTCTTAAGCCTTCCTAGGATTCATTAGAATACTTTCTCCACCTTACACTTTCCTGTCTGGAATTGGCCTATTAACTTTTCCAAAACACTTGTGTTTTTCTGTTGTGTATTATGTTCTGCCTAGAAACTTTACACCAAGGGATGGGATGAATCCAAGATGAAGGACTATGATCTGAGGGCTGATGCTATTTCCATCAAAAGTGCCAAGGCCTCAAGGGACATTGCTAGTGACGTAAGCACTCTCCATCCAACCCCCTTCAGTGTCACATTATCGAGTGGCCACTATGAGGCTGGTGGGCCACATTTCTCAATTGTTTCCACATGTATCCCCCACTCCTGCTTCCTTCTTTCTAAGACTTTGTCCGTTTGTTGTCACAGAGAAAAATAGCACGGTTTGGAATTGTAGCTAGAAGGACTACACCGATGCAGATAGACGAATATACTACAGTTACGCTTATGATAGTGTAAAAGACTTTAAAATTATGCAGAGATGCCAAAGTGTTTGCCATATGAAGTTCTTACCCACTTGCTTGTGGGTGTTCACGTTTTCTGCATTGTCAGCATGCGTATGGTCTTAAAATGAGGTTTCTAAACCTATATTTCTCTCATTCTAGTACAAATACAAAGAAGCATATGAGAGACAGAAAGGCCACCACATTGGAGCCCAGAGCGTTGAAGATGACCCCAAGATTATGTGTGCCATACATGCAGGGAAGATTCAAAGTGAAAGGGAGTACAAGAAGGAATTCCAGAAGTGGAAGACGAAATTTAGTAGCCCGGTGGACATGTTAGGTATTGTGGCAGCCAAGCAATCCCAGACTTTGGTCAGTGACATTGATTATCGAAATTTCCTGCATCACTGGACGTGCTTACCTGATCAAAACGACATTATCCAAGCAAAGAAGGCCTATGAACTGCAGAGTGATGTACGTAACACAAAGTTTAGGAAAGATGGATGAGAGGACATAGATGTATTAGTTGTCCAAGCAGGGCCTCTGTGGATAGACTCGTGGATTGCATGCACTGCACACCCCCAGGGGGACCCAGTCCTGTTGTTTAATGCATAATTCATAGTTAGGAGTTATGTACTAGGAATCGAAGAATATAGATGAACAACCTGATTTAGGCCATGTCTTTTATTCCCTGGCCTACATTCCAGACTGTTTTCTTCATTTCATCTGGGCTTTCTGGCAGTGAAAATATATTGCAGACATACAAAAATTATCTGATTATTTGAAGTAACTGTCACTATTGTACTATAGCCAATATACTAAAAAGAGTTTTCTACAGTCAATAACTGTAGGATAAAAATGGAACGAAATTCAACAAAATTTCTTTTAAAAATGTTTTCAGTTCTGTAATTTTTTTGGAAATATCAAATAATTATGTAATTCAGCATTATTACCATGTTATCTCTCTTCACAGCTAGTATATGTAAGTATGTTTTTACAGATGACTCTGTCATTGATATGAAAAACTCCTGAGTCCTATAACATCTCAGTTCCTACTTCTTTGGAACCATCAGCCTCTTTGCTTATCAATCCCTCACTCCCGCAGACTTGACTTTTCATTTACGAGATGGTGTGTCTAACCACGGAACGTAATTTGTCTCACATCTCTGTAGAGTGTGTATAAGGCAGACCTGGAGTGGCTGCGTGGCATCGGCTGGATGCCAGAGGACTCCGTAGAAATGAACAGGGTGAAGAATGCTCAAGGCCTGGTGAATGAAAGACTTTATAGAACGCGGCCAGAAGCCTTGAAGTTCACGTCCATTGTTGACACGCCAGACGTTGTCCTGGCAAAAGCCAATTCTCTGCAAATAAGTGAGGTGAGAGCCATCCTATTACTAAGCATGGCTTTTGCGGGACTCTGTTCTCAGATGCCACGTGAGTGGAGCACGTGGGCCGTGCCTCTTGAAAGATTTAGAGGGATGGGAGAATCTGTTGGCTAGTTTGCTATAGGCCAATGCAAAGTGGAACAAATACTTCTTTAAGTTCTATTAAATGCTAAAACCTGTAGCATAATGCTGCGTTTTAAATGGTATAATGTATTGGTCAGGGTGCTCCAGAGAAATAAAGCCAATAGGCGATATAGGTATGTAGAGATACAGATGTTTGTGTGTGTGTGTGTGTGTGTGTGTGTGTACTACATGTATCTGTGCATATATGTGCATATGAGAGAGATGTAGGTAGATCTATAGACTATGTGTGTCTACACATACGTACAGAACTGGGCTGTTTGATTATGGAAGCTGGCAAGTCCACAGTCTGCAGAATAGGCTACAGACCTAGGGAAGAGCTACAGCTCAAGAACAACAACAGTCTGCTGACCAAGTTCCTTCTTGCTCTGCGCAGGTCAGTCTTCTATTAAGGCCTTCAGCTGATTGGACAAGGCCCAGCCACATTACAGAGGGTACTCTGCTTTACCAAAGTCTACTGATAACAATGTCAGTCTCCTCCAAAAACTAGCCTCACAGAGACGTCTATAATGACGTCTGACTACACATCCGGTTGCTGTGGCCTAGCCAAGTGAACACATACCCTTAACCATCACAAACATTAAAAGAATTTCTCCAGGTTAGTTTCTAAGGCTTAGTGTTTCAGATATCCACTATTAATGTAATTATTTCCCTTCTCTCCACAGAAACTATATCACGATGCATGGGATAGGGATAAAACCAACATCAGCATTCCTTCTGACACACCACTCATGCTGCAGGCCCATATAAACGCCTTGCAAATCAGCAATGTAAGTGGCATGATGATGACATGTAAATGCCTTGATAGGACAATGTATGTCAGCTTGTGGGTTGAGGTATAATGGACGAATTACCTATCTTAGAGATACGTATAGCTTTTGGTGCTAGTCATTTTTTATTTAGTTTCCATTCCCAGTACAATATGAATGGAAATTCTCTCTTTTAAATGTTAGTTTCAATCCATGGCTGGGTTCCAGGACTCAAAGAGTTGGGAATATCTGAATCTTATTGGGGTCCTCCTTTCAATCTTAAAAGCATTATTCTATGGCCAGTGCCACAGCTCAGTTTCGTCATATATGAATTGAGAATAATGACATCCCTACCTAAATTTTTCTTACTTGAGGGTCTCTGATGTAACAGTTTCTTTTTATAAGTTTTTGATTGAACCAGAACTGTCTTGTTGGACATTTCAAAGACATTAGAAAAGCAAGAGGACAATTTTTAATCCTATCCAAAGAATAAGATAAATATAAATATCTTTGTTACATCCCTTTCGCTGGGACCTCTGAAAAGTCAGAAGACAACATTAGGAAAAAATAAATCTTACCAGACCTTTCATGATATCTTGATGAAGATTTTCTAGCTTCACAGTTGATTGTTAGTTTCCGTGTATTGTGTGGTGGGGAATTTTCAGATGTGTACCATATTGTGATAAAGACAAATATTCAAACATTTAATAGATCTACAAGTTTAGGAAGGGAGTAAAGGAAATAGCCAACAACCAGAAGAAGAACTCAGAAATGACTTGATGCTGACTTCATTTACATTATATCATATGATTCTTATTTTGAGTACTTTGAGTATATTGACTTATTTTCAATTTTTGTAAACCTACATTTTCCATCAATAGAAACTTTACCAGAAAGACTGGAATGAGACCAAGCAGAAAGGCTATGACTTAAGAGCAGATGCTATTGAAATCAAACAAGCCAAAGCCTCCAGAGAAATTGCCAGTGAGGTACAGCCTCTATTTCCTTGTGGTTTTTCTCTTCTTACAACAAATGGAGTATTTTTTTTTAATTGGGGGGTTTAAAAAATCTATGTAAACATTTTCATTTTGTTTTGCACTGAAGACTTTCTCTTTAAAAATTTAAAAATGGAATGAAGCGCATTAAGGTGAGTATAGATGAAGTTATTGTATAAATAATTTCTAAGTTGTTTCTAAGTAGAAGTAAGAAAACATGAATCTAAGCAGAATTCTTGGGGAAAATTCAGGAATCAATATATTCGATTGTTGACAAGTGTCATTTTATCTCCCAAATATTTATGGCATTCTCCATAACTATAGATCACAGTTGAAAGTTCCATATGAGGGGCGCCTGGGTGGCTCAGTCATTAAGTGACTGCCTTCGGCACAGGTCATGATTCCGGAGTCCCAGGATCGAGCCCTGCATCAGGCTCCCTGCTCGGCGGGAAGCCTACTTCTCCCTCTCTCGCTCCTCCTGCTTGTGTTCCTTCTCTTAGCACAGCAAGAGAATAAGCAAATAAAATCTTTGTCAAATAAGTAAATAAAAGCTTTTTTTTTTAAAAAAAGTTTCCTATGAATCTTAAGACTGAAATCACATTATATATATAAGATTTTATACTGGAGGCTTATGTGTAATGCTCTCAGTAACCTTTTGAAATTCATTTAATAGTAATTTAAAAACTTAGTCAAAATAATTTCCTACCAAGCTCCCTACCTCCCACCTTCAGCTCCAAATCTTTAAGCCACTCTGTTCTCTTTCTCTGGGTTTTTCTATAGTTTTTATCCCCTGATCCCACCTGTTTTGTCCCTCTTGTTTATCGTATTTATCTCTAAAAACAATAGCCAATCTATAGTGTCTGCCTTATTCTCAGTTCTCTCTCCCTCCCTTTTGTCCAAACTATTCTATGTTATCCAAATATAGAAAAAAAGCAGACACTATCTTACTCTAGTACTAAGAGACTTAGGGCAGGTGTGGACAAGATGGAAACTCTTGTCCCTGGGCATTTTGTTGTCATCTGATTCAAACCAACAACCTTGCTTTCCCTTCCTGTGAAATATACACCTTTTTTTTTTAATCTGTCTCCAAAACCACACAGATGGATTTTTCCTACCTGAGATATTATTAGTACTCTTGAGGGACCATCGGACCTAATGTTCCACTTTTCAGGCAGCTTTGGAGACCATGATTACACCCATTGTGTCTCATTTTCCACATCTGAAATATGTGATAGTAGTATGTACTTCACAGAAATGTTGTGAAGATTAAATGAGATGGTAGTGCTACTACTCAACTATTTGTAATTAAAATGTTCAGCGATTTCACATGAATCAACCTAAGACATTTGAAGCACTCGTAATAGTGTCTGGCATATAGTAATTGTTCAGTAAATGTCAGCTATGATTTTTTTTTGTAATTACTGTTATTCACCATACTATTTCCATCCTGATTTACTCATGTTCTCTGTCAAACTACCTAAAATAGCCCTATCTGTTTTCCTTAAAGGGAACTGAAATGTGTAATGACTGCCAGTGTTGAGCCAAATTTCTGTCAAGGCGAGGAAAATATCCTGAAAACATTGAATGAAAAGTCCTCTTACTACATTATTTTCATATGTCTTTTTATCTGGTTTTTCATAACCTTAGTACAAATACAAAGAAGGTTACCGTAAACAACTGGGCCACCACGTGGGTTTCCGCACCCTACAAGATGACCCCAAATTGGTATGGTCTATACATGCTGCCAAGATCCAGAGTGACAGAGAATACAAGAAAGCTTATGAGAAGTCTAAAGGAATTCACAATACACCGCTGGACATGATGTCAATTGTTCAGGCCAAGAAGTGTCAGGTCCTGGTTAGCGATATTGATTATCGCAATTATCTGCACCAGTGGACGTGTTTGCCAGATCAGAATGATGTGATCCAGGCTAAGAAGGCCTACGAACTGCAGAGCGATGTGCGTATATTATCACCAAACTCTTGGGGACATGTGGGTCACTGTGTATCAGTGTGGTGTTTTCGCTAGAGACATAATTTAAGTGGTAATCTTAATAGAACCTAACATAACCTGTACCTTTCATGGTAGTAGAGTAATTGTGAACATTTTTCTCCGTCTTATGGAGGATTCCTTCTCATGTGGCTAGGCCTTATTCATTAAGGCAAAAAAAAAATCACTCTCCTATTCTATATAATTAGATATAAAATTTCAGTCCCAGTTGTTTTAACCCATTACATTTGCCTGATTGGATATCTAAATTTCAGAAGCAAATGTGAACATAAGGAAATGTTGGATTTTAAGTTTATCTGGCACATGTAGGAAAAATGTATATGTATATATTCATATTTATATATGGGTATAGCAGTGTACAGATAAAAGTATATGTCTTTTCCTCAATACATGCATCTAAAGACCTTATCTCCCAAATTCTTACAGATATTATTCTCAATAGTGAAAAAAAGGCAGATTTCAAGTGGCGATCACAGAAGCTCAATCTTGTATAAAAACAAAATTATGTGCCATTGCTATCTGTCATCCCACAAGTGGCCCTTGTCAGCCCTGCTCCAATTCCCGTAGGATACTGTGAACTTCTCCCCGTGATGCGTGCCGGGAATGTGTCACCCAAACATTAGTATTTAATGTTGATCCTTCTATTTCATGGGATTGGCCACCCAGCTGATTTGAATAGAGGGAGTTTGTGGCCTGCTGGCATCGTTCTCTCATTGCAGACTTGACTCTTAAGCACTTTGTGGTCCTTTTCTTCATGCAGAATGTGTACAAAGCAGACCTGGAATGGTTAAAGGGTATAGGATGGTTGCCAGAGGGTTCTGTGGAAGTGATGAGAGTGAAAAATGCCCAGAATCTCCTGAATGAGAGGTTGTATCGTATAAAACCTGAAGACTTCAAATTCACCAGCATTGTCGATACCCCTGAAGTCATCCAGGCAAAGATCAATGCTGTACAGATCAGTGAGGTAAGCCGGATTGATGATACATTGAGGCATATTGAAGAAGTGTCAATAAGGATTCTGACTGTGAACTTTAAACTGCTAATACCAGCATTAGAACCTTGAACGTTCATGCATCCAGATGGAATTTCATATAGTCAATTAAGTAACAGTATCCACATTTCATTTACTTAGATGACTCTTTGGTTGACATAAGTTTGATAGGCATTTTCATATTCCACAGACTCTGATACACACTTTGAATACATTTTGAGGTCTTGCTTGTAATGCGAGTCCACCAGTTAATACCATGATCACAAAACTGCCACCTTTTTATTGCTTTTCAATCATGAGGTAACTTGAAAAGTCCGGGGTTGGCCCCAGTGGTAGCTATTATGATAGTTATATGGACCAAGCAAGCTAGGACTTGATTAGTGATGTGGATCATTGTAATTACCTCAAATGTGAGTTTACCTGCCAGATAATTACTTGTGAATTAATGAAAAAGGATCATTTTACTACCATATTTCTGACTCGTTTTCCATTTATATTTTATCACACATCAATATATCCTTGTCGAAGTTATTATTGGCACCTTTTATGTGAAAACACAGATGAAGGGGGTGCCTGGGTGGCTCAGTCGGTTGAGCGTCTGATCTCAGCTCAGATCTTGATCTTGGAGTCATGAGTTCAAACATTGTGTTGGACTCCATACTGGGTGTGGCACCTCCTTAACAACAACAACAACAAAATCCGCACAAATGAAAACAAAATGTGAACTACATTTATATCTGAGAATATCCAAAGAGAACCTTTAATTGTACCCATAATTTTATTCACGTAGTAACTGACTTACTTATCAGCCACCTTTTTTTTCCCTTTCTTATCAGCCATTGTATCGTGATGCCTGGGAGAGAGAAAAGGCGAATGTGAATGTGCCAGCTGACACTCCAGTGATGCTGCAGTCCAAGATCAATGCCATACAGATCAGTGATGTAAGGAACTATACATCTCCTTGCTTTACACAGTATTCTCTGCCTAACTGAAACTTAAGTTGATATGCTCCAGATGGGAGTTTAGCGAAAGGCATTTCCCTACCATTCCTTTTACATCTAGCCTTTAAACTAATGCTAGGGGAACCTGAGTGGCTCAGTTGTTAAGCGTCTGCCTTCAGCTCAGGTCATGATCCCAGGGTTCTGGGATCGAGCCCTGCATCAGTCTCCCTGCTCGGCAGGGAGCATGCTTCTCCCTCTCCCACTCCCCCTGTTTGTGTTCCGTTTGTTGCTGTGTCTCTCTCTGTCCAATAAATAAATAAAATCTTAAAAAAACAACTAATGCTAAGTGGCATGTGCACACACACATGCACAGGCGCACATATGTGTATGCATGTGTGTTTATAAATAGAGATGTGTGTCCCTATCTCTGTGGGTAGGAAAAATACACTGGTTTCACCAAAAACACAACATAAGAACATATATATGCAAGTATAGTAATATTTGGTTCTCTTTTTAGCAGCCCATCAGTGATTTTTCCGTTTAAAGCCAAACGAGATATATTTTTCTCATTTTCACATGATTTACTGCCTCCTAATTTCTTTCTTGAAAAGAATAAATTTACTAAATTTCACTAAAAATTTAATGAAATTTAATTTCCATATAAAAGCAGCCTATTTTATACATCTTAAAGGGAGACTAATTTTCAATGTAACTTGAGGTTTTCTTAAACACGTCAGTAATGCTGATTCAGTGGCTCCCTCTTCAGATTAACTGTGGCATTGCTATCTCCCTTTGCAGAAACAATATAAGCAAGCTTGGGAAGATGTCAAGATGACGGGTTATGACCTGCGGGAAGATGCCATCCCAATTCAGCACGCCAGGGCTTCCAGGGATATCGCCAGCGATGTGAGAGCTCCTCCTTTCCCAACCTTAACCAACACTAACAGACGACACTCGGGAGTTAATACTTTTCTATCTTTAACTTAATTCTCCAGTAATACACTTAAGTAGAATGGAGCGCATCGGGATTAGTGTCTTGTTTTGAAATCTCAGGTTCAAGAGTAACTTTTACAACAGTGTGGTGATCCTTTTGCATCAGCGCTTGGTTCTGCTCTTCTTACGTTTAAGCACAGATTTTTATTTTATTTTCAGTATCTTCTCATGATCATGTAATCTACAAGCACTTATAAAAATTCAGTGGGTACAAAGAGTTCTGTTGTTTCTTACAGCATACATAAATTGTTCCTGACAGAATCTTACATAGTTGATGGACAAGCATTTTTTAAAAACTATATGTTTGTGTTTATGTGTGCTACAAAAATATTGATTTTTTTCTATTTAAATGGGATTGTAAATTTTAGAATAAAAACCTTTCAAAGTTTACACTTTAAATTTATTTAAACAAAGAATCTAGTAGATAACCTAAAACATGAAGGAGGTAGAGAGTGACTGAAGTCTGGGAAACACTAGATAAGCCTGTACTTGGGGATAATCCAGAAGCACAGGTCTTGCCTTAGAGGTGCTCATGCTGTTTGCGTGCATGTGGACATAGAAGACAAACCAATGTGTTAAGAATCATAAAACTTATAGTATGGACTTAAAGAAAAACAGTTACCCAAAAAGGCTAATCTAAGGGAGACAGAGGTATTTGGAGCAGGCTGTTTAGACTGAATTTGGAAAAATGACTCTTCTTTCTTCTGTTCACATGTACCAGTATCTGTACAAAACTGCTTACGAGAAGCAGAAAGGCCATTATATTGGATGTCGCAATGCCAAGGAAGACCCTAAACTGGTCTGGGCGGCAAATGTGTTAAAGATGCAGAATGACAGGCTGTACAAAAAGGCCTACAATGACCACAAGGCCAAGATCTCCATCCCAGTGGACATGGTGTCCATCAATGCTGCTAAAGAAGGGCAGGCGTTAGCAAGCGATGTGGATTATCGTCAGTACCTGCACCACTGGTCTTGCTTTCCTGACCAGAATGATGTGATCCAAGCCAGGAAAGCCTATGACCTGCAGAGTGATGTAAGTTATTGCTTGTGCAAAGAGTATCCACCGAGGGGCCTGAGTAGTGAGCTGTTCTCCAGGAAGAGAGCCTTCCACAGTTTTACCTGGTCATTCCTCTTAGTACTCGAGGAAAATACAATTCTCCCTACATAAACACTTCCCTTTAGCATTTTTTCAAGTTGACTGATTGCTTATCTTACTGCTGGACTTACTGAGAAAGTTTTCTTTTTTACTGTTAGTGGTGCTACCAGAATGTAGGTTCCTTAATGTGTGCAGTGTTTGTAGTTTCCTAACCATGAGAATTTGCATGGTCCCTCCATTGAAGAATGACAGGGATACTTCCTTGAGATTAATGTCAAAGGTCAGCAGCATACGAGACTCACTAGTTTCCCTTAAAACAGTATTCTTCACAACGTGGTATTTTCGTTTACCTGAGGTATTTTTAGGCTTATTCATATTTCCTGCCTGTTCAATTTTTTGGAGATCATGGCTTCCATCAGGATATTTATTTCTTGTGTGGAATGAATGTCCTTTTTAAATTATTTATTATTGCTTAAAAGTCTACCTGAGCTAGTATGTTACTTGAATAAAATCATCCCACAGAGAGAGCTCCTTCTGCATCACTCTGCTTTTTAGAGTGTGTGTAGGTGCCCCTGCCACAGAAAACAAAGCAGACTAGAACAGCTATGTATATGAGGGATTGTGTTGGTCAGGCCATTGATCAACTTTAATTACTGTCTGTGGGAGGTAAAACAGAACATAAAACTGCTTTCTTACTTTACCACACACACACACACACACACACACACACACACACACACAAAACAACCCAACCTGCTTCTACCTAACTTTGTTTTCTTTCCCAGGCCATCTATAAGGCTGACTTAGAGTGGCTACGTGGCATTGGCTGGATGCCTGAAGGGTCTCCTGAAGTGCTGAGGGTCCAAAATGCCCAGAAGATCCTACGAGACAGTGTCTATCGGACACCTGTAGTGAGCCTCAAGTACACAAGTATTGTCGACACACCTGAAGTTGTCCTCGCTAAGTCGAATGCTGAAAATATTAGTATTGTAAGTCACATTATCCCGTATGTTAAAATTAAGTTGTGCTTGTAAGTGACTGGTAAATAATTAACCTGGCAGTCGATTTGAAAGAGAAAAACATTGATGATAGCAAAGGTTTGAATATGTAATGTTGATAGGTTTGTGTTCTTGTTATTCATAAATTTTAAACAAAAAAGATATTAATACCAATTTCATATTAAATTGGAGCAACTTGTGTGAAAAACTTTTAGATTTTTTTTCCTTAATATGAAAACTTTTGGATCAGAAAAGTTGAAAGTTGTGCACTGGAACTGGCAGAATTAGAAATTGCAAAGTAATTTTGTTATTGTGTTTTTTTTCCATAGCCAAAGTACAGAGAAGTCTGGGACAAGGATAAAACTTCAGTCCACATAATGCCAGATACGCCAGAAATTAATCTTGCTAGAGCCAATGCTCTGAATGTGAGCAATGTAAGTACCTCAGCAGACTCCTCTTTTGTTTGAAAAGTCACCCAGTTGGTGCTATGATATCCCTGGGGAACTCTTCACAGGCAAGAGAGAAAAGATTGACTGGGTGGGGATGGGGAAGACTCTTCACCATCAGCTCTTTGACCAGGAGTGAGGAAAGGAGCAGATCCCTGGCTCTGCGTCACCCAGCAAGGCCAGTTACTGGTGAGCCAATGTCAACATGAAAAAAGGGCTAAGGGAATAAGGATGAGAAAGCTGAAAGAGGAATGGGTAAAGAGACACATGAATAAGAAAGGGTCATTAATGACAGACAAACACAAAATAATCATGCATTATTTTACACAAAACTTTATACAAATTAGGCGTGCCTGGGTGGCTCAGTTGTTAAGCATCTGCCTTTGGTTCAGGTTATGATCCCAGGGTCCTGGGATTGAGCCCTGAGTCGGACTCCCTGCGAGGTGGGAAGCCTGCTTCTGCCTCTCCTGCTCCCTGTTTGTGTTCCCTCTCCCGCTGTCTCTCTCTCTCTATATATATATATATATCAAATAAAATATTTTAAAAAATGAGAAACAACTTAAAAACAAAAACTTTATAAATTAATTTTAAAAGCTGAATCTAGAGGGGATTTTCTAGGAAATAATAAATTACCAAAATGACCCCAGAAAAAGAATAAAATCATATAGCAAGAAATTAAGAAGCTTATTACAGACTCTCTTTCCTCCTTTCAGATGTCAGGGTCAGATGATTTCATAGGAGAATTCTTTCACAACTTCAGGAAATAATCAAATTATCATAGAGCCCAATGAAAGAAGGAAAGCCACCACAATCACCAAAACTTGTCAAAGATAATTCCACAAAGGAAAACTGTAGACCAATAATGAGAAAAATCTTAAATAAAATATGAACAAGTAAAATTCAGTAGTACATGAATGTGATAGGAGACAATTAGGATTCATCCAGGAATCCCAAGGAATTCAATATTTAGAAACCTAATAATGTTATAGAACAAAAAAGAAAAGTCTCACATTCATCTTACTAGATTTGAAAAGAGGCATATGACCAAATCCAATATCCATTCTTATTTTTGGAAAATAAAATCCTAGTAAAATAAGAATAAATAAATATCATCTTAATGGGACTAAAAGAATAAATCTCAAATCAAAGGCCAACCTCATCCTCAGTAAGTGAATCTTCTCATTCAAGCTAGGAATGAAACAAAGATGCCCACTGACAGCGCCATTATTTAACATTTGCTGTAACTACTAGCTAAGTGAATAAGCTCCTCACTCAAGCCAAAATGATTACATAAGAGTAAGAATGAAAGATAAATATTGGATTTAAAAGTCAAAATTCTTACTTGCATGATAAATCATTATGGTTGGAAAAAGGAAGAGAATGAACTTAAGAGTCTATTAGATAAAAATGAGAGAATTCTATGGTTAGCTACACAATTTAAGAAAGCTCAAGAAAGGTATTATCTTTATGGACCACAGAGATTTCTTGTGTGTAGAGAAACTACGACCCTAGAAGAAGGCTACTACCTTAGGGCAGTTCACCGTGGTTTGGAATTTCATATCTTTCAGAAAATAACACATCTCTGGGAGAGAAGGAGGCTGCCCAGCAAAGATTCCTCACCATGTGTCAAACTATACCCATCAGCTCTGTTGTAATGAGCTTTTTTTCCCCCAAGTGATGGGAAGAAAATAAAATTTGGAGCACTGATAACATTTTTCTCAGACAAGAATAATATGGTGCAGTGCCCTCTCATCAGTAAGTGCTTGATTGTAGAGGTGGTCCATTCTTCACTGCAGCATAAACAGACTCCTCAATCTCTTCTTTTCAATCCAGAGCCATCTTTGGCCAGACAATTGGGGAAAGTCTCAGGTGCTCTCTTTTGCATGATACATTTCTCAGTTAGAAGTATCATTACCCTAAAGCTGATATCTTGATGTAAGCAAGACTAGCATTTGAAACCATGCCAAAAGTAAAAATGTAATATTTTATAAACAAATATCTAAATAGCTAATTTTTAGATATTTAAATATTAGATATTAAGACAATGACAATGAGAATGGCTTGTACTTTGGAAGAAAGCAAACATCCTATTGAATGCTAACCAAAATGTCCTTTTTTTTTTTACACATCGTGTCACCATTACTATAATAATCTTGATAAAATCCACTATTTAAAATTGTTTCTATCATTTGAGAAACACAACTTTTTCAGGACATTTGTATACTATTTTGTAGGTAACCAAGCAAATTCACATTAAATCGACTCCTTTCATCTTCAAACTAATCATAGGAGGAAAATAGGTTACTTTGTTTTTATCAGATGGGAAGGTTAAAACTTAAAGTGATTGAGGAACTGACCCATGTTCTTAAAGTTAGTAGGTGAATTTTGGTCTCAAACTCAGATTTTTTTAAAATAAAAAATATACTTGACTACATAAACAAAAATGTATTACATAATTAAAAATAGTGCAACAACAATGTAATAAAGCTAAATAAATAGGGGTGTCTGGATGGCTCAGTTAAGCAGCTGCCTTCGGCTCAGGTCATGATCCAAGAGTCGCGGAATTGAGCCCCACATCGGGCTCCCTGCTCAGCGGGAAGCTGCTTCTCCCTCTCTCATTCTCCCTGCTTGTGTTCCCTCTCTGGCTCTGTTTCTCTCTGTCAAATAAATAAATACAAAATCTTAAAAAAATAAATAAAAACTTAAATAAATAGAAAAAAGATTTAAATAACATAACAAGTTTGCATTATTCTCCAGTATGTTGAAATATGGAGAATACAATTTCTTTAGTATAAAAAGAGTCTGTTGTTAAACAGGACCACTCAAAAATCATACAAAAACTTGAATGAAAATTTATACTACACTTATCTGTACTTACAAGGACAAAATTTGTATGAGCACTCATATTTCAGATATGCAAAGCCCATGAAAGTATCAGTAATTGAAATTCGTCTCTCGTTTGTGCACTGTTAAAGCTCCCATATTGGTTGGTATGATTTCTGAATTATACATTTTTTAATAATTTATTTTTTCAGTGTTCCAAGATTCATTGAATTATACATTTAAATTACTGTGAGTCTTTTTGACATTGTTGATACAGAATGTGTCTGTTTAGATATGAACATATATTTAAAGGGCTATCTGCAAATCAGTCACTACCCTAATTAACTTCTCTGTACAAATAAAGACACATTGTATTTACAGAAATGGCTACTGTGGAGGGGCCTGGGTGCCTCAGTCGGTTTAGCATCTGACTCTTGATCTCGGCTCCAGTGTTGATCCCAGGATCATGAGTTCAAGCCCCACATTGGGCTCCATGCTGATTCTGGAGCCTACTTTAAACATTTTTTTTTTAAGATTTTATTTATTTGACAGAGATCACAAGTAGGCAGAGAGGCAGGCAGAGAGAGAGGAGGAAGCAGGCTCCCTGCTGAGCAGAGAGCCCGATGCGGGCCTGGATCCTAGGACCCTGGGATCATGACCTGAGCCAAAGGCAGAGGCTTTAACCCACTGAGCCACCCAGGTGCCCTGGAGCCTACTTTAAAAAACAACAACGAGGACAACAAAAAACTGTTAACCTCCAACTGTGCTTCAGAAGGAACATCTAACATTCCCAAACAATATTCATCATCAACCACATGAGAAGATCTAAGAAACCATAGTGGGGAAACCTACCCACAAATATGAAAAGCTTATAATTTGGAAGATTACAAAATGAAGTTGAATTCTAAAATTAAACTGAATTACTGAATTAAAGAAATCCAGTATTCCTCATTAAGGTTGAACCTTCACTTTATCCCAACATTAGCAATACACCAGTACAAAGAGCCTCTAAGCCTTGTTATATAAACCAGAAGCAACTACATAGAAGCTGTGATTTAAATAAGAACGAACTCTGGTTAAGCCCAGCTCCTTGGACTCCAGACACAACTGAATCTTCCAGTAGCATGGTGGAGAATTCTTCCTTTTTTTTTTTTTTTTTTTTTTAAGATTTTTAAAATTATTTGACAGAGAGAAACACAGCCAGAGAGGGAACACAAGCAGGGGGAGTGAGAGGGAGAAGCAGGCTTCCTGCCGAGCAGGGAGCCCGATGTAGGACTCGATCCCGGGTCTCCAGGATCATGACCTGAGCCGAAGGCAGTTGCTTAACCAACTGAGCCACCCAGGCGCCCCGAGAATTCTTCTTTTACCTATTCCCTTCTTAACTGATTCTGGGACTTCAAAACTGGACTGCTTTGATAATAAGTCTACTTGAACCCTTGAAGTTATCAGTACATCTGAATCCGAAATGATACCCTATTTTTTTCTCTTCAGAAAATTTACCGCGAGGATTGGGATGAAGCAAAGATGAGCTGCGATGTACGGCTGGATGCCATCCCTATCCAGGCTGCCAAGGCCTCCAGGGAGATTGCCAGTGACGTAAGTGTGGCCTTGTTTGACTTATCAGTTTCTAAGCAGAGATCCGAGGTGCATCGGGGTACATGCTGTGATCCATCTGCTTTGTTTTTCCATCTCCAGTATAAATACAAGCTTGACCACGAGAAGCAGAAGGGACACTATGTGGGGACCCCCACAGCCAGGGATGACAACAAGATCCGCTGGGCCCTCATAGCTGGCAAGATTCAGAATGAAAGAGAGTACCGGCTGCACTGGGCCAAATGGAAGACCAAATTCCAAAGCCCTGTGGATATGCTTTCCATCGTGCATTCTAAAAATTGCCAGACCCTGGTCAGCGACATTGATTATCGCAATTACTTACACCAGTGGACCTGCATGCCTGACCAGAATGATGTGATTCAGGCCAAGAAAGCCTACCAACTGCAAAGTGATGTGAGTGGGCTGCATTTCAGTTTGAGCTCTTCTCTCGTTTTGTCATGACTCCCAGAAAGTTGATGTCCTTAAATTTTTTTATCCTCACTTCCTGTCTTTATACAGCAGGAGTTTGGTTTTAGTTAGACCTTCTAGCACAGTGTCAAAAATCAGTAAAGACATGAAAGATCTAGATTCTGTATCAGAGAATAAATGGTTTTGTGAATATCAATGTTCATTGTAACAGTATGAAGACAACGGCTGTGAAAATATCACTTCGGGAATTTAAGCAGCAACAGAGGTTGATATCATAAGTAAAATGTTGGCAGTCCATGGAAGGGATGTAGCACAGAGAAGACTTTTTAAGTTAATAATACAGTGCTTACAAATCTTGAATTAAGTTTTTTAAATCAGGAAATTTGGGGTACAAATCTAAGATATCTTGGTTCTTCAGAAAAAATCAGAGAATGAATCTCTGGACATGCTTTTTACCCTTGGCAATAATGGCTAGAGCTGAAATTGAGGCTAACCCCCTTTAAAAGAAAAACAGATCCCCCAGTTTTTTGTATCACCTGACCGCCTAATGAACTTACTTATGTTACCTGCCTGGCTGCTTGAGTATGTCATTCTTACATGCATTTCTCCAGCGAACCAAGGGATAGAATAGATAGGACCCTATGACCAGAGTTGCTGAAATCATTCAGCCTTGTTTCCACAGGCTGTCTACAAGGCGGACTTGGAATGGTTACGTGGGATCGGGTGGATGCCAAATGATTCTGTTTCTGTCAATCACGCCAAGCATGCCGCGGATATCTTCAGTGAGGTATTCCAAGATTTTACCCTGCCATTCAGTGCGTTTCCTGGGAGGCTGAATAAAAACATACAAACGAAAACTCAGTCATTCCCCATCCACGATTTGACAGTTGTAATTGCTGTCATTTAAGCCAGACATACCTTTTCCCCCAAACAATCCTCTGCTGTCCCTATCACATCATGGGACCACATCCATAATATAATATCCGGTATACCCAGCTGATGCTTGGAATTGAAATAAATGGAAAATGTCTTTTGTCAGCAATGGTGATACATTTGGAAGAAGTTGGTCCAGTGGAAAGACCTGTCCTGAGTAATATGGTCCCCAGAATGATAGAGCACATGGCCTTGGTAGCTAAGCAAACCTGCGACTTTAAAATCTGTGGGAGTTATAAGAAGCTAACCCAGTTGTTAAAAAAGAAAATGCTAAGGAAAATGCCAAATTGCCAAGAAGGTGCCGTTCAAATATGGCACTCGGCACTTGTAGCAGAGAAAGACGCTTGAATCTAGTGTCTCTTTCTCAGCTCAGAGAGGACCAGAAACTGCATCTGTCTGAAAGGTATTTTCTTCCCTATAGAAAAAGTATCGCACAAAAATAGAAACTCTCAACTTTACTCCTGTGGATGACAGAGTTGATTATGTGACTGCAAAACAAAGTGGCGAGATCCTTGATGATGTAAGTACATGGCTCTCATTCTAAAATTGCCCAACCGTGAAATGTCATTTCCAAAGCTTTCCACCAACGTTCGTTCAGCATGCAATCAGTCTGCGATATGGATTGTAATCACTGAGAGGATGCTAGCATTTGCTTGGACGACATTGTGCTTTAACATCAAGTAATTTAAGCCTCTTGCCTCTCCTTTCCAGATCAAATACCGGAAAGACTGGAACAATACCAAATCGAAATACACCCTCACAGAAACGCCCTTGCTGCACACTGCCCAGGAGGCAGCCCGGATACTGGACCAGGTATGGGTTTTAGCCAGATGCTTGGTACTCTGAGTGGGGACAGAGGACCACAGTGGAACTGAGGGACATGGATGCCCATGACCACCCCATTCTGACTCCCTCGTGTAAGGCTCTGTTGTGGCTCTCTGTCTTTTAGTATCTCTACAAGGAAGGCTGGGAGAAGCAAAAAGCTACGGGTTACATCTTGCCTCCAGACGCGGTGCCATTTGTTCACGCCCATCACTCTAGTGACGTTCAGAGCGAGGTAATTTATCCGTGTCTGAGTGGCCCTGGCGCGTGCCTGGGGCTAGCAGGCCTGGCTAGGCTTGGGGATGGTTGAATTACCTGCTCCCTTCTCGTCCTCCCTGTGGGCTTGGGGAGTTTTGTTTTGTGGGCTTTCTTAAGAGCTATCCTTTGAGTGCTTACTCTTTCTTCTGTTCCCTCACTTCTCTAAGATCTCTAAGCTTTCAAATAAAACATAGGCACAATTAGAAAGCTGATCTGTTTTTTCTATGTTTAAATTGATATTTATTTATTTATTTTAGTGCTTTTTGTTTATTTTCAGGGAGGCAGATGACAAAAGGGCAAAGGGCTGCCTCTGCTGATGTTTCAAGCCCCCCTTTTCCTTGAGTGTTGTCAAAACTGAGGCAATCTCTTTTTCTCCTACCAGCTGAAATACAAAGCTGAACATGTGAAACAAAGAGGTCATTATGTTGGTGTTCCGACGATGAGGGACGACCCCAAACTGGTTTGGTTTGAGCATGCAGGCCAGATTCAGAATGATAGACTATACAAAGAGGACTACCATAAAACAAAGGCCAAGATCAATATACCTGCTGATATGGTGTCTGTGTTGGCTGCCAAGCACGGGCAGGAGCTTGTCAGTGATATTGATTACCGCAATTACCTGCACCAGTGGATATGCCATCCTGACCAGAATGACGTCATCCAGGCCAGGAAGGCCTATGACCTACAGAGCGATGTAAGTGATTTTGTTTCTTAATTATCTAGAGATGTATGGCATACTCTGAGAATTATAAGCAGCACTCCGGAAGCACCAAGCTTTGAAACTTCAAGCCATACATACTGAGTTTGTTCCCAGAGGAGAATTAAGGCTGGATATGAAGTAGAGAAAGACCAGGAGCAGTGACTGGCTGACCGCTTTGCCTACTATGTATATCTGCATAACTTTCAAAGTCATTTAAAAAATATTTTTTTTGTATCACCTTTGCCATCAGCAATATCTCACATCTGCCTGGAAAAATATCAGCTGTTTTAAAATAATAATTGGCTTGGGGTGAGAATGAACAGTGAGTTGGGGTTTTAACAATATTAGAGATGGTGTTGACAAGGACCTGGGAATGCCCTGTTCTTGCTTTGCCAGGCATTTTACTCCTTCAGGTTTTATGAAGTACTTGCTTGCAAGGAATCAAAGCGAAAGGGAAACAGGACTGATGAGGCACATGAGGGCCCAGAATTCCTCACGCAGAATTTGGTAAAGGCATATGGTGGCGGTATATGACATAGGCCACCTTGCGGTGAAGCCTGAGTCAGGGCTGTAGCTGCCACCAGCAGTCTGTAAGGGACAGAAACATAGTGCATCGGCGTGATGCTCAGGGGCCCCCGGGAGCTAACCCTACCTGGTCTTCTCGTTACCAAAGTGGAAACAGGAAATCAAAGACTCCCTGCGGCGCAGATGCTGAACTTGAACATCCCCCCTCACTGTTGCTGCAGCAGAACGACTGTTGTGGACCTGTAGACAGATTAGCAGCTCCGCTGCAGTTGGTGAGGGCTGGCCTGAGAGAATCCAGGCCCTAGGTGGGGGAGGGGACAGCTAGGCGTAGCCGGAGGCATGTGTCCCCCTGCTCTGTAATAACGTGAGCATTTGGTCACGTCATTTCTTTATGTAGTCTAAATGTCCTGCATATTTCTAAGTGATTAAATATAAGTCCATCTAAAATCATACCCTCCTTCGTAAAACCTTTTCTTAGGCTCAGTGTTGAAAACAATGGCTCCCTGTCCATAACTCCCGCGGCTCTTGGGTGTTCTCCCTCTTACTACACTCTCCCCTTGTAAAGAGCTTTGCTTTACACTAGACTCCTGTATACTTAGCCCTCAAAGCCCTGAGCACAGTGTCTTACTCATAATAACAGGCCCAAGAAATATTTTTCAGGGGGTGCCTGGGTGGCTCAGTTGATTAAGCGGCTGCCTTCGGTTTAAGTCATGATCCCAGGGTCCTGGGATCGAGCTCCGCATCAGGTTCCCCGATCAGCAGAGACCGTGCTTCTCCCTCTCTCTGCCTGCTGTTCCCTTATGCTCCCTCTCTGTCAAATAAATAAATTAAATCTTAAAAAAGAAAAATATTTTTCAGGTAAACAGGTGAAATCATGACTGAATCAACGAGGCAAGAGCTGCTTGAGAGAAATCCTTAAAAAGCTCCTGAAAAAGGTGCTTTTAATCTACTGTCTGTAACCCTGTGTCAGTCATTTATACTGGCATTGTATCTCTCCTGCTCTCAGAATATCTACAAAGCTGACCTGGAGTGGCTCCGTGGCATTGGCTGGATACCCCTGGATTCTGTGGACTATGTGAGGGTCACGAAGAACCAGGAAATGGTGAACCAGGTACACAAAGCCTGTTCTCACTTAATGCCTCCTCCCCTTGCCTGCCGTCTGGAAGCAGGTACACAGTGGAAGGAGACCAGTCTTAATCATCTGTTTCCTTGCAGATAAAATATAAGAAAAATGCTCTTGACAACTACCCTAACTTTACAAGTGTGGTGGATCCTCCAGAGATTGTTTTGGCTAAGATTAACTCAATCAATCAAAGTGATGTGAGTTTGCTATATGTGTAATGACATGCACATGGGTTGGGGAGTTAATTGTCGCTGACTGCATCTGCTTACCTCCAGATAACTGCTTGTAAGAAAGTGGACAATGGGGTGGGAAACTATGGAATTGTCTTTGGTGGGAATGCCTTAAAAGTCAGTGGTAGAGGTATACTGTACTAACTACAAAAAATATCTATATTCTTGTCCAAATTATTGGGTAAAATGAACGGAAATTCAACCAGTTCCTTAACTTCTAAATCTTTAAGCGTAGACTAATTATTATCTTGCTAGATTTAGAAACTGTGAAACTTTAAATATATTAACCAAAGGTTTTGTTTCCTTTTGTTTTGTTTTCTCTCCTTAGGTAAAATATAAAGAAACATTTAATAAAAGAATAAAGGGCAAGTATACCTTTTCTCCAGATACGCCATATATCACTCACTCCAAAGACATGGGGAAACTCTATAGTACTGTAAGTTTTATTTTGTGTGATTTACAACTCCGTTCTTAATTTTAAGCTCTTGTCAGTATTCTTATCTTTGGCTGATTTTGTGAACAACTGAACCTATAAGATTATTGTATTTAGTCTTGTTTATTAGAAATAGACTTGTCTTGTGTATTAAGATAGCATTTATTGAGCAGGTATTTATTTGAGCTCCTGTGGTGTGCCAGGCACTGTAGGAAGCACTGAGGGGCTAAAGCTCAATAAGATAAGCTCGTCAGGCCCATGCAAATGAGATGGACAGACATACAAGTAAATAGATAATAATGTATGAGGCGTTATAGCAGCTCTAGGCAGACATGGGCCTGAGCACCTGCCAAAAGAGAAAAGAGAGGAAAGGCTGGTCTGGCTTTAGTAGTCATGTATAAATATCTCCAACAAATGGAAGACTTGCCCTCCAATTTTAATTCATCTAAGTCAAAGGATGATGTGTGTGTATGTAGGGTGTATGTGTGTATGTCCAATGGGAAGCAATCTCTGGTGATTCTCTCCCTATGTGAAAACTTATGTTCACTTTTATTAGAACTGTAAATATGGTTAAACTCGGTTATAAAATGCCTCCGTGTCTATGGATTTGGTAAACCAAAAAAATTCTGCCATATTTGTAGGTAGACACAATAATGGCTCTAATAAAGATGTAAGCTTTACCTTTCAACATAAATATTTCATCATGGTTTGACCATTTTCTTTTTAGCAATATCTAAAGGAAGTTGACCACAAACTTTCACTGACACGCATTTCTTTGTTCCAGATACTGTATAAAGGGGCATGGGAAGGAACCAAGGCCTACGGCTATACTTTGGATGAACGCTACATTCCCATTGTTGGAGCTAAGCATGCCGACTATGTGAACAGTGAGGTCAGTAGTACTTTCTCCCCTCGTGGTTTAAGAGTCTTCACTTGGGAGTTGGTTAGAAAATCCCAGTGATTCTCAACGTTGTACCTACTTCACAGCTTAAATACAAAGAGACCTATGAGAAGCAGAAAGGCCACTACCTGGCTGGAAAAGAAATCAGTGAGTTTCCTGGTGTGGTTCACTGTCTGGATTTCCAAAAGATGAGGAGTGTGGTAAGTAAAGCCCACTTCATAGAGGATTTTTACCCTTAAGTGTACTCTTTGTCTGCTTGTTTGTAATATGTTCTTTAGCTGAGAGGGGCATGGAGTTCTTCTTGACATTAATCCCCACCCCTCCAAGTTAGCCTTGTGTGCCTTTGATAGCCACGGGCTTCCCCCCTTTCCCTCCCCACCCACAATGAGGTATGTGTGTTTGGAAACAAGAGAAAGCAACAAGGTAACTATTTACTCCTGTGTTGTGAAAGGATGGGGCATTGAAAAAGAAGAACATGTTAAAGTATCTTTGTTTATTGTAAAGGTACTGATCTGTACAAGAGCTAAGACTCAAAAAGAGATCAATCTGAATAATTAACATTTGAATCCCTTTCTTCTTTTTGTCTGTAAAAAATATGATTCTTTAGTTGAACTACAGAAGAGATTATGAGGACACCAAAGCAAATGTTCACATCCCCATTGACATGATGAATCACGTGCTGGCTAAACATTGCCAGTACATCCTCAGTGACCTGGAGTACCAACACTTCTTCCACCAGTGGACGTCTCTCCCAGAAGAACCCCATGTTATACGGGCCCGAAATGCGCAGGAGATCTTGAGTGATGTATGATGTCCTCTCTGCAGCTTGCCTTAGTTACAGCCTTCATTCGACCATGCCTTGGCCCTCCATGCTCCATTAGTCCCCATATGCATAAATGTTGCTGCTTTTTAAAGCACAGTGCCATGAATAACCACTTTTGGGTGTCAGAAGACCCTCTGAGCCGTTTGACACCTATGTTAAATATTTAACCTGTTTTCACACAGGACTGACCTTAGCTGTACCTCTCCTCCTAAGCTTCTTCAGGTCAGGGCATTACAGCCCACTAGCTGTTGAGAGGCCCACCATGCGATCAGTAAGCACTGAGCACAACCAACAGCTGATAGGAAATTATCAAAATGCCCAGTTATAAATTCATTTAGTACCTGTCACCTTTCATCATTCCTTCTTTCTTGCAGAATGTGTATAAGGAAGACTTGAATTGGCTGAAAGGCATTGGATGCTACGTTTGGGATACACCTCAGATCCTCCACGCCAAGAAAGCATATGACCTCCAGAGTCAGGTGAGCTCCTCCTCGAAGGTCTGGCTCACTGCAGATCGGTGGACTCCGTGGTGCTCTCAGTGGGGTGAAAGCCAGGCCAGCCCTGTGCCAGGCAAAAAAAAGCTGCTTTAATGGTGCAGGATCCAAGGCGACTGAAGGCTGCCTGCCCAGTCAGAGCTCTCCTGGTGACCTGCTCCGGTCTTGGACCTTCTCAGTTTTAGTCTCTCCTGGACTCGAAGCACTTGATGTTCATAACACAAGGCTTCCGGAGATGTGTTTTCATAGTGAGCCACTCTCAAAGCGTCTGTGCTGAAGTTGAAGGTTGTCTTGCAGAGAGTAAGATGCAAATGCACGCTTTGACCTTAGGAAGAAAAGTTCTGAAGTAAAAAAGAGCTATCTGGAAAACTTCCCAGCATATGGTTGGGCTCTGACAGGGCAGATTAGCGGAGTGTTGAGCCTGAGGGACCATAGTCAGGGAGAGGGTGCGTGCATGGAAAAGACAAATGAAGACGAGGACCTGACCAAGAGCCAGACCCCACTGTTGGTTGAGACAAATTATTCGTTCTGACAACCATCCAAAGTCGGCAGGAATATGGAATGACAGCCTCTCTGTTAGTATTAAAGCAGAAACCCAGAAGTAAATAAAGGCCCATCTAAGCAGGCACAAACTGCTCAAGCTGATGGCAGACGTGTATTTTACCGATTCCGATGACTCGTTTTTCTTTACAGCTACAATACACGGCAGCAGGGAAAGAAAATCTGCAAAACTATAACCTGGTCACAGACACCCCAGTTTATGTGACTGCTCTTCAAAGCGGCATTAATGCCAGTGAGGTGCGTTTTCCTTGTACTCCTCTTCCAGGACAAGCCAATGTTACCGCTATGCATTTTCAAAGAACAGAAAAGAGTAACCCATCTCTCTTGCGTAGGTGAAATACAAAGAAAATTATCATCAGATTAAGGACAAATACACGACAATTCTAGAAACAGTGGATTACGACAGAACCAAGAACCTGAAGAATCTTTATAGCAGCGTGAGTTCTTTTTCTCCTCTTTGTCTTTATTCTCCTTTAGAGACAGTAAAGGAATAGTTGGGATAGGCACCTTACCCCCAAAGGTTTTTCCAGTTTTTTCTGGGAACATCAGATTCCTGCTTTATCCCATCAGTAGTCCTAGTTACAATTCAGTGAGCCCAAGTGGAATATCGCACCATCTCCTGCAGTTGAGACAAATTCAGGAGCTGTTCCCTTACTGCAGGTGGGGAGGGTTGAAGCTGCACGACACTGACCCTGAGCTTGTCCTTCCCCGGCTTCACCAGAGACCACTGGCTTACAGCCTACAAAGACAATCTTTTTTTTTTTTTTCCCTACTCTGATTGGCTAATTCAACAAACATTTTTTAAACTTCATTTTGAAATCATTTTAGATTTACAAGAAAGTTGCAAAAATAGTACAGAGAATTCCAGCATACTTTTCTCTGTAATACAATGATCAAAACTGAGAAAAGCCCCTATGGCTTTTTTTTTTTTTTAAGATTTTATTTAGGGGCACCTGGGTGGCTCAGGTCATGATCCCAGGCTCCTGGGATGGAGCCCCACTTCGGGCTCCCTGTTCAGTGGGGAGTCTGCTCCCCCTCAGCCTGCCACTCCCCCTGCTTGTGCTCTCTCTCGCTCTGTCAACTAAGTACATGAAATATTTTTAAAAGATTTTATTTGAGAGAGAGAGCATGTGTGGGAGGAGGGGCAGAGGAAGAGGGAGATGTAGACTTCCTGCTAAGCAGGGAGCCCCACTCAGGGCTCATCACGACCCGAGCTGAATGCAGATGCTGAACCAACTGAGCCATCCAGGCGTGCATAGTACTATGGTTTTTTAACAAATGCAAAGAGTCACATATTCACCATCCCAAAGAAGATACAGAAAACCTTTCTATGGCCTCAAAATTTCCCTCTTGCTTCCCTTCTCTCCCTAGACATCCACAGGGGTATTTTCTGCGCCAGTTTAAAAAAACAAATAAACAAACAAAAAAAACAACTTTTAAAAACTTTTTCCAGGATGTCATGTAAATGGAGTTATGAAGTATGCAGCCATTAGGTCTGGCTCTTTCTCTTAGCAAAATGCATGTATGTACTATACACATTGCTGTATAAACCAGTACTTTATTGTTCTTCTTGCAGAGTGGTATTCTGCTGCGTGAACGTACCAAAGTTTATTTATCCAGTCATAGTCGAAGGACATCTGAGTTGTTTCTAGTTTTTGACAATTATGAATAGAGCTGCTATATACATTTGAGTCTAGGTTTTTGTGTATATGTAAGTTTTCACTTCTCTTGAGTAAATGAGTACCTCGGAGTGGGAATATTTTTTGAGCTCCCACTAGCTACAAAAAGGTAGGAGAGGATAAATTTTAAGTTAGTGGTTTGCATCCTTCAGAATTTCCTAGACCTCTGAGGAATGAACACGGCATCAAAAACTTTGTTTTAATTTATGTGCAGTGAATGTCCTTCTTTGTGGTATATGGTACTATGGCTTTATAAATGCATAGTCCTGTAGTCACCACTGTGGTTAAGATATAGGAAAGTTCTTTATCACCCCATGATAACTGCCAAACTGTGATAAGTACTATGGTAGAGAACAAAACAATGGACTATGAAATTACAGTCATGGCCTTAATCCTGTTATTCACTGAAGGGTACTTGAATCCTACAGAGTATGATGATTAAGGGTTGTTAAGGAGTATCTGAAAAAGGCAGATACGGGAAAGATCCCCTCCTCAAGAGCCAAGCAGAATGCATTTTTCCTTATTCACATGATGATTTTTAACCCCTACAGAACCTGTACAAGGAGGCTTGGGATAGAGTGAAAGCCACCAGCTACATCCTGCCTACCAGCACCGTGTCCCTGATACATGCCAAGAACCAGAAACATCTGGCCAGCAATGTAAGTAAAGTGCAAAGGTGATAGCCTCCCACCCACCCTCTGCCTTCCTCAATTCTCTGTTCCTAGAATCTTCCTGGCTAATTCACGTGTTATATGTATTTTTATGTATTTTGTAAAAGAAAGTCCTAAATTACTTGGGCTGTTTAGATACAGTATTAAGTCTTATGAACTTTAACCCGTTATGCCTAAAATGTTAAGTAGAGCTTTTAATTGTAAAATTCCCTATAAAGTTTATTGCAGTCCTAATAAGCCACTTCCCTATCAGAAAGATAACCTCTTTTAGAGACTTTTACCTCTTCATTGTGAACATTTTACATAGCATTTTAGATCAGTATTTCTCGAATCTTTTTCCACCATGACCTACAGTGAGAAATTTGTTTTATGTTGCAAGTCCACACACAGCTGAAGTTTACGTGAGTTAATTCCGACAGTGTCTTACAGACTATGTATTGCTACATGAAGACAATACAGCCTGATCATTTCAGTTCTGTTCTGTTCATTTAAATGCTAGTGATTCAGAAATTTGATTTCACCCTCCTGATGACCCTAGAGATGCATATTTAGGAAAAGACTTTGTTAGACAATATATGGAATTAATTTAATTTTTATTAAATATATACAGACTTAATTTTTACCTGGAGGAAAAACTAATAAATACGATTTTTCCCAGACCCAGGTCTGTTTGGAGGACTGCAAACAAACTAGCCTAAAGGAGAAAACTTCGTTTGGGAAGAGAATTTTTGTGTATAGAATTTAGAAAGCTCAGCAGAGATTTTCTCCTTTAATCATGAAAAAAGTTATAGAAGCAGGATTTTCAGCAACATGTTTTTGGAACAAAAACAACAGTAGTTTTGTTTTTGTTTTTTTAAGGTGCCTTTGAATACTATCTTCTTTATAACTGAGGAATCCTTTTGATAAAAGGAGCATGTGAACTAATATTCTAGAAAATTCTGTTGGGAATTTTGGTTGGTTTCCAGTTAACAAAGAGCTTCACTTCTGACAGAAATATTCCCATCTTCCATTTTTTTCCACTTAACTAAGACATGCCTCTGAGTAATGAGAATTGTTATTTTGTCATGTGCTAGGAGTTCAGATTTTAGTCTCTGTAAGAGGCTTCCCTCCTAGTTCATGAAATCATGGAGGATTAATTCATAGGCGATATGGCTTAAGAAGCTAAAGTTGGTTTCCCCATAGACATTGGTTGCAGTGTATTTTTGGAAAACCTTATAAAATCTAAAATTCAAGGACTGTGTCTCTTAAGCATCAGGCTTGTCAGTCACTAAAAACAAAGAAATTCCTGAGCACATTTTTCATCTTCTATTCATGGTAAGGAAAGCAAAGTCATTATCATGAAAGAGATAATTTAAAAATGACATAATCAGTAAAATAACTTATGTGTAGTAACAATAGAAGTACTAGTATGGGCATAGACATTTTTAAAATATAACTAAAATTGTATAGCTCTCTACAGTTTAGACAGTGCTATCAGATATAGTTTAATTCTCAGGATAACCCCGTGGCAAGTGCTCATGCTACACCTCTACCTCTGTGCACAGATGAGGAAACAATCCCACAGAAGTGGTGACCCCATGTTGGCTGCATCTCAGAGCTGGACCCTACTAAGTCTTACACTCTTTACTCTCTAAAACTTTTTTCTTCCTTCATACTTTCTCTCTATAGATCAAATATCGAGAAGAATATGAGAAGTTCAAAGCTCTTTATACTTTACCAAAAAGCGTTGAGGATGATCCAAATACAGCACGGTGCCTGAGAGTTGGCAAGTTTAACATTGATGTAAGTAATCCCAAAGGCCTTACTTCTGATCAAGACCAACGAGTATAGCCCCCTGTCAAAAATCAGAACCTTTCCTAGTAATGCCCATGGCACTGACTGTGCATATGTGAAGAAGCAAAGTCTTATCTTCACATATGCTGCTGACCCTACCCCCATGAACCTGTAGAAAGTGTCAGAAAATTCCAGATCCCGCCTGATGGCTGTAAGTGGTTTACCTTGACTTCTCTGGTGCATAGGAAAGGCATTTCTTCCTATGATACCATTCACGATTCCCTGTGTAATTGGCATGTTACTTTATCTTCATAGCGCCTCTACAAATCCGTGTATGAAAAGAACAAGATGAAAATCCACATCGTGCCCGACATGGTAGAGATGGTTACCGCTAAGGATTCTCAGAAGAAAGTCAGTGAAATTGACTACCGCCTCCACCTCCATGAGTGGATTTGCCACCCTGACTTGCAAGTCAACAGCCACGTCAGAAAAGTCACAGATCAGATCAGCGATGTAAGCCCACCACACACGAAGGTCCCCCGCCCTCCCTGGCCGCAGACAGCTGACTCACGTGTATCTTCACCTAAGCCTCCTTCCAGGATCGCTTTCCTTGACACCCATGGGTCTGTCCTTGGAAGCAGGGCTCTATGGGCCAGTGTTTTCGTGACCCTTTCAGCCTCATCACATGATGCCTTTTGTTGTTCATTCCATAAAGTCATCCTGGATCCAGGGGGTGTTCATATCTTTGGTGTTTAAGTTATGGTCTCTCTCTCTCTCTCTCTCTTTTCTGATTCATCTATCTGCTGCAACCCTTTAGATTGTATACAAGGATGACCTCAACTGGCTAAAAGGCATTGGTTGCTACATCTGGGACACTCCTGAAATACTTCACGCCAAACATGCTTATGATCTACGGAACGATGTGAGTTTGCCTGGTTTTTTAGTTTTTTTTTTTTTTTTTAAGTATATTTCCTTTTCTACATAGTCTAAGTCAAAGGGAGAGTTATGGACATTATCACAGACCAGCTATGTCTACAGTGGTATTGAGGATGGCTGAGCTGGAGGAAGATACTAAAGAGCAGAGAACAGCCATTTCTCAGTAATGTGTGTAGTTTTCCTATTAAACAAAGCAGTTAATGGGTGCCTGGGTGGCTCAGTGGGTTAAAGCCTCTGCTTTCGGCTCAGGTCATGATCTCAGGGTCCTGGGGTCAAGGCCCACATTGGGCTCTCTGCTCAGCAGGGAGCCTGCTTCCTCCTCTCTCTCTAACTGCTTCTCTGCCTACTTGTGATCTCTCTCTCTGTCAAATAAATAAATAAAATCTCTAAACAACAACAACAAAAAAAACAAAGCAGTTACGTTGTCCCATTGTTCTCTCATGGAGAAGGGACCCTTGGCTCTTCTCTCTATGTTTGGACTATTTCAGATATATTGGGCACATAATTCTCATATTAGGAAAATCTCATTTGTAAGGTGTTTGTGATGCTTTTAGACAGGATCCATTTATAAAGAGAGAATTTACTAAGCAAATTAACACTACAATATTTCAGAGTTAAAAGCAACCAAACCCTCTGAGAAAGCAGCAGTTCCTCACACAGTGAACCATCTAACACAAGCTTAATTTATTCCTCTCGGCAGATTAAGTACAAATCTCACGCGCAGAAGACAAGGAATGACTACAAGCTAGTCACTGATACTCCAGTCTATGTGCAGGCTGTCAAGAGTGGGAAACAACTAAGTGATGTAAGTTCCTCCAGGGAAGTAATGTGGATGGTAATAAAGATGGGACCACCACTGAAGCCAAGGTGGCAAAAAAAAAAAAAAAAAAAAAAAAAGCCTTTTGTAGCTGGGAGACCAGTTAGTGCCTTAGAAAGTACTTAACGATTCTGCTCTTGTTTCCTAAATCCTGGTGTGTTCAGTCAGTTCCCAGGGTAGAGGTCACAGCAGTCTCACTCTATGAAATACTCAGTGTTTTAGAGTTTTTTGCTTTAAAGTTGCATTTTGTATCCTTGTGTCAGGAGCAACAGTTCCGATGGTAATAAACTAGAGCTAACTGTGGTAGAATGAGGAGGGAGCAGCAGGCTCGGACGTGGAGAGGTGGGCGGAGTCCGGACTCTACCCAGCATCCTCCTCGAGGGGTGGGCGGAGCCCGTGGGGCCCGCTTCCACGTGAATTTTGTGTACGCTGCCTATGTGATACCCGCTGTCCTGTCTGACTCCGAGCCAGCGGGCAGGGCTGGCCCAAAGCTGCCCCCCCTCTTTTTTTAAACTGACCACGCCGGTTAATAAGTAAACAGTAAATTCTAACGGTGAGTTAGAATGCTAAAGCCTATTTATCTTGAAACTTATAGTGGTAATATATCCACTCTTCCTCTTCTCCCTCAGCATGTCTCACTCCCCCTCTGGTATCTCTCAGTATGGGGTCCACAGGCTGGTTGTATTCCTTTTGATAAGATACAACAATAGATCAGAGGGAGTTCCTGGCCAAAGGGAAGCAAGCTTTTTTTTTGTTTTTGTTTTTTTGTTTTTTTTTTTAAGAGAGACTTGGGTTTCCATTTACTTTGCTTCTTTCCAACAATGCTGGTATAATCGGAATCAACTGACTCCTCTTCTCTTTGCACACAGGCTGTTTACCACCATGACTATGTGCACAGTGTCAGAGGCAAAGTGGCTCCAACGACAAAAACTGTGGACCTGGAACGGGCCCTTCATGCCTACAAGCTCCAGAGTGAGGTGAGCCATGAGACCCCAAGACAGTGCCCAGAACTCCCAGGAGGGAGCCTGCAAAGAGCCAGGCCATTGACTTCTGTGGAAACCACCTTGGGCTGACCTTGTCCATTGTAAATGTTATTCCATTCCCATGAGTTAAAAACAAAACAAAACCCCAAGACATACACAGTCTGTATTCCCTCTTAGCTGGCAGGATCTTTATACCAAGCAAGAAATGGGCATTTTAAGAGCAGCGTTTACAAGATAGAGTGAAGGAAGGCAACCTGCTATCTCTGCCTCAAAAAAACTTAAAACCAAGATCACAAAGACAAGGTGTATAATCACAAAAGACTACTAATAATAAGAAAGAGGGATAGAAATTACTGTTGGAATTCAGAAGAGAAGGAAACTGGATTCTACTCCCATATTTCATATCCCTGTTCTGTGTCACCTGGTCATGCTACTTTGGTCTCAACCTTTAATGTTAGTGTCCTATTTTGAATGTTAAAATTAATTTGGTTTTTAATATTTCAAATACTATTCTTACTCCTGGAGCTCTCCCCAAAAGACTAGACTATTTTAGGTCACAGTCAGAAACTCCTTTCCCCCCTTCTGCCAGGGATAAGAGTATCCTGACCTTTTCCCAGCCTGACATCAAGGCACTGTATTTATGGGGAGGATGGGATTCCAAAGATGTGCCTCATAATTATGACTCTCTCAGGGATCGGTGACATGAATATCTCCAAAGTGTGGGTTAATGGCAGAGGCAGCCCTGACTACCTGTTTTCCCTACTTTTTCCATTTTCTTGCTACATACCATGCAGCTAACTGGGCCTATGTTCAAAACATAGAAGCATTATTTCCTATGAGCCCTTTCACTCATTGCTATCTCTTTTTTTTCTCGAAAACAGTAGGTTAAGAATAATCTGATTCATTGGCTGACTCTTAGAACTTAATTTCTTCCTGAAATCCATTTAGTGAACATAAGAACATGAAGTATCTAATTAAAAACCTAACATGAGCTGCATATGACTTGTTTAACTTAGGTCAGTTATATGATGTAGATGTGATTTATGTACTTTTCCTCATTCCGGCAGGGTCTGTACCGAGATGCTGGCCGGCGCTCTCTGCCTACTGGATATAGGCTTCCAGGTGACACCCCTCACTTCAAACATGCCAAAGACACCCGATACATGAGCAGTTATGTGAGTGGTCTCCTCTTCATTAACATGGGATCTGAAGTGGGAGGGGAGTATGATATTCATTACCAGGCTCTCTCATGCCCTAGTCACACCCTGAAGGTTCAATATGATATAATGGTGGGACTAGAAAAGGGGAGACAGTGTGTTGCCTGGGGGTGCTGTGGAATTGCAATTTGGCAGTGCCCGTGTAGCCCAGTGGGTTAGCATAGGACTTCTGTGGGTTTGTATCTGCATGAGTCATTTACCTTGGCTTAGAGCTCATGGCCATCATGGTGCCTCTTCTTCTGTTGGTGTTAACACTGATGCATCCTGAACTATTCCAAGCCTATGCCAGAAATGGAGCTTCATACACGCACTGGTGATGTGTGGCCATAGTATTGTCTTCAAGATATAACATCACTGTGTATTCCTTTGGAAAAGAAAGGACTTCTTGCCTAGCTGCTGGCCAGGGAGGGTCCAAGAGCCAGGGACCCAAAAATATGGTTTCCAAAGCAGAGAGTTGCAGATTTAATCGTCTCACATGCCATTTTTAAAAAAATCAGTCTATAAAGCCATTCATCAGTCTCAAAGGTTGTCTCTCATTTCTTCTTTGCATTTCCTAATTTCCTAGCTGTACTGGGACTAAAAATACAGGTATTTTCTTCTATATCTTCATACCTGCCTACAAACAGATTTATATAGGCAGCCTTGAATTTTATTCTGGACCTGGCTTTACTAGCCAACAAAATAATTTTCAGGGTTCAGATTACTACTGAAATTTTGTCAATGACTTTTCTTTATACTTAATCCTAGAGAGTAATTTTCAAATGAAAGTAACAGCTCGTTTCTATTTGAGAAATGTAGAGCTACTCTCTGTTCACCCATCAATGAACTTATTCTGATTTTTCTTTTCCAGTTCAAATACAAAGAAGTTTATGAACACATCAAGGCAAATGGATATACACTTGGCCCCAAAGACGTTCCATTTGTCCATGTCCGAAGGGTCAACAATGTTACCAGTGAGGTATGGTGAATGTTGATTCTGTGGGGGAGATACTGAGTTTCAGAGACCATGGTTTTGAAATAAGTCTATCAGATAAAGACGATATGGGTATATGTGGAATTTAAGAAACTCACTCATATGTGAAATTAAAAAAAAAAAAACCAGAGGATCACAAGGGAAGAGAGGAAAACTAAACCAAGATAAAATCATAGAGGGAGACAAACCGTAAGAGACTCTTAATCATAGGAAATGAACAGGGTTGCTCGAGGGGAGGGGGGCTCACAGATGGGGTAACTGGGTGATGGACCTTAAGGAGACACATGATATAATGAACACTGGGTATAAGACTGATGAATCACTAAACTCTACCTCTGAAACTAATAACATAATTAATTGAATTTAAATTTTTAAAAATAAAGATTAAAGACTATGGGTTTGTTTGAAGTGCATTAAGAGTTTACTATATCTTAGTTATAAATTTATACATCAGCAAGGAGTAAGAGGGTCCTTTTAGTTACCATTTTGATACTTGAATCCATTGGCAACATTTTTCTGTATTTGGCAATGCCATTGTAGAGACCTAATTCATAGATTATAATGCAAATTAATTCCTTTTTTGACATTTGTGTTAAAAAATCTATAATAAATTTACATTTTAGTCTGACTCATGACCTTGGCTTTCTATGTTAGTCATTGGTTTGTATATCTGATCCTATCCAGTCATTTGAAAGAATATGGAAGACTTTGTGCTCAAAGTTCTTCACCTAATAAAATAAATACCATTTTTTCCCCTAATCTCAGTTACCTACCTTCTTTATCTTTAATTGCCCCTCTCATGGCTGTTTATGTAGAATATTTGATTGTTGATTAGTCAACAGATACTTTCATCTTCCTATACTAAATAGTGCTGGAATGGTTTTTCTTCCAATGTAGAGATTATATCGCCAGTTGTACCACAAACTGAAAGACAAGATTCACACAACTCCCGACACACCTGAAATCCGCCAAGTCAAGAAGACACAAGAGGCTGTCAGTGAGGTGGGCATTTTCCTAGGAGAGAGGGCAGGCTGTGGAACCCAGGGAGGACTGTCAACTATTTGGTCTCTGACATGTGTGTTTCTGGGCATTTTTCTAGCTGATCTACAAGTCAGACTTGTTCAAGATGCGAGGCCACATGATCTCAATGCCATACACACCCCAAGTGATCCATTGCCGCTACGTGGGAGACATCACCAGTGATGTAAGCATCTCATAGGGCTCTTTCTGAAAGGCTCTTAGCAAAAGGCTGTCCACATTTAAGCCAGCCAGTGATCTTTGAATATCCTTCTACATTGAGTATTTCTAAACTGAATATACAACTTGGAGGTGAAATTATGTGGAAGCAGAACTCCACATTTCTCCAGCTATAAAAACAGTAGTAAGAGGACCGCTTAGGAGTTATAGGAATTGCTGACCACCATCCTACATTCAACAGTGAATCATGACCAGCTCCTCACTTTACATGGCCTCTGCCCTGGGTTTTTTTTTCATATCCTCCACCTGCTCATCTCCACTCCCATCCCCTTTAACAACTGCTTTCTGCCATTTTTTTTTTTCTTCCTTAAAGGTTTCCTTCTCCTAAAAGACCATTCCATTCACTCCATGTTTTTCCCCCATCAATATGATAATAACAAATAGCAGTGTTCTCCTCCAGATTAGAAATCAGATTTTAAAACCTGTGATTCATTTGGGTGCACACGAACTAAGAATACAGAGAGGTTGTGTTCAACCAGAAAGAAAAATATTTCAGTATCAAAGTGTCACTACTCTGTCTTATTTGTTCCTGGTTTATATTTACACCGCTGTATTTCTGTTTCTGCCACACAGATTAAATATAAAGAGGACCTGCAGATCCTGAGGGGACTTGGATGCTTCCTGTATGACACCCCCGACATGGTCCGCTCCCGGCACCTGCGCAAACTCTGGGTGAGTGCACACCATGACACATAGCTACCCCCACACAGCTTTCATACATCCCGTCACCAGCTGCAAGGTGCTGGACAGAAGGAATCTTTACCTGCAGCTACTTTCAAGGGGAAGATTATCATTAACCAATTTGAACCAGTTGCAAACCACTTAAGCTTATATGTGCCTCTTTGAAATGTGATGAACTCAATGAAATGGCAGTCATTTTTGTTGGGATGGAAAAACACCCAGGGTATATGAAAGGTCTGCTCAAGTTGCACGTGCCAGCCGCATGAAAACTAGTGTGTGACCATGGCATGCAGTTCCTTAAATGCTCAATTAACTTGTATTTCTGTTGTGTTTTTAAGTCTAACTACCTGTACACTGATAAGGCAAGGAAGATGCGAGACAAGTACAAAGTGGTGCTTGATACTCCAGAATATAGAAAAGTACAGGAACTGAAGACACATCTGAGCGAGGTAAGGATGCTGAACCTATCAAGTGACTTATTCCTGCGGTGACTATTTTTCAGGCCACTACACTCAGAAAAAAAAAAAAAATTTCCCCTCTTCCTTTAATTACAGAGTGGCTACCAGACCTAAGCAACTCAATTGACCTCATTTTGCTTCCATTTACTTATTTTGTCCCCTTTTGATAAGATGAAGATATCGATACTTGTCTACTTGTGACTAGAGCTGCTGAGAGTTGACACGATTTTATAAATTAGAAAGGCCTTCTGTCTTACCCTATTATTGCAGTCTCCAAACTGAATTTATTTCAAAACTCTCTCTTTAATCCCTGCTATCAGAAACCCTAATCATGTTAGCGCCATTGGAAAAGTCTTTTGATGGCTCCCTGCTCTGCGGCCTACTCAACAAATTCTAGACTACTCTATTTCATTTTCAGTTGATGCTGAGGTGTCTGATTTATTGCGACTAATTATGTATAAGTCTCATGCTCTCACCTACACTCTTGGTTCATTTTGAGAGGTGGACCCTAGCTTCTTTAGATGTGAATCCCGTAGTGCCTTGGCTGTAATAGATAGCCATGTTTGCCAATGACTTGGTGTGCCTTGTAAAAGTAAGGGCATTCCACAAATGTGAATGGTCTTTCTTATAATACGTGAGTTGGCCATTCTCATTCAACTTCCGTTTTGTCTTATGGCCTCTTCAAACTTCACCAAGCTTAGCCACACTTTTGCCGTCATGCCACTTCATTGACTCCCCATTTTTGGTGGTTCTAATAGCTGCCAATTAGGAATCATTTATGCTCTTAGACCAAGAGTTTTCCTGGCAAATCAGAGGTTGTCTTCACCGGGGAGTACACAGCTTCCTAAACTTCTAGAGAGCTAGAGGCAGAGGATGATTAATTCTTTAGCTTTTACAGGTGCTACATTGAGTTCCTTTGCTTCGCGGAAAGATTAGGTATATTGCTTCAGTTGGCACTAGCACTTAGCCAGGAATGCTTATTTCTTCTCTCTCAGCAGAGTTGTACTTCTCTACCATGGCTGTGTATCAAAATCACCTGAGAATATTTCTAAACTACCCCTGAGTGGAATTCGACTCCCCAGTCTCCCACCAGACTCTCTGATTCTCTGTGTCTGGGCATCTGCACACTTTTAGCTGCTCCGTAATGATTCTAACATGCAGTCAGTGTTGGAAACCAATGCTTTACGTATCACATCTCTCTCCTTCGGCTGCTACATCGTATGGCATCTTACTGTGCCTATTGGTATCTCTAAAATACCTTTATTTCTCTTGGGTGTTTGGATTCAGAATTATCTAAAACTTTAATTTCTTCTTTTCCCAATTCCTGTTGGGATTCAGTGTGTCTTATGCATCAACATTGAGGAAGAAGAATAGCTATTCTTTGGCAGTTCATTTTTTCCCACACTTGCCTCACCAGAAGAATGACATGAGCTTCATAAAACTATTGATCCACAGCTATTTTTCTGAAATATTTTGAGAAAGATTGGTATTAATTCTTTGAATGTTTGGTGGAACTCACCAGTCAAGTCTTCTGCCATCTCGGCCTTTTGTTTTTTGGGAGACCTTTAATTATTGATTCAGTCTCCTTACTAGCAATTTGTTCATATTTTCTATTTCATCATGATTTGGTGTTGGCATGTTATGCTTCCAGGAATTTATCTGTTTCTTCCAGATTGTTCAATTTGTTTAGCACATAATTATTTTCAGTAGTCTCCTTGATACTTTGTATTTCTGTGGTATCAGTTATTACATCTCTTTTATTTCTAATTTTGAGTTCTCTCTTTTTCTTGGTGAGTCTAGCTAAAGGTTTGTCAGTTTTGTTTATCTTTTCAAAGAACCGACTCTTTCATTGACCTTTTCTATTATATTTTTATAGTTTGTATTTTATTTATTTCTTCTCTGATCTTTAATTCCTCCTTTCTACTAACATTGGGCTTCATTTGTTTTTCTTTTTCAAGTTCCTTGAGATGTAAAGTTAGGTTGTTTATTTGAGGCTTTTCTTGTTTTTTGAGGTAAGCATTATTATGAACTTTCCCCCTTAGAACTATGTCCCATAATTTTGGGTATGTTACATTTTCATTTGCCTCAAGATTTTTTTATTTCTGTTTTCTTCTTTGACCCACTGTTGTTCAGTATCATGCTATTTAATCTCTACATATTTGTGAATTTCCCAATTTTCTTCATGTAATTAACTTCTGGTTTTATCCCATTGTGGTTTGAAAAGATGCATGATATGATTTTAATCCTCTTAAATTTATTGAGGCTTGTTTTATGGCCTAACATGCAGTCTAAGAAATGTTCTATGCACTTAAAAAGAATATGCTGTTGCTTTTGGATAGAATGTTCTGTAAATATCTGGTCTACTCTATCATTTAAGGCCAATGTTTCCATATTGATTTTTCTGTCTGGATAATCTATACATTGATGGAAGTGGAGTATTAAAGTCCCCAACTATTATTGTGTTGCTATTTCTCTGGTTAGGTCTGCTAATATTTGCTTTACATATCTAGGTGCTGCTCCTATGTTGGATACATATTTACAAATATTACATCTTTTTGTTAGATTGGGCACTTTATCATTATTTAATACCCATCTGTTTCTCTTATTAGTCTTTAAAGTCTGTTTTGTCTCATATAAGTATAGCTACTACACCTTTCTTTTGGCTTCCATGTACACGGAATATCTTTTTTTCTATCCCTTCATTTTCAGTCTCTGTGTGTCCTATATAACATGAGTTCCTTATAAGCAGTATATAGATAGGTCTTGTTTTTCATTTTATTTTTTAAGATTTAGTGACCTATTTTAGAGCAAGCATGAGGGGGAGAGGGAGAATCTCAAGCAGACTCCATGCTAAGCATGAAGCCTGACACAGGGCTTGATACCACACCCCACGATCATGATCTGAGCTGAAACCAAGAGTCAGACATTTAACTAAATGTGCCACCCAGATATCCCAGTAGGTTTGGTTTTTTAATCCATTTGGCCACTGTACGTCATTTGATTAGGGATTTTGGTTCATTTACATTTAGATTAATTATTAATATGTGGTTATTGCCATTTTATTAATGATTTTCAGGCTGTTTTTTTGTAGTCCCTCTCTCTTCCTTTCTTCTTCTTTTGCTCTTTTCCTTTGTGGTTTGATGATTTCTTTTAGTGGTATGCTTATATTTCTTTCTTTTCATCTTTTGTATATTTCCTGTCACTTTTTGCTTTGTGGTTACCATGAAGCAACATGTAACAACTTGTATTTATAACAGTCTATTTTAAGTTGGTAACAACTTAAGTTTGATCCCATTGTAAAGCTCAGCATTACTCCCCCTGACATGTTTTATATTTTTAACTTCACTTTTTACATGTTTTTGTCTTGTGTATATCTTAAATAACTGTAATCATAGTTATTTTCACTACTTTTGTCTTTTAATATTCATACCAATGATTAATTCACTGCCTTTACCATATGTTTACCTTTCCAGTGAGATTTATTTTTCATATGTATCATTATCACGAATTAGCACCCTTTCTTTTCAGCTTAAAGAAATCTCTCTAACATCTTTTGTAAGGCTGTTTTAATGATGATGAACTCCCTTAGCTTTTGCTTGTCTAGAAAACTCTCTTTCCTTCACTTCTGAAGTAGAGTATTCTTGCTCAGAAGTTTTTTCTTTCAGCACTTGGAATATATTGTGCCTCTCCTTCTGGTCTGCAATTTCTGCTGAAAAATCTGCTGATACTCTTATGGGGGGTGGGGGGTGGTTCCAATGTATGTGACAAGCTGTTTTGCTCTTGCTGCTTTTAATAGTTTCTTTTCGTCTTTAACTTTCAACGTTTAATTTAATTTAATAATGATGTCTTTGTGTGGGTTTCTCTGGGTTCCTCTAATTTGGAACTCTCTGGATTTCCTGGATCTGGATGACTGTTTTCTTCCCCAGTTTAGGGCCAAAAAAAATTTTTTTTAAGATCTTCTCTATTTATTTGACAGAAAGAGATACAGCTAGAGAGGAAATATAAGCGAGGGAGTGGGAGAGGGAGAAGCAGCCTTCCCGTGGAGCAGAGAGCCTGGTGTGGGGCTTGATCCCAGGACCCTGGGATCATGACTGAAGCTGAGGGCAGACACTTAAGGCCTGAGCCACCAAGGTGCCCCAAGGTTAGGGAAATTTATATTTTAGCCATTAATTTTCAAATAAGATTTCTGTCCCTTTTTCTCTTTTCCTTCTGGAAGCCCTGTGATACAAATGTTAGTCTATCTGATGTTGTCCCACAAGTCTCTAAGGCTATCTTCAGTTCTTTTTCATTCTTTTCTCTTTTTGTTGCTCTGATTAAGTGAGCTCCCCTGCCTTGTCTTCAAGTTCACTGATCCTTTCTTCTGCTTTATCTAGTCTGCTATTGAACCCCTCAAGTATATTTCTCAGTTCACTTATTGTATTCTTCAGCTCTGTGACTTCCATTTGATACTTTTTTATATTTTTCATCTTTTTGTTGACATTCTCACTGTGTTCTTTCTTCTTTGCAGTTTGGTAAGTGTCTTTATGACAGTTAATTTAAACTCTTTTTTTTAAAAGATTTTATTTATTTATTTGACAGAGAGAAACACAGCTAGAGAGGGAACTCAAGCAGAGGGAGTGAGAGAAGGAGAAGCAGGCTTCCCGCCGAGCAGGGAGCCCGATGTGGGACTCGATCCCGGGTCTCTGGGATAATGACCTGAGCCGAAGGCAGTCGCCCAACCACCCGAGCCACCCAGGCACCCCTAATTTAAACTCTTTATCAAGTAAATGATCTCCATTTTATTAAGTTTTTTCTGAGTTTTATCTTCTTTCATTTGGAATATATTCCTCTGTTTCTTCATTTTGTTTGACTCTCTGTGTTAACTTGTATACAATAAGTGAAACAGCCACCTTTCCCAGTCTTGAAGGAATGGCCTCATGTAGGAGGTGAAACTTGTCGTTGAACCCTAACTCATCTCTTGGTTGTCTCTCAAATCTTTATGCTTGGGTCAGTAGCCTCTTATATTGTTAATAGTTCCCAGTAGCTGAGGATGTGCCAAGACCATGCAGTGTCCCAATGGGGAGGATCTCAGCACCTAGATTTTGGCTGACTGGAAGCCGACCCTAATAAACCGGAGTCATTTAGCAAAGTAGAAAAAATAGGTAAAACAGATTTGGGCTGGAGATGGAGATAATAGAAAGAATTCTGCAACGACCATGGTAAGTTCAGAATAGTGTTAAATGTATACAAATACATACAATCCTAAGGGACTATAAGCATAAACCCTGCAAAACCAGCAAGCTGGAGCAAGGCAAAGGTAGAGCACCAAGTTAGCATCTACAACCTTTGTTCCTTGTTAGTAGCCCTATAGGCCACTAAATATGTGTGGTACCTAAAGCCTGTGCCTCAGGCCAAAATTCCAGGACAAGCAAAGGAGCCTCCTCCTTCACAGAAAGACTGGGAGTATGCCCCAGTCTGCTGACTGTGCAGTGCCCAAGAACTGTCTTCCCAATTGGCATAGTCCTGTGGGACCCAGAAATACAAGACTTCTAGGCCGTCAGTGCCCAGCAATCAGGGGATATCCCCAGGTTGACAGTGGCAAAAATCAGGCTCCAAGTGTGTAAAAAGCTTCCCTCTAGGAGATACTGGCGCTCCAAAGGCTAGCAGAAGGTGAGGATGATGATAGTAAATGCCCTCTAACTTCTCTGAGAAGGATTTTAGTCAGCCCCAAGATGCATTGTTTAATTAGAAGCCTACTCCTCAGGCCCTTGGGTAGCTTAGTGGGTTAAAGCCTCTGCCTTCAGCTCAGGTCATGATCATAGGGTCCTGGGATCAAGGCCCGCATCAGGCTCTCTGCTCTGCAGGGAGCCTGCTTCCTCCTCTCTCTCTACCTGCCTCTGCCTACTTGTGATCTCTCTCTGTCAAATAAATCAATAAAATATTAAAAAAGAAGAAGAAGAAGCCTGCTCCTCAAGCTACAGTTATGATGAGCTAACAAGCCTCCTTTACAGAAAAGACTGAGCTCCTGGGTCTGTTGTCTCTTCCTATGCCCTGGGGGTGGTAGCTACTTAAGAACTCTTTTTCCATTGGTTACAGTCATGTGGGAGAATAAGGACAAGAATACGCCCTTCTAGCCATTAGAGCTAGATGATGTAGAGGTGTCTTCTGGCTGCAGTTGCAAAAATCAGACTCCCAAACAAGGCTATGAGCTCCTTTCTGGGTGACCTTTGTTATAACAGTCTCATGGCATTGAGAACACAAACTCACCGGATCTTCAGAGCCAAGTGACCAAGAAGCATCCTGTAGGTGCCAGCCATAAGTAGCAGAATGAATAAAATCTTGCCATTTTCAACAACTTGAATGGACCTCAAGAGCATTATACTAAGAGAAATAAGTCAGAGAAAGATAAATATCATATGATTTTTCTTATATTTGGAATCTAAAATCTAAAATAAATATATACATATATACATACATATATATACATATATATATATACATACATACATATATATGTATATATGTATATATATGTAGTGATTGCCATAGATGAGAAGTAGTGGGTGGGAGATATTTAGTTTAAATAAACTGAATTTCAAAAAATACTGATCAAATTCACTCTTCTGGATTCAGAAGGTCTTTGGTAAAACCTATAAATCTGTTTTATTAAGGACTTTGGGTTTTTTTTTCGGATCAGAGAAGTTTAGAAAATACTCTTTTAGTAAAAAGTTTGATGGCAAAAGGAAGGTAGAGTTCTTGACTTTTGAATTGTCTTTGAGTTGTATAGATTCCTGACTTTTATACATTATACTTAGCAAGCAGGGATGTTGTCCCAGAAGCATAAACTGGGAGTTCTGTGAGGGATGGGTTAGATGGGTGGTGGATAGTAAAGAAGGCACTTGATGTGATGAGCACTGGGTCTTTTACTTTTATGTAAGTGAGGAGTCACTGACTTCTACTCCAGAAACCTATATTGCACTCTATGTCAACGAACTATGATTTAAATTAAAATAAAGAAGCATTCACAATGCATACCTGAGTATGGGGGAAATACAATACAAAGAAAATTATAGAAATAGCATGGAAAGTTGGGTTTTAGTCCCAGATTTACTTCCATTTTGCTGTGTGACCTTATATAATTCATATCTTCAGTACCCCAGTTGCCTAAGCTAGAGAATTGGAGTAGATGATTCAGGGTCCTTTTAACCATGAAATTCTATGAGTTTGTTGACATGCTTTGTTTGAAATTTAGCCTGGAAAAAATAGTAAGTTTTTATTTAGTTTATCTCTTTTCTTTCAGAAGTAACACAAAAAACAGCCCCAAGCAGATGAGCTACATTTTGTTTCAACTTGTGTGTGTATATAATTTATACTGAAAGAAATAGACATGCCAAAAAAGCAAATCACAGAAAAAAAAATAGACATGCACCTACATATGTGTATCATATATGTTATCTGTTCAATTGGCATTTATATCTATGATTAGAATTTATTTGCTACCCATTTGTACTTACTAGTTTATCTCATTATATTAAACTTCCTCAACATTTATCAAAGGACTACTGTTTTTCAGATCTTTTATCCAAGTAAAGGTGATAAAAGAATGATAGAGCTGAGGCCCTGCATTCCATGGGCCAATAATGTGTGAGGAGAAACAAACATCAATATGATGAATGATATCGTGTAGGAATAATCAAGGCAGTGTGGACTCTAGGAGCTTTCCAGGCAGATAAGAGGAGGAAGAACATTCTAGGCAGAAAGAGCAGTATATGAAAATGGCCACTTAAAATTGGAATCCATTTCAAATAGCAGAAAGGGAGTGTGGCAGAATGTTGGGAAATGAGACTAGAAACAGGATAGAAGCCAGCTCCTAAAGACTCTGGGGTGCTATCTTAATATTGGACTTGATGAAAAATCACTGGAGGATTATTTCTGAGCATTAAGATATGATTAGACCTGAGCTTTAAGAAAATCTCCTTCTCAGACTTGTGAAAGATAAATGAGTCATGCAGAGTGATCCAATGGATGATCTAGGAAGGTTTTTTTAGGAGCCCCTTGAGGATGTGTAGAGAAGAAATGAACAAGCGGCTGAGCTACGGCAGTGTCTGTGAGAAAGCAGAAGGTGGATTGGACTTAAAGGCTATCACAAAGTTAGCAGCCCAGAATCCATGACTATTTGTTATGGGAATAAGGGAGAAGTCTGGGATGACTCCCCAAGTTCCTGGCCTGCATGACGGGGAGATCAAGGAGTCATTTAGCAAAGTAGAAAAAATAGGTAAAACAGATTTGGGCTGGAGATGGAGATAATAGAAAGAATTCTGCAACGACCATGGTAAGTTCAGAATAGTGTTGAAAATTTAGGTCTGACTTGGGAGAATTGATGATTGAGTCATACGAACAGATGAGGTCACTCAAGGAGAATGCATAGGGTGAGAGTGGCTAACCCTGACTCCAGCCATTGGCAGCCTTTGGGGAAGGGCAGAACCGTGGAAGGAAGCTGAGGAGTGCCTAGAAAGATAGGCCATGAAGGGACGAGTGCTGAAATGGGAGGCAGAGAGGAAGTTTTCAGGAATGAAACTGCTGCGCGATATCAGTTGCTACCCAGAACCATTCTTGTATCTGGCAATTGTAAAGTATATGGTAGTCTTCATGAGAGTGACTTCGTTGGTGGGGCTGGGTGGAAGCCAAACTGTTGCCTCGAGAAATTAATCAAAAGAGAGAAAAAGAAGAAATACATGGTCTGCTTGGCTGTGAAAGGTAGAAACAAGGTTGTTGGAAGAGATTGGAAAAGGCCTAGTGAAGGAAAGGACTGGAGTTTGTTTGCAGATGAAAGAAGAAGGCTGGAGAAATGAGAAAGTTGAAGATGTAGAAGGGGGAGGGTATAGTTGCTCGCACAAGCTTCTAGAACGGGACAGGTGAGAATAGGACCGAGAAGGCAGGAGGAGGCTTGAATCTTGGGCAGGCTACAGAATGTCGTCTCTTATTTTGATGCAAGGGAAAAAGAAAAAGAGGGCTAGGGAGGTAAATAAATTACTGGTTTATTGGGCAGAAACCGGGCCTGTTGCAGCGGGACAGGCCTTAGTTTCTTTATGAAGGAAGCAATAAAGGCATCTCTCAGCAGAGAACATAACATGTTGATGAAGCAGAAATAATGGTAATGACTATTTTATGTCTAGCTGGTGTACAGAGCTGCAGGCAAAAAGCAGAAGTCAATCTTCACCTCAGTTCCTGATACTCCTGATCTTTTAAGAGCCAAGCGAGGGCAGAAGCTTCAGAGTCAGGTGAGATTCAGAAACAGAGACTCCTAACCTGCAGCACTGACATCTCGGCATGGGAGGGGCAGGACGGGGTTGCCCGTGGCTGCCCACTCAGCCTCAGTAACAGACTCTCACGCTTGGTTGTCCTTGAAGCAGCCTCATGGCCCTTATCTTCTAGCAGCGTTGTTTGGGGCATCAGAACTGTGGTTGTGTTGTACATAAACAAGCAATATCATGTCTATTTTTCTAAGTATAACTTTTGTCATTGGATAAATGGTCTGTGGACTGAACTGCTTGATTCGTTCTGTGGGACCTATCTATTGTTCATGACAAATGAAACCACATTTTATGCATTCAGACAAAAATGAGGTGGGTGGTGGGGGGAAATGTGGTGAGGGCTTTGTCAGAGTCCTCCGGTTCTTCCTTTGGCATTGTTTATCACATAGTTTTAGATCAGTCCGTACTCAACAGTAAGGGTATTGGGTAACTAGTGTATGTATGCATGTTTCCAAATGTGGAACATAGAAAAAAAACAAAGGAACAGAAATACAGAAAAACCAGGACAACAAGTAGACGTGACCCTCCCGTTGAAGAGTTAGAAATGAATGAAAAGGAGTGAATACTAAATAATAAATGTTTTATGTCTATAACACCTGATCCCTATTCTCTAATCATTTAGTATCTGTATGTTGAACTTGCCACCAAAGAGAGACCTCATCATCATGCTGGAAACCAGACCAAAGCCTTGAAGCATGCTAAAGATGTAAAGGACCTGGTCAGTGAGGTAAGTTGAGAATTTGGCACCAAGGTGCACTGGGTTAAAGAAAAAAATCTTGGGACACCTGGGTGGCTCTCTTCGTAAAGCAGCCAGCTCTTGATTTCAGCTCAGGTCTTGATCTCAGGGTCGTGGGATTGAGCCTGGCGTCCAGCTCCACACTCAGCAGGGAATCTGCTTAAGATTCTCTCTGTCCTTGTGGATTATAAGGAGTAATATGGAGGACAGTAGGAAAAGGAAAGGAAATAGGAAGTGGGGTAAATCAGGGAGGGAGACGAAACATGAGAGACTTTGGACTCAAAAACAAACTGAGGGTCTTGGAGGGGAGGGGGTGCAGGATGGGTGAGCTTGGTGGTGGGTATTGAGGGCACGTATTGCATGGAGCACTGGGTGTGGGGCATAAACAATGAATCTTGGAACACTGAAAAATTAAAATTAAATTAAAATTTAAAAAATGCTTCTCTCTGTCCCTCTTCCCCTCTCTTCTGTGCTCATTCTCTCTCTCTCTCTCTCTCTCAGAATAAATAAATCATTTTAAAAAACCTTAAAATCTTTCCTTTCTGCCTCTGATCAGAGAGCTCACTTCTGTGATTACGCTCAGCAGCATCAAAACACAGAAAGTAAAGCTATTCTCTTATCAAGCCCAAACATGTCCCTAGGTTGGATCTCTGACATGGTTGTGAATTGGGAGGGATGAAAACACTTGAACTTAAGTTTGTCTCTTTTTTCTACCTTTATTTCTTAGAAAAAGTACAAGATTCAATATGAAAAAATGAAGGACAAGTACACCCCTGTCCCGGACACACCAATCCTCATCAGAGCCAAGAAGGCTTACTGGAATGCCAGTGATGTATGCATCCTTTTCTTCTTTCTTCTGTTGTGATAGGGACAGCTGAGGTTGTAGAACCGAGACACAGAAGATATTACAGGCCCCCATAGTTCAAAGACCTGGTCCACAACATGGATCATGAGAAGAAAAACATCACTGAAATAACAAAAGGCACAGACAGCACCAGTCAGGCACAGTAGCTAAGAATAGCTAAGAATAATGCTGGGATAGTCTAAAAGCCTGCTGTTTTTCTTGTTGACTTTCTTAGCAAATTATGATCCTTTCTTATAATTCTTTGGTGGTATTTGCTAAGGATGCTTGACAAATAATTGTTACTTATCCATAAAGTCATGGTCTTGGAGTCAGCCAAGCATGGTTCAAATCCCGTTGCTGTCACTTGCCCACAATATGACTCTGTATAATTTAATTTCTCTGAGGCTCTATTTTCTGGTATGTAGAATGAGGAAAAGAATTGTGATAATGAAGCTAGACACCACAAGATAATGTATATAACATTCCTGACACGGTGCTGGGCTCTTAGTTAACATGCAGAAGATGTTTGTTTCCTTTCTTCTCTTGACCACCTCAACCATGAGAATGACACATTTGTTAGAATTAGCAGGGGCACAGATTGTCACTTCCCATACTATATGATCAAGGACAAGACTGGCTTTTAATGGTAATGAGATTACCTGTTAATAAAGATATGAAATTAACTCAGGGTAGACCACCAGTTTGTACCAGTTTTGTTTCTTAGAGCCCACCTTCAGGTGCATTGCACCCATTACCAGAACCAGAATCCCTGGAGGACTGGGCATAGTGGGACTTAAACTCAGCCCAAAGCTCAAGCAACTCCATAATCCCTCAATTTAAGAATATTACTCTAGGATTTCAGGGCATCTTAAAGTCATTACAGTGATCTCTAAACAGAAATGTGAAAAGGCACAGCAATACTGGAACAGTATCTCAGTTCCATAATATTACCAGCAGTTTTCATTTGGAGCTGACAGTTTGCTACTTGGACAAGCACTTTGTCCCCCAACGCTATGAGGTATTGTAGGTCCCACCCCTGGTATATAGTGACATGAGATCCTGTAGCCTGATACGGGCTGTACACATAGTGCCGACATCTCTCGAAACATCCAAGGTCATCAGCACGCTCTTCACTAAACATAAAATGCCCATGGGTGCTGCTCCGCGCTACAGCGTACCAACATACCAGGGCACTGGTTCTACACTCTCAGGGCCCAGGGAGAGACCATTTTGCTTAAAATATAAGCTGAGAAAGTTGTATACTATCCCCTAGGGTATTTTTAGTCTTCTTGTGGCATCCCCATCTTTATCATTTCAAGGTTGCTGTTGAATATTAATTTGAGCCAAGCCTACTCTGTAGTACCCCTCTCTGGGAGTGGTCACACCATGAAATTGGCCCGTAGGGCTCAGGACGCCCCAATGGACAGCCCCACCTCTGGGCCTTTCTCAGGCCAATGTTGATAACACTAACCTTTAATAGTCTGATGTAACAAAGGTAGTATCTGGCATTGAGTTTGGCTTTTCTACAGTGGTGCCCCCCCCCAAATAGAGCTAAGTAGTTATGAGATTATTCATGTGAAAACTTAAGTTACAATGTCAGAGAAAAAAATACCTTTAATTACATGTTTGTTCAGCTACCCAAAAAGACTTGAGGTTGGAAACAGACTTCTCAGAGTACTCATCCCAGAAATGGGATGAATCTTCTGTCATATTCTTAGGTTGAGGTCAGAGATGTTGTCTCTTAAAATACCACAGAGATCAAGATTATAAAATAAAGTTTTAGGACTGCCTCGTGGAGAAGGCATTTTGGTACTAGGAGTTGGAAACTAAATCTTTCTCCTCTTTCCATGTACGTTAGTAAGTTTTGGGCTCAACAAGGTTAATTGTTTTTTTCTCCTCCCAATTTTTGTTCGTTTGCTTATTTTAGATTTAAATAAACTTCTTATTTTAAGTAGTTTTAGATTTATAGAAAAGTTGCAACGTTAGGACGAGAGTTCCCATATACCCTACATCCTTTTCCCCCTGTTGTTAATACCTTACATTACCATGGTACATATTTCACAGTGAGTGAATCCATATATTAATGCATCATTATTAATTAAACTCTATTCAGATTTCACTAGCTTTGTCCTAATGTCCTCTTCCAGGATATGAAAATGAGCTTTTTAATCTCTCCTAAATTTATTTATGGGAAAACTTAAGAGAGAAGACTCAAGAGTACAAGTTTAAAAGAACTCAGTTATCTAACGTGGTGGTTTTTCACAGTCTGTGTGCTTTTTCTCTTTCCAGCTACGCTACAAAGAAACATTTGAAAAGACCAAAGGAAGATACCACACTGTGAAGGATGCCCTGGACATTGTTTATCATCGTAAAGTCACAGATGACGTTAGTAAAGTATGTCCCTACATATTTTTACTTTGTTGGGCTTAATAATAATAATCAACATTTTTTTAAGTATTCTCCCTTTCTTAAAACTCTTGAGGGGTGCCTGTTAAGCGACTGCTTTCGGCTCAGGTCATGATCCCGGAGACCTGGGATCGAGCCCCACATCGGGCTGCCTGCTCGGCAGGATGCCTGCTTCTCCCTCTCTCACTCCCCCTGCTTGCGTTCCCTCTCTCACTGTGTTTCTCTCTGTCAAATAAATAAATAAAATCTTTAACAAAACAAAACAAAACACACACACACACACACAAAAACCTCTCGAGAAAAATGTAGGCTTTTTTACATGAAAGCTAGGTAAGACTTTATAGCTGTCTTTGTGTTTTTACCACAGGTGAAATACAAGGAGAACTACATGAGTCAGTTGGGAATCTGGTTGTCCATTCCTGATCGCCCAGAGCATTTCCACCATCGGGCAGTTACTGATGCAGTCAGTGATGTGAGTCTCGAAACTTTCTGTTTTTGCATATGAATTCATATTCCCATGTGACTTATGAAATCAAACACTGCATAAAAACTGATGAAACACTTGGCCAGATATCAGATCTTCTGTATGGATGTTTAAATGCTAAAACTCATTGCTACATAACCGAGCTTTAACCTGAGAGAGAGAAAAATATATTCAAACTTATAAACTTAATTTTTCTTCTAAATGTATGATATCCTATTACAAGACTGGAAATGATATACTTCCTCTAGGAAATGGACTAGTTTTGATCATTTGGAGAAGCCATTTCATGAAGAAATGAAGGCACATAACAATGCTCATTTTAGAAATTTCAGCTCTCTGTATGAAAATATAGCTAATATACTTTCTAGATAAATATGCCTGTTAAATTTGAATTGCTTTAATTAGTATTAAAAATTAAAATTTCTATATATGACACAACAACACACCATAAAATGAGCAGAAATCAGTATTACTGGAAAATTCTCTTAAATAACTGTTTTAATACTTTAATATTCTTTATACTTTAGTAGTCAGAGCTTCTTTTTGTTCTACTTGGATTGATCCTAGCCTACAACTATTTGGCGATAGGTTCTTAAAATTCTGTGATGATGTTCTTCTCCCAGGTAAAATATAAAGAAGATTTGACCTGGCTTAAGGGCATTGGTTGTTATGCCTATGATACCCCTGACTTTACTCTGGCTGAAAAGAACAAGACTCTCTACAGCAAGGTATGTCTACTCAAGGGTAAGAACCACCTGCATTTAACATATTCCAGTGCCCACAGAAAGAATCAGTACTGAAGAAATAGTTTTCCATATGTCTCTCTATCTCTTTGCTTCTAAATGCTGCAGTTGGAGTACATACTGAATGGTTCACCCCACTTAGGAAATTTCTTAGTATTTATATCATTTATTTGAATTTGATGAAAAGTCATCTTAGTATAACTCCTCGTGCTCTTCCAGAATTTCCCCTCTATTACTATGTCTCTGGGTGACTTACTTTGTTAGAGTTGGTATGGTAGCAAATACAAAGTGGGATTATTTTAATCCACAAACTTGATGTGTGACTTGAGGCAAATAACTTTGCTTTTATGGCCTCGTTTTCCTTTTTACAAAATAAAGCAATTGGGTTAGCTTCCTTTGAGTTTTAAAATAGGAGTCAACAAATTTTTCCAAGAAGTGCCAGATAGTAAATATTTTAGACTTTGGGGACCACATTCATTCTGTCACATAGTCTTTATTAGAGTCCCTCAAAATTGTAAAAAAAAAAAGTTCTTAGTTTTTAAGGCCATTTCAAAATAGATGGTTTAGATGTTAGCTCACCTTTGCTTTAAAATAGTATGATTATTTAATTAATTACTGGAAAATTATTTCAAACTAAAGGATTAAAAATGCCTTCAAGTTCACATGGAATAAAAATAATAACCCTATATAGAAACAAAGAAGGAACTGATTTGTGTTTTTGCCTGATGTAGCAGATAGACTGAGTTGACATCTGTTCAATAAAGTATGTATTATGGGGCTAGTTTTTAGGTATCCATCTGGGTATACCTTTCATTGCCTTAGGAGACAAAGTGTTCAGTAATTACTTGTTAGCCTCCAGGAATAAATTATCTCAGTTGTGTGATAGGATAAATGACATGTCTCATTCTTAAGATAATCACAGCCTGCTATCAAGTACCATGTTCTGTTTTCTCTAGTATAAGTATAAAGAGGTATTTGAAAGGACGAAGTCAGATTTCAAGTATGTTGCAGATTGTCCAATCAATAGGCATTTCAAGTACGCAACTCAGCTGATGAATGAGGTACGTATAACTTGATCCAGTTAAGACTATTCAGTTCCCTTAAGAAGTCTATAGAGTTATTTGATTAAAACCCAATACATAAAATGATGGGAAGATCAGTTTAATGTTGATTCAAGATAAAGATTTGGAAAGACTCTTAAAATGTCACCATCTGATGGGCTTTACCAAAAGCAAAGTGAAGAAACTGTCCAGTGAATAAACAAGTGAAGGGACTGCCCAGAGTGGTGTGAGGGACCCACTACCATCATTGCCTCTGTTTTCACTAGCATAGGGCAGCACAGCTTTTTGGGAGACAAGAGGAGGAAGGTGTCAAGGATTTTGTTGATTATCAGCTGAACTCCCTTAAACATGATATTGTGTAGGGTTGGGAGACTCCGAAGCTCAAGGTTAATTTGGCATCCCTTACCAGGGCACAGAAATGGCAATGGTTAGAAGAGCCACCCCTAAGGGGATAGTTGTGATTCGTGCATTCAGATGTATTGCCACTGTTACTCATACATTGGTGCAGAGCAGTATCCATTTGCACCCAAAATACTCGTTTATAGTCTACCCGGTCTTTCCTGGAACTGCTGTTGCCATAACTTAAATTCAGCTTAAAATGGAAGAAATGAGGAAGCTACGAATTAACATATGTTTGGATGGTTTTATATTTAATTTCTTATCTTTAGATTTTCTATGGATTTATGTAAATCAAAAAACAATGTCAGAAAATTAGTAAAATGTATCTAAAAATGAAAATGTGATCAATGGTATATTTATTTCAACATGTGAATTTTTTTGTTTTTGTTACTTTTAAATTTGATTAGTTTGTTTTTGGTAGATGTCCACATGGGATAACTAAAGAATTACAGTCAGAAGCTTCCTAGGAAGACAGTCTTGATAAATTTTGTTACTGTTTATATAATTTTCAAAGGATTTCCAGGGTCTCTTTTATAATCAAATTTACTACCATGAGAAGATTGGTAGAATTTTCTCATGAATATACTTTTTGATTTTCACAGCCTTAGATAGTAAACCTGTAGCTCATTAGTACCTTATTTAAGATGCCGCAAAATTATCCTAACATTGCTAATGGCATCTATTTAAAGATGAAAGATGTTTAAACATGAGGTAGTCCAATTTCGGTGTCATCAATCTGATCTGTTCCAAGTCCTAGCCTTCTCCAGGTGATCTTTAGTCAACTCTCTTTACCTCCATGTTATCACTATTTTGGATGCTTTGGAAGCTCACCTCTAGAAATGACCTGTTTCTGGCTCTCTGGACTGTTTATCCGGGGACATTTCTGTGTAGCCTTGAAGTTGTACTCTTGCTATAATTTGACATGATGTTTGAGCAGAAAAAATACAGAGCTGATTATGAGCAGCGGAAAGATAAATACCACCTGGTAGTCGATGAGCCTAGACATCTGCTGGCTAAGATCGCAGGCGACCAGATCAGTCAGGTACTGTTATGGGGCTGGCTGGACAGCCCAGGCAGGACTGTCCTCCAGACTTCTCCTGAGATGTCGTTCCGTCTGCTGCAAGGATGTCATAGGTTCTGCCTATGATATTGGGATGTTCTGTTTCAAAGTATCTGTCTAGCCACCCAAAGAGCCCATGAGCTCTCTGAGTGTGCCAGTCCATGCTCTGTGTCCTCACGTGTGCTGTGGTGAAGATAGACAGAAAAGTCTGTCCTCCCACCCTATATTTATCTGGAGGATCTATTTGTATACTGCAAATTGAGTCACAGAAGTGAAAACAAAGACACAAATAAATGGAAGGAAAGAAGACAGAAATCCTTACTGTACTTTTCTACCCCCGTGATGTCTTCTTTCCTGTAAGGCGATGGTGGTGGGACTAGCTCTGTTATTCCCCATTCTTGAGGATTATGGGTGCTCAGCTGCGAGTATTGCAGTCATTCTGCTTCATACTGTGATGTATTTAGTGTCTTCACCCACATGTATATTTGAGTACATAAAGCGTGCGTGCCTACATCTCTTCACTCAGAAGTGATTGGGATATAGAGCCATGTGTTCTCTTCTGTCTTCATAAGTCTCTTCTGTGCTTCACTGCTCTTTGCATGAACAGAGAAAATATAAATCTAGTGCCAAGATGCTTCTGAAACAAGGATGTAATGAAATTCTACGTCCAGATATGTTGACTGCTCTCTACAACACACACATGTGGAGTCAGGTAATGTCTGGTATGATGTGAAGAAGAGACTGAGAAGCCTTGAGGGCACTGACTTTATGCTTTCCTTGATTTCCTTCCCCTGCTCCCCGCCCAGACTGTTTTCCTGAGATAAAGCTGCAGAAGTATTCATTCCTTATAAATGACTTCTGCCTGTGGCCACGTGTGACGGCGTGGCAGCCACATCCAGACATCATCTAGTAAATCCTAGTAAGACTGAGACTTCTCAAGACTTTAATTCCAAATAAATAAACTTTATTTATTTAACATTGATTTCAACTTTTTAAATATTTGCCCCCAAAGAAATAGATTTCTTAGGGATTGAGGATATTAAGTAGATTCAATGGCATCTAAAATATCTGAATAATGTTTTCATCTAATATCTGTTGTTCAGTGATCACTACAAGTACACCGTTTGGGAGCAAGCAGGGTCATGGTGCAGCTCCTTGAATATTGTACATATTTATGTCCCCTCTTGAGTTGCTAATTTGCTAGGCTATTTCCAGCATATCTGTCCCCATACACACTTGTTGGCAATGTTGCTGGTGACATTGTCTTCCTACAAGGTCAGCTGAAGCTCATGCCACCACTTTTGCATCACATGGAAAAAGGTACATTTGAAGCAGAAAAAAAAAAACAGGCCCAGTGATAATTGCTTAACTTCCAGATGTTAATAAAATGCCATTCTTCCCACATGAAAGAAGTTTTTAATCAATCTTTTGTATTAGAAACTCATTTTATCACTTTAGTTTGACACCAAATCATCATGTGAAATGAGGGGGATGAGGTCTCCGTAAGAACATCTTGCTTGCCTGAACTTGTTCCTTTGTCCTGATAACGATCATCAGATAGTCCTGCATGAAATTTTGTTGTGCTCTCTGTATCTGTACCGCTTTGAACAGCTTGTGTGCATGCGAAACGCTCGTGACTTGGAAATTACAAAAGTGAATGTCTTTTTAAAAATCATAAATACTTTAAACCATATATACTCATTTTTTTATTTTATATATTCTTTGACATGGATATATGTCTTAAGACATCATACACATTTGATGCAGCATATTGTAATGAATCATTATCTGTTAGGGTACAGAGAGCAAGGGTCCAATCCTGGCTCCGGGATTCATTCTACATGTATCCTTAGTTCAATTTTTTTAACCTCTCTGGGCCTGAGTTCCTAATGTATACAAATATGGAAAATATTTATTATGGATATTTGCCCACCCCATTACACTATTATATCAAAAACAGGTTTATACTAAACATTTCTTCTGTTAAAAGAGAAAGTATGACACCATGCCCCACCTACCCCATGTCTGTGGCTTATCTAATAATCCTACTCTTTGCTGTGGGACTCTTGAGGAAAATTAGCTTCCTTAAAGCCCTCTATTCTGCTTCAAGTTAACTTGTTCTTCTCTTCTACACTTTAGATCAAGTACAGGAAAAATTATGAAAAATCAAAGGACAAGTTTACCTCAATTGTGGATACTCCAGAACACCTGCGTACCACAAGAGTCAACAAACAAATTAGTGATGTAAGTGCAAGAAACACTGAATGGATTCTCACACTTGGGGAGCATTTGCAAAAGTGGGGGACATTTTTGATTATCATATGTCTGGAAGATTCTGGTGTTTAGTGGGACGAAGGCAGGGATGTTAAATGTTCTGCTCTGCTCACAACTCTTCTTTTTACAATAAAGAATTATTCCAGCTGAATTGGAAGACACCCCAATTTAGAGGTAATGGAGCTTTAGCAGAAAGCATGGAAAGTGCCTGTTGATTTTATGGAATTCTCTTTCCTTTAGGTACACTCAAAAACACACAAAAACACTTTGCAGTTATACTTTTATGTTACATTATATTGTAAACTGAGATGCACAGTATTGTCTTCTTCTGATTTTACTTCTCCTTCAGATACTTTATAAGTTGGAATACAACAAGGCCAAGCCTAGAGGTTACACAACAATCCATGACACACCCATGTTGCTGCACGTCCGAAAGGTCAAAGATGAAGTCAGTGATGTAAGTACCAGAATGTTTGTAGCCCCTCTCATCTTGGGTTCTTTCTTATTTTCTTTTAAAGATTTTATTTATTTATTTGACACAGAGAGAGATCACAAGTAGGCAGAGAGGCAGGCAGAGAGAGAGGAGGAAGCAGGCTCCCTGCTGAGCAGAGAGCCCGATGCGGGCCTCGATCCCAGGACCCTGAGATCATGACCTGATCCAAAGGCAGAGGCTTAACCAACTGAGCCACCCAGACGCCTATCTTGGGCTCTTTCTAAGATGATTTAATGAACCCTGATCCAGTTATGTATTCCTGAGTAGCAGTTAGCCTGAAACTTAGCAGCTTGAAACCAAAATCATCTTTTTTTTGCTGGTGATTCTGTGAGCTGACTGGGCACAGCGGAGTAGATCCTCACTGCCATGTGCCATGAAAAATGTTAAATACATCCTGTGCACTTTTTATAAAGGCAGGAATGTATAAAACATTTAAAAAATATATTTTCCTAATTTTTTATGTTAAAATAAGACTTGGCACTTCAAACATGGACGTTGCTTGTTCATAAACCTCTATCAGATCTTTTCTCTGGAGCAGCCCATTCCCTCTCCCTTTAGAAAAATGAAGCATTTCAATATCCATTCCCCCAAACTTTCCGATTGTAACAATAATCAGAGAAACTGATGAAAAATATGGACTTTTAGGTCTTTCCCCTAAAAATACTGATTGACTAGGTCCATGGCAAAGTGCAGACAACTGTGATTTATATGACGACACTATGCGGCTTCTTTAGAACTGTTTTATTTTCAGATTTAACCACATTAAAACCTAAAATTCTCAGGCTGCCTGGATGACTCAGTCAGTTGAGTGTCCGACTCTTGGTTTTGGCCAAGTCATGATCTCATGGGTTGTGGGATGGATTGGGCCTCTCATTGGGCTCCACGCTCAGTGTGAGGTCTGCTTGAAGATTCTCTCCCTCTGCCCCTTTTTCTGCTCTCTCCCTTCCTCCCTCACTCTCTCAAATAAATCAATCTTAAAAAACAAACAAACAAAAATAATAAAAGCAAAAACCTAAAATCCTCTACAGTAAGTAGTGAGAAGGCCCCAATGATGGCCTGGGACCCATATTTAAGAGTAACAGAAGTGGGTGAAGCTAGAAATGCCAAGCCCAGGGTGGGTTGGGTTGAGCCCACAGAAGCCAAGCCTTCCCTGTCCCTCCCCCTGCCCTCCAAACCAACACATGCCCCAGCTTGCTAGATTTGGCTGTAGCAATGAGGGTAATGAACAGCATCTGTCAGTTCTTTGATTTGTCACATACTTGTTGGCGCACAGTCTTTGCCCTCAAAAGGGTTCAGCCTAATGGAAGAATAGACAGATAAGCACATAATTACAACATGATATGCGAATAGCCAAACCGGGGAGACACAAACAGAGGGCAAGACCAATACCATCTGAGTGAGCTAGTGGGGGAAAGTTTCTCTTCCATCAGCAGCTTTCAAGATGTTTTGAATTCATGGTTTTCTGAGTTGGGGAAGGAAAAACACACATGGCCCTTTCGGCCAAGCTTAGGGGACATAAAATTTATGGTGACACTGGTGACCAAACTCAGTTCTGGGGAGCTAGTTTTAAGATCTGAGACAGGAAAGTGTGTGGCAGCATTTTTTTCTTCACAATGAATCTGTCCTGTCTTAACGAAGCATTATGTATTACCGTCATGGTTTTAATTTCTTGCTTTTTTAATGCTTGGTAGGCCACTAAAAAAATTAACCTTGTCTCACTGTGTTTCCTCCCACAGCTGAAATACAAAGAAGTTTACCAAAGAAATAAGTCCAACTGCACCATTGTGCCAGACTCTGTTCACATCAAAGCAGCTAAGGATGCCTACAAAGTCAACACCAATGTAAGTTCCAGAAACTTTCCCAAGGCTCACGGGGGATCTAGCTTCTGCAGGACACATGACCTCCTTTTACATTTCTTCAGGTGATTGAGCTCTAATGAGTCTGGATCAAGAGTTAGCCCGAGCAGCATGACTACTGGTGCTGGAATCGAAATGCTGCCTTTGGTTCTCACAGAGAGTGGGGAAGAGCCAGGCTGCTGGCTAACCCCGTGTCACGGGTGTTACACCTACTCAGTCTCCCTGCCAGCTGGCTGAGAAATAGGAGGCTTAATTCTGGAATGAAGGTTGCATGTTGGAAAGTGTCTCAGCATCTTTCATTCCCTCCACCCTCTATATCTTCATCTTATCCTGCTCTAGAACCTGATTCTTCTGGAAAACACACACACACACACACACACACACACGCAAGCAAGCACATTTTGCTCACTTGAGGCTGTCAGAAATTGGCCTATGTCTTTCTCCTGTTCAGATCTCTCTGTGGACTCTTCTGTTTTTTGTTTTTTGTTTTTTTGTTTTGGGTTTGTGTGTGTTTGTGTGTGTGGTGGGACAGCTTAAAGCCTCAACCACAGCAATATTTATTTTTGTGCATTTTGATGAGTATTAACTTTTTAAAAATATGCAAATAGTAACGTAATGAGGCCATTATAACCCAATGAATGCCCCTAGTGCCAGAGAGAACATATATTAATCAAGGTCAGCAAATACCCTGAGGGGCGCGCAGGTAGTTTACAGTTGTCCCAAGGATGGATTGCCGGCTGGGTCGGTTGCAGGATGGGCCTGTGAAAAAGCAAATGCAGTAAAATGTACAATGTAGAGTCTAGGTAGTGGTGGGTGTATGGTCATTTTCTAGGATTCTTGCAGCTGTGTTATATGTTTGAAAAATTTAACAATAACTGTTGAAAAGTCAGGGCATCAAAAGCCTCATGAAAAACTCGTCAAAAGTCTGCAGAGTTGATTATGTGCAAGTTATACCTTGACAAAACCAAAAAAGTGAGGAAAGAAGTGTGCCTGCTATTGGAGGGCTCTTCCCAGGACACAAATTAAGCTTTGTATGCCCCTGTGTCTCAGCTTTGGCCCCAGGCAGCCAAGTGGCCAGCTGGGGACAGGGGTAGGGGTGGGGGTGGGCGGGGGTTGGGGGGGGAGGGTGCTCCAGCGAGTGTGCGAGCCTCTCCGGAGTCAGTGTCTGCAGGTTTGAGTCCCAGCTCTGTCACTTAGGAGCTGCCTCCCCTTGGGCAGTTTAACCCTCTGGTTGGTTCCTCAGCTGTCAATTCCGTGCAGCTGTTGGAACGATTAAATGAGGTGGTAGTTAGGAAGCGCTGAGAAAAGTGCCTGGCATGAAATGAATACTCTAAATTCAATCATTTAAAAAAGATTAAGACTGAGTTTAGCTAGACATTAAAAGTCCTTGTCTCTGAAGATGGTAAGGCTGCACTGACAGTTAAAGGGATTGTAGAATTTTTCCACATGGAGGCCTTTAAAATTTTTAGCTCGTATTTTGAGACCAGACGGTCCTGCGAGATGACTTCTTCAGTGGCTGACTAGTGGCATAAATTGTCCAAAAATGTTAATTGGGGCTCTCGCTTGCATAAAGAACCATGATTTGTTATATGTTGAGATGCATGATGAGTCCCTCTGGGCCACACGTGATTATGAATTCAGCCCACGGAACAAAATGACCTATTTTCGTTTTGTTACAAACAGCTGGACTACAAGAAGCAGTATGAAGCCAACAAAGCCCACTGGAGGTGGACCCCTGACCGGCCAGACTTCATCCAGGCAGCCAAGTCGTCCCTGCAGCAGAGCGATGTGAGAGGGGAGGGACGGGCAGGCTCTCTGACACACCTGAGACACATCTGAGACAGGAGCATGAATAATTACTCATAACCGCTGCTGCTGCGGGTGTCAGCCTAGTGCACATGATATCCCAGAAGGATGGGGACAAGAAGCCAACTTGTCTTGGAGCCTGGTCTTCCGCAGCTGGGCACAGGCACTAGGGTGCAGAGTCTTGCGTGAGATTGGGGAGAACTGGGGGTGAGCATGTGGGAAGGGCTGGATCCTAGTGGCAGGGCTAGAGAGGGAGAGCCCAGCATGCAGTGAGGGGCCAGGAAGCCTCTGCCCTTGTTTTGGTAGCAAGTCCTCCTAGCACCCTTAAAAGGAGGATTCCTTGCAGATTACAGTAAATGCCACCTTCTTCCTTTGCCTTTCTTCTGTTTCAGTTTGAGTATAAGTTGGACCGAGAGTTCCTCAAAGGTTGCAAGCTTTCCATCACTGATGATAAAGACATGGTGCTGGCCCTGAGGAATTCTTTAATAGAAAGTGACGTGAGTATCCTGTGCCTTCTATGACACCTAACTCGTCCCCTGCGGCACTGTCCCCAGCGACACCGGGGAAGGACAGAGGAGGCTGCTGGTGTAGGAGCTCAGGCGTGGGTCTCGAAATAGAACTCTGTCCCCAGTGAATGCACCGATGAAGTGGCAGAGCAGAGTGACAGGGGAAGCTATAAAATCCAGGTGACCATTCTCGATGTACACTGCACTGCGAGATCATTCGCACGGTGAGAATTGGGACCTGAAGCTCTGGCTGGAGTCTGTGAGGAAACATTCATTTTTATGTGATCATATTCTTCCTTTGTTTCTTCATCTGTATAGGAGAAATAATAAGGCCTCCCAGGATTCTGGAACGGGTCAAGTGACATACCTGAAAGTCCCTGGACTAAGGCTAGGTCTATAAAGATTCATCATGAGCTCCATTTTGATCATCATTAAAGCCTCAGTTTGCAAGAGAGAAGGAAAATCCCTTTCATATAGTTCCCAAGATTTCCAAACATCAAATCTTTTTTTTTTTTAAGATTTTATATATTTATTTGACAGAGAGAAATACAGCCAGAGAGAGAACACAAGCAGGGGGAGTGAGAGAGGGAGAAGCAGGCTTCCTGCCGAGCAGGGAGCCTGATGTGGGGCTCGATCCCGGGTCTCCAGGATCATGACCTAAGCCGAAGGCAGTCGCCCAACCAACTGAGCCACCCAGGCGCCCCCAAACATCAAATCTTTTATTGAGTTTAATGTTATTACTATGTCAATGATTCTGTTTTCCCAGCTCTATCTAGTGATTTGGGGACTGAGTAAATATATACCGGATACTCCAAGGAGCTAAAGAAGTATTTTTTTCACCCCTGCAGCTGAAATACAAAGAGAAACATGTCAAGGAAAGAGGAACCTGCCATGCTGTGCCCGACACTCCTCAGATCCTCCTGGCCAAGACCGTCAGCAGTCTGGTGTCCGAGGTAACCCTTCAGCGACATCTGCTTTGCTTCCCTTTTGGCCTAATGCCCCAGGAAGACACTCTAATGAGCTCTCTGTGGATTCCCTCAGAACAAGTACAAGGACTACGTCAAGAAGCACTTGGCCCAGGGCTCATACACAACACTGCCAGAGACCAGGGACACCGTCCATGTCAAGGAGGTGACCAAGAACGTCAGTGATGTAAGTGGCCAGCCCCAGGACTCTTGGCGGCAGCAGTTCCACTTTACCTTAGGATCCACGGAAATCTGGGGCAAGCTACCTTTTTGCTTCTAAGTGCCTCCTTGTACGTCGCTTCACACGTACCGTTATCAGTGCCTATGTGTGAATTTTCAGTTCTGCTTTAAAGGAGGACTCCATACTTATTAGGTTTCCTATTATGACAACTACGGCAAATGGGCATTTTGCCACAGAACCTGTTATCTAAATGTAAGATGTTAGTAACCTAGTGTTAATAAAAGGAAGAAGCAATGCTGATTAAGAGTGGCCTCTCCTATTATTAAATTGGTGAACGGTTTTAGAGAAGTAAAATCACCACTTTGTAACTCAGTAATCCTTGCCCACTTTGTCCTTATCAACAGTGCTTTAATCTTATTACATGTTTATGAGCACTTTATGGTTTCATATGTTTTTTAAATTTTTTTAAAAATATTTTATTTATTTAACAGAGAGAGCGATCACAAGTAGGCAGAGAGGCAGACAGAGAAAGAGGAGGAAGCAGGCCTCCCGCCGAGCAGAGAGCCTGATGTGGGCCTCGATTCCAGGACCCTGAGATCATGACCTGAGCCGAAGGCAGAGGCTTTAACCCACTGAGCCACCCAGGCGCCCTCATATGTTTTTTAAAGCTAGAAATGGGAAATGGAAGATTTTAATTTGCTTGAAGTCAGTTCTCCCAAGATTGCCATGTGTTTCAAGTGTTGCCCTCCAGGACAGAAAGGACAAGGAAGAGCTAGAATATGGATCAGATACTCAGGTGTCAGACTGATGCCAGAATGGGGAGCCATGGATTTTCCTGGCGGTCTGGGTTCTTCAGGTAAACCAGTTCTTTCCCTGATTCCTCTGCTCACGTGAGTAATTCTGGCTCTCTTTAGACATATTACAAAAAGAAGTTCGTCAAGGAGAAAGGGAAATCCAACTACTCCATCATGCTGGAGCCCCCGGATGTGAAGCATGCTATGGAAGTGGCCAAGAAGCAGAGTAATGTAAGTTCCCCCAGCCACACTCTCAGGGTGCTGTGGAGCCAGGGGATCCCCAACTGGTACATATTGGGCTGGTTCCTTTGAGTGGTATTCCTGACTTCCCTCTCTGGTAGTTAAAAAATATTAGGTTAAAAAATTGGTTTGGTTTTTAATAAAACAGTTGCTTATGCTTGATGAGGACCTTTTCAAAGATACCATATCTTCCATATGAGTAAACATTTTTTTCTCTCCAAATAAAGGTCGCGTACAAAAAAGATGCCAAAGAAAACCTGCATTACACCACAGTGGCTGATCGGCCAGACATCAAGAAGGCCACGCAGGCAGCCAAACAGGCCAGTGAGGTGAGCATGGGGTGAAAATGGACCCGCGCCCCAGAGGTCACGGCCACCAAGTCATACAAGGCACCCACCTCTTAGAATGTATTGCCTATCTCGGTTTTCTTTGATTCAGGTGGAGTACAGAGCCAAGCACCGCAAGGAAGGCAGCCATGGGTTAAGCATGCTTGGTCGCCCAGACATTGAAATGGCCAAGAAGGCAGCCAGGCTGAGCAGCCAGGTAATACAGATGGGCGAGGGGCAGCTCTCGCATGAAAAAATTGCAGGAAGATGGGATTCCCTGCGTGGAAGGGCAGAAGTAGCCACAGAGGAGATCCTGGGTCTCTGATAGCATTGCTGAGCTTTGAAAAGTTAGATCATAAAATTCTGCCAAGGACCTGGTCTCCTGTTTCTCTCTAACGTCTCCAGGTCTTTCTCATTCTCCACTTTTCCACTTATGGATGTGTGTCTAGATGTTTGAGAGCTTAACAGTCTTTATGGAACAAAAACATCAGCTTGTGAGGTCCTACCAGCACCTCTCCTCAGGTAGTGAGATTATATCCAGAGACTAGGTATTCATACTTGAGTCACTTGTGGGAATTTAACAGCAAGTGTCATGACTTGTGATTAGTGTTCAGTGTTCAGACTTCTAGAACCAACCAGATGCAGTCACCTTTATTCTTTCATTCAGCATCCATATATTGCATGACTGGGCTAAGAACTAGGGGGTGAATAGATGTCCTCAGTCTTTATGTCCATAGATAAATAATTACAGTTTGGGGTGACAAGTAATCAAGGTATATCCAGGGTTCTGAGGGGAAATGCCTCATTCTGTTGAATTTTCCTATAAATCATTTTCTTGAGCTGTTTTACCTAGGCATGACAACTCTCTTCTTTTCATTCAATTAAATCATATTTATTGAGGACGTCTATCTTCTTTTATCGAGCAGGTCTACTCTGTCTTTCTACTCCAAGTGGCATGTTCCAGAGGGAGGGGTTGGGCCTGCACAGAAGTAAATCTTTCAAGAAAGTTCTATAGCATTCTACATGTTCCAACACAAAATCAACAGTAAAGAGTGTAACTTGGTCAGTCCCCTAACCGAGGTTAAGAAAGTACGTGAGAAAAAGGGAAAGATGCCGTCTTGCTGGCCTACATCCCTAATGAGTGCATTAGTTTCCTTCAAATGCCCCATCACAGAGGCATCTTTAAGATACAGCCCATGCCTTTGCCCTCTCCTTCGGCCTTTGAGGTATTCTACCCAAGTATCAAGTATCAGCCAGGCAACAGAGTCAGGATGAGGGAGGCCTCCACATCGGGAAGCCCCTGTGGGCCTGGGGCCACACTGAGAAGTTACAGACCCTGAGACAAGCCTTCCACAGAAAGTAAACCCAGACTCCTTCTCTACATCTGAGGTTTCATGTAGGATTAGAAGTACAAGCCTCCCGGGCACCTGGGTGGCTCAGTGGGTTAAAGGCTCTGCCTTGGGCTCAAGTTATGATCTCAGGGTCCTAGGATCAAGGCCTCTCTGCTCTGCAGGGAGCCTGCTTCCCCATCCCTCTGTCTGCTTGCCTCTCTGCCTACTTGTGATCTCTCTCTCTTTGTCAAATAAATAAATAAAATCTTAAAAAAAAAAAAAAGCAAGCCTCCCAATTTTCAAAAAGAACAAAGTCTTCAAAATTTCAACATCAAAATCATTTCTTTGTTTTTACCTTGATGATGGCATGACCTTGGAAATTTAAAAAATATTAAAATTTGGAGCAGCTATTAGTAGAGTAAGCTGGTATTTATGCTTATTTTTTAAATTGAAGCTAGCCCTTTGCATATTCTTACTTTTATGTGTCCTAAAAGTGTACTTAATCTTATTTTTGTCATTATGGTAAAATACTTTATTTCTTTCTTTTAGCCCAAAATCATATTGAAGGACTTTCCCCTCCACATTCTGTTCTTTTTTACTCAGAAATTATGCTATTTTTTGCTATGTTTTAAAAAATCAAAATGATATAGCTAAAGTACTATTTTAAAATTATAATAATTTCTCCTAATTTAACAGATTCCTTATGTCTCACACTTCTAGATCATTTATAACCCCTCCCTAAACTCCTTACAGGAGACCTGAAATGCCTTTGGTTTCATTGGTTACTAGGATCAGAAGGCTCCAAATCAGATTCATTAGATCTCTGAATGTAGCCTCTTTACTCTTTCTACTTACTTTTGTTTTGCACTAGAAAGAGGTGATTCATGATGTAATGAGCACGGGGAGTTATATGCAACCGATAAATTATTAGACACTACATTAAGATATACTTCTATGTTGGCTAATTGAATTTAAATAAAATAAATTAACTTTTGGTTGATCAAAAAAAAAGGTGATTATCTTTCCTATTTCTGGGTAATACAAAAATGAGCAAAGCAAATATTGTAGCACTCGGTCTTACCCTTGACTCCCTGTTGCCCCAGTATAACTATTGGCTGTGCTCTCCTTTACTCTTAAAAGTGTCCTACTGCAGATAATAAATTATATGATCACTTTATATAGAACATATTCTTTTGTATTTATATTTCCTCCATTTCTTAGTTTTCAAATTAATTGATGTTCAGAAATAATATGGGGTTTTGCATTTGCTGTTAGGTTAAATACCGAGAAAGTTTCGACAAAGAGAAGGGCAAAACACCAAAATTCAATCCAAAAGACAGCCAGCTCTACAAAGTCATGAAAGATGCTAACAATCTCGCAAGTGAGGTATGTTTTTTTACAATTATGTGGCAAAATATATAACATGAAATATTCCATTTTAATTATTTTTAAACATACAATTGAGGGGCACCTGGCTGGCTCAGGAGAGCATACGACTCTTGATCTTGGCATTGTAAATTTGAGCCCCTCAGGTGTAGAGATCACTTAAATAGTTAAGTCAGTAAGTAAAAGGTATAGTTGAGTGGCACTGATGACATTTACAGTGTTGTCCAGCTACCACCATTATATCCATCACCCCAAACAGAAACTGTACAACTGTTAAGCCATAATACCATTCCTTTCTCCTCCCAGCCTCTGGTAACCTCTGTAATCTATTTTCTGTCCCTACAAATTTGCCTACTGAAGAATCTTCTATGCGTGGGATCATACAGTATTTGTCCTTTTTTTTGTCTGGCTTACTTCACTTAGCATCATGTTTTCAGGGTTCCTCCATGTCATAGCATTTGTCAGAGTTGCATTTCTTCTTATAACTAAATCAGATCCCATTGTGTGTATACACCACATTTTACTTCTCCACTCATCTGTTTATGGACCCTTGAGCGTTTCCACTTTTTAGCTACTGGGAACCAAGTGTACGTATTTTCATCACCAGCTCCAGAATTTGTTTCAGGATGGGCTATCTTACCATGGCTTCCATCAGTACTGTCTGCCAGTTCCTGTTTATATGATTTCCTTCTTCCCCCTTCATGTGCAGGTGAAATACAAGGCTGACCTGAAGAAACTTCACAAGCCTGTGACTGATATGAAGGAATCTCTGATAATGAATCATGTGCTGAATACCAGCCACCTTGCCAGTTCTGTAAGCTTAGTCATTTGCTCTGAAAATGGTGTGCTTCCCCCGTTTGCAGCTGAACTCCTTTGCTGAGCTCATATACATCTCCTTCTCTGCTCCCGGGACACTAGAGTTATTAGAAAGCTCTTTTGTGTGAATGCGTCCTTCCAAATTGTGGCATTAGTCTATCCAACTCTCAGAATGTAAAAAAGCTATTGTTCTTAGAATATTTAAACTTTTTATTTTCCAATTAGTAGCCCTTGCCTCCTTCTAAGGGCATAGAATCATGGTTTGGAATAATTTCTTTCACTTTTCACACCTGCTTTGTGTAGCTGTATAATCTAAGGATTGGCCGCCCTGTATTAACTGGGCAGTACTGGACATGTCTCTTCCTCCTTTGACACATTTGTGTAACCCCCCCTCCCACTTAGTGTTTGCTACCCTTAGTGTGATCTTGATGCTGCTGCTGTGTAAATGATTTAAAGAGGAAAAACAAATGCTGAGCTGCTTTTCCATCCGTGCGCCTTTGTGCCTTCTTCCCCTCAGTACCAGTACAAGAAGAACTATGAGAAGAGTAAAGGCCACTACCACACAATACCTGATAATCTGGAACAGCTTCATCTAAAGGAGGCCACAGAGTTACAGAGCATAGTAAGTCAATCAGAACTTTTCTTTCCTGATGCACGTTCAGCTACAGTGTCAAAAAGGTTCATGAATTCCCCCCCACGATGGTAGTTATAATTTTAGTAATCATTGCTGGAGGAAAATGTCCAAAGATATAGGGGAGCTTGGAATTTAGCAGCATTGTGAAACAAAATTTCATGCTATAAATGACAGCATCAACATGTATTTGGAGAAATAGTGCCAGTGCATGCAATGTGTGATAGTCATATTACTGATGGGCTGGAAGCATAAAGATTATGTTATGAGGGGGACAGTCCCCTTGCAATAACCCTAGTGTTCCCTCATGAGTCTGCACTGCCACTTAGGAAAGCTTACAATGATGGTAGAGAGCCTTTGGAGGATTTTGAGCAGAAAAATAACGGATTAGATGTACCCCTGAAGTATCTGTGGGTATTTAAGGAATTGAAAACTTATAAAATAATTAAGATTCTCAAAAGAAAAGACTCAGAGAAGGAGTTTGCCATCACATGACTTCCTATCACATATCCAGAACTATTTAGGTCCCCTATTGGGCATCAACAGAGAGGGCGAATTTACTAGAAGTGGTTTCATGTGGACCATGCGCCCAGGTTCCTACTTTCAGCAAGATTGCTGAGACTGAGCATTGCCATGAAGATGCTGTGTGAACAAGGGCCTCTGCCTCCCTGACTTTTCATTTCTGAGTATCTGTGGACCACCCCCACTCCTAAGTGCATGTCCTCATCCACCTCTGGATTAGAACATTGTATTTGTAAGGATGAGGACATTGCATTTGTAAAATTGCACTATTTCTTAGTCAACATATGTTTTTATATGAACTTATGTTGGCTGCATTGAATATGGGACTGATTATGACCTAGATCCAGTTCTTGACGTAGAAGGAAGGTTGTATGTGTTCTCTCAAATCAGGACCGCAGGTTTCCGTTAAAAGTCCTCATGAAAGAAAAACTGGAGATATTCCCCCAGAAACCCTGACAGATGCTGTGGTTACAGTGTTCACATCTACACCTGTCAGATCCTGGCCCACCTTCTCTGACGGGTGACGGTCCCCATGCATTTCCTTGCCTAGGCCTTTCTCTCAGTTGATTCTTCTGCAGTGATTCTTTTGTTTCCTTGACTTCAACACCTTTGACTTAAGGGTGTTTTCTCCGAGGCAACAACAAAAAGGTACTAGGTCTGAAACATAAGAACCTGTTTTGAGTGGCAATGAGATGCCACCCATGCGGACTAATGTATCCATTAAAAAATGCTATCCCTACACTGGTTTCTCTCTGGGAATTGACCAGAGGAGATCTGTTTAAAAAGGCTCTTCATCACTAGGTGAAATACAAAGAAAAGTATGAAAAGGAACGAGGAAAGCCCATGTTGGACTTTGAAACACCAACGTACCTCACTGCCAAAGAGTCTCAGCAAATGCAAAGTGGGGTAAGTCCTGAAAACACAGCACGCAACAAACATGCCATCAAGCTGTTCAAGGCAAGTTCTGCCCACACACATGTCCAGCCTTCTGTTACCCAAAAGTTGTAGATGATGGAAATCTTTATCATGTGGTCACTAAAATGTCTGCATATCAAATCTTATGGTTCAGTTATACTAAATGTTCTAAATAGTAAATACTTAGCATATATATTTTATTTTAACTCTCTTTTTCATAACATTAGGACATAGCAAACTGTTAACTCTGAAACAAATTATATTGAATGTGATATGAATTTTTCTTTGATAAATGAAAAGTTCCCTCGGTACAGACCCACCACTGACATTGGATTGCTCTTAATAGGAAGCCCCAGGCCAAACAAAAGAGTAATGAGCAAGATGTTTATCAAAACATCACATGTCGGGCACCTGGGTGGCTCAGTGGGTTAAAGCCTGTGCTTTCGGCTCAGGTCATGATCTTGGTCCTGGGATCGAGGCTGCATGGGGCTCTCTGGTCAACGGGGAGCCTGCTTCCTCCTCTCTCTCTCTGCCTGCCTCTCTGCCTACTTGTGATCTCTTTCTCTGTCAAATAAATAAATAAAATCTTTAAAAAAACAAAAACATGTCGGGGCGCCTGAGTGGCTCAGTTTGGTTAAGCAACTGCCTTCAGCTCAGGTCATGATCTCGGAGACCCAGGATCAAGCCCTGCATTGGGCTCCCTGCTCAGCGGGAGGGCTGCTTCTCCCTCTCACATGCCCCCTGCTTGTGTTCCCTCTCTAGCTGTGTTTCTCTCTGTCAAATAAATAAATAAAATCTTAAAGTAAATAAATAAATAATAAAAAATTTTAAAAATAACATGTCAAGATGCCATATTTCCTCTTTTAGAAATGTAAGCACAAGCATCTAAAAAAAGTTTTTTTTCCTTTTTAACCTACAACAGAGAACAATGGAATCTTTTTTGAATTTTAGGAAGTCTGTTTTCATTGGTAAACCACCTTATTTTTGCTTGCCTTTTACTTCTCCCTTGTGGGCATATCCTCAACCGTAAAGATAAATAGTTGTTAATAAAGTAGCACTTTGTGAGCTTTCTGGTATAAAGAAGGCCAAATAATCAAAAGTTTAACATAACTTCATACAGTTGGTGCATCTGGGTAAAGGGTCTATAGAAGTTTCTTGTACTAGGCTTGCAACTTTTCTGTAAGTTTAAAATTCTGTCAAAATTAAAAATTATAAAAATAGAGTTCCAATATTTATTCCAAGTCTCTGGATGAGACAGCCTTGTCCAAGGATCAGAGATAAGCTGAGGGATCATGTGACTCTCTCAGTGAAAGACAAAATCTTAGGATTTCTCTGTGTCTCTTTGTTCACCTTATCTATTCAGAGATTAAAAATAATAAGTCATGATTATTAAGAAGGCCAAATTTGCATTTTGTGGCCTCAGGCTCTTCTTCCTCTGTGTTATTTTTCCTCTTACCCACTTTGAGTTGAGAAGTAAAATCTTGTTGCCTCAGGGGAGATAACAGTAGATTGAGAGTCTTGGCTCCTGTGTCCTCTGCTGTCCTTCCCTGCTGTGAGGCAGATGGTGGGGCAGCCCCATTTACAGGGTTGGACATCCCAACAAGGAGCCCCAAAAAGGCTTCTCAAATTCTGAGTCTCCTTGAGGCTGCTTGTTGTAGACAAAATATTTCCAGAACAACCAGACACTTTTCAAACGTGTGACCTTTAGCAAAACTATGATCTAGTTAAGGGGTCATATGGGGAAGGACGGTGTTGTAATTTTTTTTTCTTCCTAGGTTTGAGAAATAAGTTGTAATAACGGTTCTTTTTTTAACTTGTGTTTCCTTCATACTCTCATTAGAAAGAATATAGGAGAGATTATGAAGAGTCCATTAAAGGCAGAAACCTGACGGGCCTGGAGGTCACACCAGCTTTATTACATGTCAAATATGCAACCAAAATAGCCAGCGAGGTAGTGTCCACTGGTCTTTGCTTCTGCTCTTGATCCCAGTAATTGCACTAATGACGCTCATCAGTGTGATCCTTCTACCACTTTCATCACCATCTAACTTTTATAACTGTTTTCAGGTTGGGTTCCCATGTGTTTAGTATTACCACCTAATCTCTTATCCATGTTCATTCTTCTCATTTTTAAACTGAATGCCTAATGAAATGTGCTAGTTTCTTATTTGAATATTAACCGATGAATCTTATACCCAGCCTTTATCATACCTTTAATCACAAAACTGTAACTACTCAAAACTGGAGGGTTTTTTTTGTTTTTTGTTTTTTTTTTTGTCTTTGCTTGTTTGTTTTGCCCCTTCACCTAAGAGGAACTATCCAGGCTTTCTTGTCAGTGGTGTTGCTTTTGTCTTGTGACATAGAAAGAATACAGGAAAGATCTAGAGGAAAGCATCCGCGGGAAGGGTCTCAGTGAAATGGAAGACACACCTGACATGCTAAGAGCAAAGAATGCCACTCAAATCCTCAATGAGGTAGGCCCACGGTGTTTTCTCCTCCCTAGCCAAATTCCCCCTCCCAAAAAAGAGAGGTTTAAATTTCAAATATCCAACATGTTTGTTAACTACTAAATGAAATATATCTCAATTTCCAGGGAGTTGGTATTATAGTTTGTGTCCAGCGGCTGTCGTAATCAGTTATTTATCTAATAGTATTTGATGTAACCATCACCTGTTTGGTATAACACTGCATTGGAGTGTTACGCACCTAAGTTCACTACTAGCTATATAAAAAACCAGATTTAAAATGTCCTTTTTACTTTGATTATCTAAGTAGAGAATGCTAAACGTGTTCAAAAGGAAGCCTTACGTGTTGACACGAATAGAAGAGTTTCTTAAAACAGGTTTCTGGGGCCACCACTGCGTCCACCACAGGGAATAGCAGGTGAACACGAGCAGTCGAGCGGTGGTATAGTCTGTGGGTGCAGTCACTTTGTCCATTGACCACCTGGTCGTGGAAGTTAGGTAACTCTTGTTCTAATGCTTCTACAGAAAGAATATAAGAGAGACTTGGAGCTGGAAGTCAAAGGAAGGGGCCTGAACGCCATGGCCAATGAAACTCCCGACTTCATGAGGGCCAAGAATGCTACTGATATTGCCAGTCAGGTCAGTGCTACCATGTCAACCTTAAAAAAAATAATAAAGTGATTACAAGGACATAGTGTTGTCCTTCTGTTATCTTACCTGGTTGATCAACAGTACTATGTCTATAGTGACATTTTTAAATATCTTCCTGGTGAAATCCATTCTGATAGAAGGAGCAGAGACCCTTTGTCAGGCCTTCTTTTCATCTGTCTTTCTCAGTCTCTAGCTACAGAAGACATTCAGAGCAAAGGGTAAAAGTTGGGGAGCTTGAAGGTAGAACAGATTTGGACCTCCTGGTCTTGTTTCTTAGTCAATACCCAACCCCACATTTGACACCAAAAATTCCTTGCCTAGAACATTTGGGGAGTTCTTTCTCTCCCTTCTCTCAAGATCTAAATTTAAAAGGTAGTTTTTAACATCCCATTGTATTGTTTGCTTATTTGTTCTGCTCCGGCTCTTATATATGTAAGTGATCCATACCTTACTCTGCGTTGATTATCTTGCTCCTTTCCTACTACTTTTCCCTCCCCAGGACCTGTGCCTAACTAGATAGTAAGTCTTTCAATGACTAGGACTCAACCTTTCCGAATCTCACACCCTAGTATAAAGCTATAAACACAAAAGAAAAAACTATATGTTGAATCTCAAATGAATGAATCCTTTTGGAAAAGAAATACCACTCGTAATCAAACGAAATGAACATATATGTGCATTGGAAACATTTACCCAGGTGTTGGATGTTCTTTTGCAGATTAAGTATAAGCAATTAGCAGAAATGGAAAAAGCCAATTTCACTTCTGTGGTTGATACTCCAGAGATCATTCATGCCCAACAAGTCAAGAATCTGTCAAGCCAGGTAAGGACACTCATTGCAATATCACTCATAGACCCCAATCAATAAGTCTTTCCATTAATACCTAAGTAGGCTCTTTCAAATCACAGTTTTGCCCAGTAAAGGAGAAGAGATTCATCAGTGACGCAAGTTTGAGTCAGGGGTTAGATTTCTGTATCAGAATTAAGATAGATTATATGAGGGAACTTTAAGGTTCTGAAGAATTCTTCTATGGTAGCATCTGTGTTATTGAATCAGTATTTTAACCTATAAAATGTCCTATAATGTGGAGGTAAAGTGTATGTGAGAATCTGGAAGGAACAAAGTCGACAGTCCACATCTGGATTGTCAGTCTCCTTAACCAGATTGACCTTTGTCATCCACAGCAACCACTCGATCTAACCCTGCTTCCTCCGTGAGGGAAAACTCTGAGAAATGGAGGAAAGTACGACGTCGTTCATTCAGCAAGCTATAGCACTGTTGGCTTTAATCTTGAGTGATATCAGAGATCTGCAATTTATTTAAGTAGCTCCAAACTGTTCTCTGAGCAGTGAGTTATAAAGCCATAGTGGGCGCGCCTGGGTGGCTCAGTTGGTTAAGTGACTGCCTTCGGCTCAGGTCATGAGACCCGGGATCGAGCCCCGCATCGAGCCCCGCATCTGGTTGCCTGCTCAGTGGGAAGCCTGCTTCTCCCTTTCTCACTCCCCCTGCTTGTGTTCCCTCTCTGGCCATGTTTCTCTCTGTCAAATAAATAAAACCTTAAAAAATAAATAAATAAATAAATAAAATAAAGCCATAGTGGCCTGAGCGGGCTGTGCCTTACAAACCCCTGGGAGAGTAGGTTTCCTGGCCCCACCCTGGAATTCTGAAGCTAGTAAGCCTGATGTAGGCCCTGGAAATCTGTTTTTATTTGTTTGCTTCTTTGTTTGTTTTTAAATCTTCACAGGTGATGTCTCAGTGGCCAGTTAGGTCAGGGGAATCATGGATTTACGTCCTTCCTTTGGCAACATATAATTTTATATCCTAAAATTAGACATGAAAAAGTATCAGTGGAGAATGGTTTCTTTAAGGCACAGATATATTCAAATGGAAGAAATGAACCTTTTTTCAGGAGGTGAGGGTGGGGAAGCATCTTATTACCAAAATTATCTGGGTCACAAACTATCACATGGTGTTCATTGAAGGAGACAAAGAGGCTTGCCAGCCATATGACCTTGAGCCTTTTCTCATTGTTAATCTTTATTTTTTTTTAAGATTCTTATTTATTTATTTGACCGAGAGAAACAAACTAGAGAGGGAGCAGAAGCAGGGGGAGTGAGAGGGAGAAGCAGGCTTCCCACTGAGCAGGGAGCCCAATGCAATGCAAGGCTCTGATCCCCAGACTCTGAAATCATGACCTGAGGCAAAGGCAGAGAGGCTTAATGACTGAGCCACCCAGGCACCCCTCATTGTTAATCTTTTTTTTTTTTTAAGAATTTATTTATTTGACAGAGAGATCACAAATAAGCAGAGAGGCAGGCAGAGAAAGAAGGGGAAGCAGACTCCCCGCTGAGCAGAGAGCCCAATGTGGGAAACTTCTGAGCACCCGGGCGCTGTCATTGTTAATCTTTTTTTTTTTTTTTTGACTTTAAATTTATCTTATTTTTTCAGTGTTCCAAGATTCATTGCCCATGCCCCACACCCAGTGCTCCATGCAATAGGTGCCCTCAGTACCCACCACCAGGCTTTCCCATCCCCCTACCCCCCTCCCTCCAAGTCCCTCAGTTTGTTTCTGTGTCCAAAGTCTCTCATGCTTCGTTTCTCTCCCTGAATTACCCTACTTCCCATTTCCTTTCCTTCTCCTACTGTCCTCTATATTACCCCTCATGCATCACAAGTAAGTGAAACCATGTGATACTTGACTTTTTCTACCTGGCTTATTTCACTCAGCATAATCTCTTCCAATCCAGTCCATGTTGCTACAAAAGTTGGATATTCATCCTTTTTTTAAAAAAAAGATTTTATTTCTTTATTTGACAGAGAGAGATCACAATAGGCAGAGAGGCAGGCAGAGAATGAAGGGAAGCAGGCTCCCCACTGAGCAGAGAGCCCAACATGGGACTCAATCCCAGGACCCTGAGATCATGACCCGAGCCAAAGGCAGAGGCTCAACCCTCTGAGCCATCCAGGTGCCCAGATATTCATCCTTTCTGATGGAGGCATAGTATTCCATTGTATATATGTACCACATCTTCTTTATCCATTCTTCTGCTGAAAGGCACCTTGGCTCTTTCCACAGTTTGGCGATTGTGGCCATTGCTGCTATGAACATTGGGGTACATATGACCCTTCTTTTCACTACATCTGTATCATTGTTAACCTTTAAAGAAAAGCCCAGAGTGTAGGCCTGTTACTTAATCTGTTCCCTTGGAGCTTTCCTCTGCCTAGTTCCTCAAGGGCTATAAAATATGGCCTGGCAGGTTTCTTTCTTCCCAGTTTAGATTAGTATTTGCTTTTGAGTGGTGTAGTGGTACTGGTGCTTTCTGCAAAATCGCTTCTCAGTTTCCAATGAAAAGTATGTATTTTATGACTTCTTTTTTTTATTTTTTTTTATTTTATGACTTCTAAGTCTCCTATGGGGGTTAATGCAAGCAGTGTGAATGGACCCACAAATTCAGGATAATACATTAAATATTCCTTAATGCTTTTCCTCTCAGAACACCCCAAGTTCCAAGTACAAGATAACCACTACTCTTAGTGACTAGCACTAGCTAGGCAAATCAGCTAAGACAGCTTTTGCTCAATCTTAAGAAAATAAAAGAAAAAGAAAAAAAAAAAAAGGAGGACTTGTCTCCTTTCCCAGGAGAATGAGAACTATTTGCCTTACGTTTGCATTTGCGTATCTAAGAGGAATCATTCAAGTGACTTTCTCCTCTACAAGGAAGGTGGTGAACTGCTCTTACTTTCCAGCAATCTTTGTTTTAACTGGCTTCCTGGGTCAAAGTCTAGGCTGAAATCTCTTTTGGTTGAAAGGGCTTCTTTGTTGCTGAGGAGATTAAATCTTCCAATGCATAAATGTAGTTCATAATTTGTGTGTAATACAATTTAGATGAAAGAGATATAGAAATAATAGTTTTATCCCCTTGCAAAAGTAGCTAGCCTTTCCTCAGCCCTCCACACCCAAACTTCCCTGAAAAGTGGGAGAAGCTGGAGCTAAATCAAGCTGGAGAGAAAAGTGAAAGGACTCAGTGACAAGCAATAAAAGAAAAATGTGACCCTAAGGTGGAGAAAGTATTCTGCTGCAAAGATAATGGAAGTGAAGCAGCTCAGGTGCGGGGACTGATGGCACATGTATGAGGGGGGAGAGCAGACCGCTGTGCAGTCTTCAGCCAAATGCTAGGCAGAGTGATGCCTAAATGGGGCGTCTCTCAGTTGGATGGGGGCCCCAAAGGTGGGCTCATGATCAGGTAGAAGCTGGTGGCCCAGGAGGTGAAAGAATTCACCTGATGGCGCCTGGGCGGCTCAGTGGGTTAAGCCTCTGCCTTCAGCTCAGGTCATGATCTCAGGGTCCTCAAGGCCCTCCTCTCTGCTCAGCGGGGAGCCTGCTTCCCTCTCTTTCTCTCCCTGCCTCTCTGCCTATTTGTGATCTCTCTCTGTCAAATAAATAAAATCTTAAAAAAAAAAAAATTCACCTGAGGCAGAACAAAGGACGCAGAGGTTTACTGCAGACTCCACAGGGGGTGGAGGGTGGGACAGCAGAGAGGCAGTGTGCAAAGAGGTTGGGGGGGGGGGCTGTTTTTCAAGGGGAAAATGCGTATGGTGACTTATAGATTCTCCCTGTTTAGTAATTGCGCCTCATTGTAAGTCATCCATTGGCCAGTTAGGGACTATGGATATTTTCAGGTGGGTCGCCTCATGGGCTTCTCTACATCCCATTGCTCAAGCCTGTTTGCCGGCTAGTGGCCTCTACGGGCAGAGCCAGGAAAGCCCAAGAACGGTGACGGCTGGCTCAGCTGTGACCAGTCAGCTGGTCATACTGGTGGCCCCAGGTCTGTTCAGTAGAGTCTCTAGTGTCGCAGCATCAGAACCACATTCTGGAAGCGCTGCTGGTCTTGCCTGCCTATTGCATCCGGTAGTCAGGAACTCCAGCCACACCTGTTCAGATCTCGGCGAAAATTTACAGAGACCTGCTGATGGCTCTTAGCCCTCCTGCTTTTCTCTCCCTGCCTGTTGGTGGTCCTGGCTAAGCAGCCCCATCCAGTGCACAGCAGACACCCCATGGCCAGGAACCTGCTTGTCTGTCACCTTCCTCTATGCGGACCAGCGGGCAAGGACCTCCTTCTCTGTCTTTGCCATGACAGTGGGTTTTATTAAATGCCTGTGCTCAGGTCTCCTGGAAAGAAAAGATATGATGCTCACTGACCGAGAGAGGGCTCTGCTTTAGAACTCCCTAATATCCATGAACAGTCCTGAAACTACAAAGGACTTTCCTTCTGCTAAGGAGGAATGGCAGTTGTAGGTGCCGTTGACCCATTTCCCTGTGGTATTCACCATCCTTATTTCTTGGAATCTATTCTCAGAAAAAGTACAAGGAAGATGCAGAGAAATGCATGTCCTATTATGAGACTGTTTTGGACACCCCAGAGATACAGAGAGTCCGGGAGAACCAAAAGAACTTCAGCCTTGTAAGTTTTCATTGAATCTGAGGCAAATCCCACTGATACCTGTGATGAGGTGGGCATAGTGGATGCCTCCGGGCATAGATGATGGGTCTTGCCTCTGCAAGGGAGCTGTGGGGCCGCCTTACACAACTCCCACCTGTGGCCCAGGGAACATGCGTTCCGTTCTTCTCCAAGATAACCTTATATTCCCCAAATCACAGCATGAAATAGCTACTGCTACTTTGTTAGTGGCTTCTTGTCAGTGTATGTGAACTATCACCATCTTCGATTAGTGGCGACATCTGATTCAAAATTAATTCAGGAAAGGATGCATTTAAAAAAAATCTAACTTGACACTTTACCATTTTTAGCGATTTTAAATAATTTTTTAAATAAAATTCTTATTAAAGAATTTCCCTTCAGCTATCAGACCATGATTATCATGGCATAGACATTTGGTTTTTGTTTTAATTTGGATTTTAACTCCCTTACACAATAGAAACCGTTTAAAATGTATTTTAGAATGTTGAAATCTTAACAAGATGTTTACTCTTTCTTCATAGCTCCAATACCAGTGTGACCTTAAAAACAGTAAAGGAAAAATTACAGTTGTTCAAGACACGCCAGAAATACTGCGTGTTAAAGAAAATCAAAAGAATTTCAGCTCGGTATATTTACTATTTATTTTCCATTTAACGCTAACCTAATGATTCCATCCTCCTCTTTAGAAATATGCTAGCCTCATATTGATTCAGACAATTAACATCTAACCTCCCCAGTTAATACTAGTGGTTATTTGATAAAATTTCCCATCCTTTGCTCTAGAAACATCACGCCAGAAACCATTTGAAATAACACCTTAAATCTGCTAACAAAGTAACTTTTCTTTCTTTTTAGTTTTTTTAATCCCACAGCAATAACATGTGTTGTCTTGCTCCATGAAGATGGGTTTCTTTTTGACATTGTGATTTCTTTTACTGTCCTTCCCCAGAATAACTGACTCCACATTTCTTTAATGGATTTTGTGTCCTAGGGGAGGGGTCTTTTTAAATCAACATTTCCCCGGTTTTTCTCATCCTGTATTAATACAGTACAATAATCCTAAACAAAATCTCAGGATCTGGAAAGTTGTCCATGTTGTACATATGACTGGAGTTCCTGATGCTGACGTGAAAGATGTCAGATCCTCTGACATGGCTAAGAACATTCTCTAGTGTCTTTTTTTTTCACAGAAGCCATGTTTCCTAGTCGTCCTCCATGAATTGCTGGGATTTCCTTTCTTCTGTGTAATGTTGTCCTGATTCTGAATGCCCCAGGTTTTATATAAAGAGGATGTCTCACCAGGAACGGCGATTGGAAAGACCCCTGAGATGATGAGAGTGAAGCAAACACAGGATCACATTAGCTCGGTAAAGACGCCCCCACCCCCAGACTCATCTGCATTTTCTGCCTGCCTTAGATCATTTACTTTGAGGGATGAGCTGCACTCAAAGCTTGTGTCACCAGAAGCAGCTGAAGCTGCTGAAGCAGGTGCCTGTGGTGAGGGCCACCCCCTCACCCAGTCAGTGCAGCCCGGGCAGGTCGCCGGAGGGGAGGTTACCAGGGGGAAACCGAGAGGCCGGTGTCAGAGCAAACCAGAGCTGGACTATGGTTAAAGTGGTCAAAACAGATTTCATGCAGGATTATTGCAGTAAGGGGAAGAGAGCTCAGTATGGAACTGGGCTTAGTTCCGAACACTGCAAGGAAAAGTAAGGATTTATAATCGGGTGGGGGTGGGGTGGATGTGATGGGGAGGATAGAAAATCAGAGAAAATGCCAGGGGTAAGGGGGTTCTGGCTAAACCTACCTAAAATGATTTTTGCTGGTGGGAGGCCAGGGTGGCCAGACGTTGCCTGATGGGTCTGTGGGGGTAAGGAATTTGGTCAGGTATCAAGGGTAAAGACATACCAAGGGTAGGGGGATTCTTCCTAAACTCACTTAGCAGGATTTTTGCTAAAATCAGGAGATACAAAGATAGATTCAGAAGTCCAAAAGTCAAGGCCTATTTGGGAAGAAGACTCAGAGGACCCTGACTGAAGTTTTGTCAAGGAGAGACTCCTTGTCACTTGTAAGAAAACAGAATATGGTGGGCGCCTGGGTGGCTCAGCGGGTTAAAGTCTCTGCCTTAGGCTGAGGTCATGATCTCAGGGTCCTGGGATCGAGGTCCGCGTCGGGCTCTCTGCTCAGCAGGGAGCCTGTATCCTCCGCTCTGCCTGCCTCTTGTCTATTTGTGATCTATCTCTCTGTCAAATAAATAAATAAAATCTTTAAAAAAAAAAAGAAAGAAAGAAAAAGAAAATAGAATATGGTAAGTCGAAAATTCAGCCTTCCTGGGTATATGTTGTAAACATATTTGTCCCAAACAAAAGAACTGTTGGGTGTAACAACATCTGAGTGCACAGGAAAGGTCAGGGGGCTGCAGTCTGAGCCTGGCCTCCCTCTCCACCTCACCCCTAACAGATACGAGACAGACCAAGAGTCCTTGCCCATGCCATTTCTCTGACCCAGTGCTGGAATGGAGCCCCGTGCACACTAAGCATAGAGCTTGTATTATTTAAATTGTGACTCTGGAAACTGCAGAGGTCCTAACCAAACTCATGTACATGTTTCCATTTTCGTATCTGCAGGTGAAGTATAAGGAAGCCGTTGGACAAGGAACCCCAATCCCTGACCTGCCGGAAGTAAAACGTGTCAAGGAGACACAGAAGCACATTAGCTCGGTAATGACTGTGTGCTCGGCATGCGTTTGTGCAGCCAGCCGGCTCCCAACTGCTCCCTAGTTCTCTGTCATCCCTTCTTCCCAGGCCTTGGGAACCGTGTGACCCTCTCTCTCCATCCTAGATAAGAAACCTCAAGGAGCAGAAGGGACTTGGCTTCTTGTTAATGATCACGCAGTTTCCAGAGGAGAAATGCCAACAGTAGTATAAGGTTATTAGAATGATCTTGAGTTAAAAGATATAAACATAAAAATAACATGAAATATGTAATTTATGTATATTATATCAGATAATTGGTATATAAATTTTAATGTGATATAATATACATAATTATATATAACATATATATAATATTACATAATATCATATGTAATATTTTGTGTTTCTCCAGTGTCTGTATTTGCAGATACGTGTACCTCAGGACATCCTGCACTGTCCAGGAAACTCTAGGTAGACATGTGAAGTCTCTGCAGCCTCTCCTCTTCCTTTTCTTTTGCCCTATATTCTCTGCTGTCTTGCAGATACAGTGTATGTTTAAGGTGCTGGCTGTCTTCCTTCTACCTACACTGACATACTATATTTTAAGCATGTTCTCCAAGAGGAATTTCAGGCATCTGTGCATAGTGGATGTGGTGGGGGGCGTGTCCCTCCCACCTTAAATAATCAGGTTAAGCATACGTTTCTCCTGACCTCTGTCAGGTTAGCCCAGCCTCTGCTCCCCACCTACCAGCACACACACACACACACACACACACACACACACACACACACACACACTCACTCAGCTTTCCCATCCATAAGCACATTCTAAGCAGTAGCTGGCTACTAGCAAGAGACCCTTTAGAGTTTGGAAAGTAGTTTATGGGCAGTAAAAGATGAGGGCCTTGGTCTTAGAAATTCTGCTTGTCACTGGAGACCTGAGCTCTCATTTTGCTGCCATTAAGAGACACTTGATATTTCTCTTGCAAGTTGTTCATATTACTTAGATTTCGTTTCACTTTTCACTTATACTCTGGCTTCCTTGTGGTATAAATTTCATTTCGAGGTTTGTGTCCACAAACAAGAAAACACCTTTAGTCACTTTGACTGCAACTTCCTATCTGTCTCAGATTATGTTTTGCTTTGTTATCCGTGATCTTGGTTCTGCTGCCTTGCTGGGTAAAGGAACACAAGTTTGACTAAAACAGTAGGTTTTTAAAGACCTCTCAAAATTTCCCAGCAAAACAAAGATATCACCACTAGTTTGTCCGGGATTTGGGGACTTAATCTGGGACTTCGACCCCTGCATTGTTCATGTTTCTCCCCATCCCATGCTCAAATACACCACTGATCCTTTATTTAAAAAGAATTCATTCATTCTTTTATGCTGACAATTCTTAAGAGGGAAGAAGGAAAAGAAGGGGGCCAGAGGTTCAGGAAGTTCCTTACTCTTTTCATTAAAATTTATAGACCTTTGATAGACCCCTAAAAAAATAGGGACTTCCCTCAGTTTGAAAAAAAAAACTAGTTTACATGATCCAATAACCAGTAAAACTTTCAAGGAAAGATGCTCTTTCTGAAAAATATACTTTTAAGTCTCCTCATATTAAGAGTACCTACAGATTAGGGGTCCCCTAGGAATTTTCAGTAGAAAATACAAAACAAAATTTCCAACCCTGAAGGAATAGAGTATCACATGAATAGAAAATTTTCAACCAAAGAACTTATTTATTAAGTACAAATCTACTGTGGACCTGTTAATACTCAATATTATGAAATGGTTCAATTTTTCTCATTGTTGAATTTATTACTTTTTAATGCATTTTAAGAATGTTTTAAGTGTTGGCCATAGAAAATGCATAATTTAGTACCAAGTGTTCAAGGGTAGTAAAGTTACTTTTTAAGAGGGAACATAAATATTTGTGGAATTTCTTTTCCTTTTTCCTTGAGTGTCATACTTGAAAACTAGATTGTTTTTAGGAGTTTCCACCACGTAGCCCACAGATGTAGCTGTAATCCAAAAGATTCATGGTCATTTCACCTCTTTGACTATTCAAATTATCGTCTACAGGTTATGTACAAAGAAAACTTGGGAACAGGCATTCCAACCCCTGTCACTCCAGAGATTGAGAGAGTCAAACGCAATCAAGAGAACTTTAGCTCGGTATTTACAAATATATCAAATAAATTCTATTTCCCCACTTAAAAATCTACCAGAATAACCCATTATCCTTTTTTTTCAAAAAATAACATCTTAACAATCCTGTGTTGGGGGAGTGGGGGGGGTGGTGTTATTACCTGACAAAAACCATCTGGACTTACAGGAAGTGACTCACTTTTCTGGTGGTACTTTAACATTTTTAGTGACTGATAAGTGTGAAAACTTAGATCTAAAATACTGTAAGTAGAATTAACACAAGATTCCTCATCATTCTACTCATTCCTGTGACTCAGTGCTTTGTGTTGTACCTTTTTATCCCCAGATTTAGCATGATTGAGTTCATCGTTACAGTTGTGAAAAAAAAAGTAAAAGCATTGTCTTTACTAAATATTACTCACTAAAAGACTCCCTTTTCTCATAAACTACCTGCCCCTAATTTTTTTCTCTACCTTAATCTTTGTGCCTGTTTTGAATGTCTTCTGGGTACTTTCTTATATCTCACAGGTTTTGTACAAAGAAAATTTGGGGAAAGGAACCCCAACACCTATCACTCCAGAGATTGAGAGAGTCAAACGCAATCAAGAGAACTTTAGCTCGGTATTTCTTAGGGGACAAAAAAAATAAAATCCCTTAAATCTTATTTAAAATAATATTTTTAACACATTACAAACATATGTTTTTCTTCCTCTAAAATTACTAAATTCATATAATGAACATAATGATACCAAATATTACCTCAGTTTTCAAGCCAAATCTAATTTAGTGTTTACTTGAATTATGGTGTGAAACTTTAACTGTTTTCCCTGAAACATAACGACAAATCACTTTCCTTTAAAACCCATAATATTCAGTGTTTGGTTTTTCCCCCCTTAAGCTCTCCTTTAATAACAATAGGTATTTCTAACTGGTGTGACACAAGTCAAAAGTAAAAATCTAACATCCCTTCAAAAGGTCAATGTTAACTAGAATTTTATTTGCATTTATGCTGGGTCTGTTCGATGTGTTTTTTTGTATTTGTAGCTTTTTGTAAAAAGATGTGATTCTTAGATATTTTCAAGAGGTGGAAGAGCAATTTACGGTTAAGTCAGAAATGTGGCTCAGCTGTTTTTTGTATACTGTAAGACAGAATGAGCTTCCCTTTGTAATAGTTTAAGGATCACTGAAAGCTAGTATTTATTTAGCTTCTTGATATCTATTAGTATTTATTTTATTCCCCCAAACCATGCTCTCTTTCTCTCTCTCTTATTCTCTAATTGAGTTACCAACAACTCATTATGGATATTAATTTCAATCAACTTGAGTGCTATTTGATAAGGTCTCCTCATTCTTCTGTCTTTGAGAGAAGACCTACAGAAGACCTACAGAAGTAAGTGACTTCTGCCTGCAGCCTGGCAGCTGTGTCTTTATTAATGCCACTCAGAGATAGACATCGCACTGTGTGTGACTAAACGTCAAAGGTGGTCAATTGTCCTATTAAAGTTGTTTAGGCCTCTTCTATGCCATTATGAAAACAAAAATACTTTAGATCAGGTTACCTAAAAGATGGGTCCAAGCTGATGTGATTGTTGGTTTTCTGCACGCAGATTTTGTACAAAGAGAACTTGAGCAAGGGGACCCCCATTGCTGTCACTCCTGAGATGGAGCGAGTCAAACGCAACCAAGAAAACTTTAGCTCGGTATCTGGGAGAAAGATCCTTTAATTCCATATTTAAAAAATAATAATTTTCTAAAAACCAAACTTCTAACTATTAGTCCCTTTAAAATAATCAATTTAACATTTTTTAAATTTCATCAACTGAATTCTGTTTTCCATGTCATTTACTTACCATTTTATTCTAACATTTTATATATTCCATAATAGTCCCTTAAAACATTTAATTGGTTCCTTTCCTTCTCTTTTCAACTTTTTTTTTTTTTTAAGATTTTATTTATTTGACAGAGAGAAACAGAGCCAGAGAGGGAACACAAGCAGGGAGAGTGAGAGAGGGAGAAGCAGGCTTCCCGCCGAGCAGGGAGCCCAATGTGGGACTTGACCCCGGGTCTCCGGGATCATGACCTGAGCCGAAGGCAGTCGCTTAACTAACTGAGCCACCCAGGCGCCCCTCTTTTCAACTTTTATGTTGCTGCTGGGACTCTTGAAGTTCACTGATGTCCAAGAAACCTAAACACTATAGATATTATTTACTTGGGACTCTTTTAAGGTGCTTCTGGCTTAGCTTTGCACGGTACTCGAGGCCACATATAGAAATAGTGGCTCTTGATTGGAAATGGTGTTACCTTAACCTCTAGATCCTATCTGAATAAACACAGGACAGAAAAAGAAAGTAGCTCAGTGTTGGAACCCAAAGCAGCCTTATCTTGATACTTGTGCTAAACAAGAAGCCATTTCACTGAATAGAAATCTAGACCTTCTGATTTCTTTTAAATACACAAATCAGATCATAAATTTATATTTAATGTTACTTTTTATTTTATTAATATTATTGAAAAATTCTGTAATAGTCTGCAAAACTTCTGAGTAAGGATTTTTTTTTAAGATTTTATTTATTTATTTGACAGAGACACACAAGAGAGGGAACATAAGCACGGAACATAAGCACGGGAGAGGCAGGCAGAGGGAGAGAGCAAGGAGCCCGAGGTGGGGCTTGATCCCAGGACGCTGGGATCATAATCTGAGCTGAAGGCAGACACTCAACGACTGAGCCACCCAGGCACCCCCTGTATAAGATCTTAAGAGTTACTTATGCTTGAGATAGAAAATAAAATGTCAATAGGAAAATTTAGCTGGATTTTTTTTTGCGGGGGGGACACAGCAGGTTTGATCCAGAGTAGTTTTTGTGAGTTCAAGTATTTTCAGAGAGTTTGATTCTTCCACATAATTAATCAGTAACTTTCTTTGATCCCACTGTCTTTTGATTTTGTTTTGTTTTGTTTTCCTTTGTTTTTAATTACTATTGACTAACAGCCTTTCAACTTTGTTCAATTGTCAATGTAAATTAGTATCACTTTTGGAATGTTCACTGTTTTCCCTGTGGGGTGATGATGATGGTTATGGTGGTGGTGTTGATGATTTCTTCTTTTGGAAGAATAAGGTGGGGATTAATTTTCAAAATTATATTTTAATTATTCTATATTAGAGGAAGTATATTGTTTATATGTGAGATCTTAATGATCCCAATGATCCTGGACAATTTTTTTTTCCTAAGTAACCATTTGTATTTATTGTTACACAAGTTGCATTTAGGGAATATTTTCGCTGGTGCATAGAGCTTTTAAGATTCCATGGGAAATAATTAATACTATGTATTAAAACATTAATTTTCAGACTTGACCACCTCCACAACTTGGATTTACTCAACAAAGACCAATTTTGCTGTACTACATAGACTTGGCCTGAGTTTTTAAATATCTGTTATTCTGCAAAACAGATATTCTATGTAGGGAAAATAAGTATTTGGCAATCTAATTAAAAAATTTTTCTGTTGTACACTAAGCACTTTAGTGCTCTTATGAAATTATTTGTAATTTTTTCCTTAATTCCCAACATAGGAGACAAACCTTCAATATAATATGAGTTAGTAGTGAGGTGACTATCAAATGCACTGGAACTTTAGCTGAGGAAATACAGAGCATATTCTAATCCCGATATGTGTTTGAGGGGACAGGTTGACTTGGTGAATTTGTCGTTCCTGTTTGATGACTGTAGTCTCATACTAGGTAGGGTTCCTACAGGACAGATGAAAGGGCTGTTTTGACTGCTCTTGTTTTTTCTGGATGCTTTCTTGTGTTGTACAGGTGTTGTATAAAGAAAACCTCGGGAAAGGGATCCCAATTCCCATCACTCCAGAGATGGAGAGAGTCAAACACAATCAAGAAAACTTTAGTTCGGTATTTAAAAGAAAAAAAATCCCTTTAACTATTTTAAACCAAAAATTAATGGCTATATTAAATCTAATCAGCTTATCCCAGTAAAAATTCTGACATGTCTTATTCACAACTTAAAGCTGCCATCTCCTGTGAATCCGTTTCCCCATTTTGGTTAAACATTAATACCATCATTTGACTCTATTTTTTTTTAAGTGTTCAGTATTATATCCTAGCCTTTAAAATCATAACCTTCTCAGCATCTAAGCACCCACGTTTATCCTGCTTTGGCAAATCTTAAGTGGATGTAAAGCTTACAGAAATGTATTTAGCAAAGATTGGGCTATTGGCCTCACTTCCTGTTCTAACCTTCTCTGTCCCTACTGGTATTCATACAGATACTGTGAAGTTTCTTTTCTTTTACCATCTTGTCATTGCTCTCCATTTGCTTTGAAAATAATAATTAATTCTTCCCCATATGTTCACCCAAGCTAAAAATTAAATATGTAGACTTCTTTTGAAAGTCAACAAAAGAAGGTTTGTGCACATGTATCTTTATATATAGTGTTTATAAAAACCCAGATATCTTTATGTGGTTTATTAATAACATTCCAGAATTAAAAATAACTTCCTCAGTTCTCCTGTTGTTTCTTAACCTTTTTAGTCTTTTTTTCCCTTATAACAAACTGGGGGGGACTCATTGTCCCCTTTCATGGTGCACTCTTGCTTGGCACTACAGAGATTAATTCAAACAACAAAAGTAACAGAACTTTCCTATCTCTTAGTTTTTTTGTTTTGTTTTGTTTTTCTGCTCTTTCCTGCATTCCCTTACTTAAAAGTATGTCTTTAGGCTCCTACAGGTTGGATCTAGAAGCTTCTGGTATTTCCCTTCCTCCTACCCATTCTCTTTCTCTTTGCCCTTCTCCCCACTTCTCCACAAAAAGGGGAAAGTAGTTGATTGCTCTCTTTGTTCTGGATGCTTTCTTATCATACAGGTGCTATACAAGGAAAACCTGGGAACAGGAATTCCAATCTCCATCACTCCTGAGATGCAGAGAGTGAAACACAATCAAGAAAACCTTAGCTCGGTATTTTGGAAAGAAAGTGCAAAGAAGATGCCACTTAACCTCATAATCATATAATACTTAACATTTATTCCTTTTTAAAACCCACTACCTTTCCTTTGTTTCTAATATACCTCACTTAGAAGGACAATACTTTTTGCATTTTTATGTTACTACTATGGATTCAACTTTTAAAACATTTTTGTTTATTCTGATAGCGATTCCATCTGGTATCTTTAAATAGATATATTTTTAATTTGCTTGGATATAACAACAAAACTGAGTTCTAACAATCTCACATCCCCATGTGATTGTTGGGAGGCACTGTACTCATAGAAATGACAAAATAACATGAATAAGTGACAGCCTTTCCTCAGCAGCTGAGCTCCTTGCTGCCCTAGAGACTCCGCTTCCCCAGCCCAACCATGGCCGCCATTAAAGTAGTTTGTGGCAGCTTGCCGACCTGCAACTCCTGGCTTCCTGGACTACTGTGCCATTTGGTTACAAGGAAATTGAACTCACACTTAAAATCTTACAACAAATGAAATGTTACTTACGTTTTTTTGTTTTGTTTTTCCCCCGGATGCTTTCTCATCACACAGGTGTTGTACAAAGAAAATATGGGCAAGGGAACCCCTTTACCTGTCACTCCAGAGATGGAGAGAGTCAAACACAATCAAGAAAATATTAGCTCGGTACTTTGGCAAGAAAAGAAAAAGCTACTTCTTTAATGATTTACAAATAATACTTATTAATCCTACTTTTAAAAAACAGCTTAAATCTTGTGAATTTTGTTGATCCCATTTATCTTTCTCTCCTAGAAAGCTATTCTTAGCTTTAACCCTGTAATAACAAGATTGCTTTAATCTATAAAGTTCTAATATCAGGAAGTAACATTGTCCAAAAAAAAAATGCCCTTTTGCTCATCTGTCCCCGAACTTACTCTCTCTACTATCCTCAAGGTCTCTTTGTTTATGTATTTCTGAAATTTGGGGGGTGGCATGGTAGATATGAGAACTCTTTCATGGAAAATGGGAGTTGTGATCGTGTTCTCTGTGTTTGCACCTAAGACTTTAGGTTCTAATTTACCCTGTCAGATTTTGACAAAGAGACCTTGGGAAAAATAACCCCCGATCCTCTCCTCCAAGGATAATGACATTTCTATTCCATCTAGTATTTAAAAATATTAAAAACAAAAACAAAAAAACCCAACCACTTGTTTCTTTAGTTTGCTTGTATAACAGTCGAGTTCTAACAATCTCAAATCCCTCATGTGATTGTTTGGAGGTACTGTGCTCAGAGAAATGAAAAAATTAAGATCCACTAGTGGTTTCAGAAAATAATTTAATTTACTTAAAAAGGGAAGTGTCACTCGAACTGTTTTTACTTTACCAACTTCAGTTTTTTGTTTTGTCTTCATCATGATCTCTGTTAATTTAGCAAGCCACTTCCTGGAAGCCCGTGCTCTGTGACATGTGTTTATAATGTACCAGGGGGTTGCGATTTGTATGCAGGAGATGTTAGCTCATGTTAGGCAGAACCTGGTGGCCCTCCACATGAACACCGTCTGCAGCTTTCCAGCACCCAAGCGCACAGCATCAGAATCACCTGGGGCATTTGCTACCTCAGACTGCTGGGTGCTGTCCCCACAGTTTCTCCTCCTGTAGATCTGGTGTGGGGCCAGAAGATTTGTAATTCTAGCAAGTGCTTGTGTGATGCTGACCTTGCTGGCCAGGGACCCCACTTTAAGAAACACTACTTTTACAGAAATCCTCCTCCTGAATGCTATCTCCCAAACCCCCGTGTCCCCATGAATGACACTGAAGGGGGAGACACAGGTAAAGGATTTATCATGATGCCAGTGACATAATTGCTGACATTTTTTTCTTTACGGAGAAGTTTGGTGAACTAAAGCAGGAGGCAGGGCACAGACAACAGCAGGGAAAACAAGAGTGGGAGGAATCCTTGGTTTTGGGCCCACAGTTTTATGGATATGTCTGTATGAGTTTAAGTGCTGCAGGGCAGGCCGGTCCCCTACAGCCATACAGGGAGCAGCCCCGACTTCTCGGTGTCAGTGAAGCGCGCGTTCCCCCAAGTCCTGTTAAGATGATCTGTCTGGCGCTTGAAAGCCGTAAGACAAAGGCCTTCTCTCATCCCTTGTGGGTACCTTGCAAGTTCTGTCTTGTAGTCTGCCAGGATTTCAGGGCACAGTCCTACCCTGGAAATGTGTGTCTTGCTGTAGCTACACTCAGCTTCCTTTGGAAACGTACTCCTCTCCACCTAACCTTATTGCCCGAATGGTTTGGCACCCTGAGCCTCCTAACAAGCTATCTATTCTGTAGAATCTTTCGGTAACTGTATTTTTTTTTTCTTTTTTGCCTTTTTGGATCCACTGGACTTGTATAGGTTTTGTACAAAGAAAGTGTGGGGAAAGCGACCCCAACCCCTGTCACGCCAGAGATGCAGAGAGTGAAACGCAATCAAGAGAACATTAGCTCGGTATTATCTTGAGAAACAAAAGTGCTTTTAATTTTGCAAAGTAACCCCTGCAGTTTGGCCTGCTCCTAACTCCATCCCAGGTTAAAAACAAGCAAAACGCATTTTTTTTAAGAATCTCCTATAAATGGCGTATGATACTTAATATTGCCATTAACAGTTTTTAAGCTTTCTTCTTGAGACCTGTTCTCATTTTGCCTCCAATGCATTATGTTTAATAGACTGAATATTGCCTCTTTGTGATTTTCGGGTCCAACTTTGTATCTCACAGGTGTTTTACAAAGAGAACCTGGGGAAAGCGACCCCTACACCTTTTACTCCTGAGATGGAAAGAGTCAAACGCAATCAAGAAAACTTTAGCTCGGTATTTCGGAGAGGAAAAAAAAAGAAATTGTTACACTTTTAATAAGCCTGCCAAATATGGTCATATCACTAATTTATCTCACAGTTTTCCAAAAACTTTATTTTTAAAAATTCTTCCTTACCCACCTAAAACTCACCCCACCAGCTCAACCTGATTTAATTATTTCTTCATCTTGTGCTTTGTACAATAACAATTTAATGGCTTTATCTTTCTGACATGTTTCTTATAGAGTGTGTTATAATTGAGCCGTAACACCAGCTCGATGATGGTTTTCAGAACTGGTTTTCTGCTCTCTGATGTCTGGATGCTCTCTTGGCTCCTCTAGGTGTTATACAAAGAGAACATGAGAAAAGCGACTCCGACTCCTGTTACTCCAGAGATGGAGCGAGCTAAGCGCAACCAAGAAAACATTAGCTCGGTATTGTCTAGGCTTAAACACAGGAGTAGTGCAAGGATTTGGAAAATAACATTTTAACATCATAGAAACACGCCTTTCTCATTCAACCGCGAAGCACACTAAAATGAAAAAAAACATGCAACATCTTGAAAAATAACATTTTAACACCATAAAAATGACCCTATTCAACTGAGAATTTACATTAAAATTAACACAACTGTGCTTTTAAATTCCAAATGATCATACTAAGAAATAACAATTGCCAATGTTTTCTCTTTTTATTTTACTGGGGGTCAGGGATGCTAGTAGTCTTACATACCCAACTGTTAACAATTTGACTTCCTAACATCCTCTATCTTCTGCTCTCTTTTATTTTTAAGGTACTTTATGAAACAGGCAATACCCTGAGATGGATGCCTTGTTTGGTTTTGATATTTTGGGTTTTTCATGTCTGGTGGACTTTGATTTCTGTATTAACATTGGTTTATTAAATCTGGGCAGAAACCTATGAAAATGATCACTTGTTGAAAAGGATAGTTGGAGCACCTGGCTGGCTCAGAAGAGCGTGCAACTCTTGACCTTAGGGTCATGAGCTGGAGTATCATGCTAGGTGCAGAGATTACTTAACTGAGCTTTGAAAAATTTAATAGGATATTTGTTTTGAAAGTCAGAATCCCATCTAGTGCCAGCTGCCATCCAATCTGCTGGTGCTGCAATTCCTAGCAAATTCCAGAGAACACTTTCTTCTCTCCTCTTGGAAATTCTGTGCCTTGTGTCCTCTGGAAATGGAAGTTACACTTTTAAAGTCAAAATGTCCTTTCTCACCTGATGAGAGCCCTGCCCATTCGTCCTCATGCTTATCTGTTCTGCTGTTAGTCAAGGGTATCACAGGGTACTTTTAGATGACTCAAGCTTCCCTCCCCAGATACTTTTATCTCCACGTGTTGGAGAAGTTTTTGTGGCTTCAGAATTAGAAAGGTACCATGACCTGTACTTAATTCATAGTCTCTCCTCTATCAGGTTCTTTATTCTGATAGCTTCCGGAAACAAATACAAGGCAAAGCTGCCTATGTCTTGGACACTCCAGAGATGAGACGGGTGCGGGAGACCCAACGCCACATCTCAACAGTGAGTCAGAAATCTTAAGGATTGATTAGCCAGTCTGCTGGAGCATGTGGAAAAGGAAATGATCACACCATATTTTCACAAAACCAATTCATGAAATTTCAGGTGAAATATCACGAAGACTTCGAGAAACACAAGGGTTGCTTCACACCAGTGGTGACGGACCCTATCACTGAACGAGTAAAGAAGAACACACAGGACTTCAGTGACATTAACTACCGAGGTATTCAGAGAAAAGTGGTGGAAATGGAACAAAAACGGAATGACCAGGATCAGGAGACTATTACAGGTATATGAGCCCTGCAGGGTGGGGTTGGGAACATCAACTCTAAGTGGGTAGAAGAACAAGAGTGGCATTACCCACAGGAAGCTAGAGGATAAAGTACTTCAGCCTGTGTTTTCACCAGGTGTAAAAGCAAACTATTTCACAGCTTGCAAAGCTGGTTATCTTTCCTACCTTATGCTTTGTTCTCCGATAAGTCATGACCAGAAATAAGCTAAATTAGTGTTAGTCCTCTTGTGGTTAAGTTCATGCCTTGCTTTCCAAGCTATTAGGAGCCCTCCAAGGACATCTGTTTTGATCCTTGATCTTACTTGCAGGTTTTCGTGTCTGGCGTACTAATCCTGGCTCAGTATTTGATTATGATCCAGCAGAAGACAACATCCAATCACGAAGCTTGCACATGATTAATGGTATGTTATAGCATACAACGTGAAGGTCACCATTTAATGGGCTAGGGTCAATGAACTCTAGGAAACTAGAGTTTTTAGTGTTCTGGGTTGTCCTTCAGCATAAAAACACCTTGCTGACTAGTGGGAGATATCATTTTTTTTTTTTAAAGATTTTATTTATTTGACAGGGAGAAACACAGCCAGAGAGGGAACACAAGCAGGGGGAGTGAGAGAGGGAGAAGCAGGCCTCCCGCCGAGCGGGGAGCCCGATGTGGGACTCGATCCCGGGTTTCCGGGATCATGACCTGAGCCGAAGGCAGTCGCTTAACCAACTGAGCCACCCAGGCGCCCCTGGGAGATATCATTTTCTAGGCAAATTTAAGTCAGGGAAAGATCGTCTCACTGCCTCTGTGTTAATCTTCAGGCCCCATTATTACCATTTAGTTTCTAAACAATAAAAAGTAGTACATCTTTCTACTGGATTAATAAAAAAGCAAGAGGGGAGAATGAACTTGACCTTTGGCAACTTTTTGAACACTCCTATGTAAACAAGAAAGACTGTTAAATAAGCTACTTGCCTTTATGCCTTTTCATTTAAAAATGTAGAAAAAAACATAATGCCTGTCCTTAAGGGATTTATAGTCCGCTGATGGAGGGAAGTAAATCAGTGGTTACACCCTGACATATGCAGTTTTAAAGGTCAGCACACAAATTGTGGGAACTCGGGTAAAGGGCACCTAAATTCATTTGAAAGTGAGGGAGTACTTTCTGGAGAAGTTGAAGGTGGAGTCCGAATGTCAATCTGCGAAGGGAAGGAGGAGCTGTGGTTCAGGACAACCTGTGGGATCTGAAGCTTAGCTGTACGACCTGGCAGTTATGGACCTTTGGTAAGGAACTTCCACAGTCACATAGAAATGAGGGCAACCATACACACAGGGTTTCGAGGGTTTAATTCATGGGCATCTGTATAGAAAACTACGTCGCACACCGAGACTCAGTCTCACGCCTGTCCTCCCCACCCCGGCCCCCCAGCACAAGCGCAGCGCCGGAGCCGTGAGCATTCGCGGTCAGCCAGCGCACTGAGCATCAGCGGTGGTGAGGACAAGTCCGAGCACTCGGAAGCGGCGGACCAGCACCTCTCCACCTACAGCGATGGCGGGGTCATCTTCTCTGCAACCTCCTCAGGTACAAGTGGGCAGCTAGCCCAGATGCTTTGAGTTAAAAACGATCCCTGCCCGGTCCCCCCAAAGTCTGGATCATTTCTTCTGAGAAAAGACTAGAATTGTGGAGAGGTACGTGACACCAGATGTTTCATTTTCACTATCTTTATTAGAGCCTCCTTTCTTAGAAACCATTAAGTTAGGGGACAAAAGCACTGCTCAGCAGTTTAACACAGATTAAATGATGTCTAGTCACCTTTCATTCTTACAAAGTACGCCTCCCCTTTTAGCTTACAAACATGCAAAAACCACGGTGCTCCCACAACAACGATCATCTTCAGTTGCCACTCAACAGACAACGGTGTCCTCTATCCCATCTCACCCATCTACTGCTGGGGTAAGTAATCAAGAGCTTACTGAAATCATTCTTATATTTTCAAATGTGCAGTGATGATTATCAGTATTCTGGGTGGGTTTTTTTTTTTTTTTTGAGCCAAATCTATTTTATGCAATGCTCTTTTAATACACATGTTACCAGAAATATCAGAAACCCTTCTTTACCAAACTCAGAAAGAACTAAATGATCATTTTGGGCTCATTAGTACTACCTACTACATTGAAGTATTTGCTGCTTGGAATCATTCTCTTTTTTTTAAAAGATTTTATTTATTTGACAGAGAGAAACACAGCCAGAGAGGGAACACAAGCAGGGGGAGGGAGAGAGAGAGAAGCAGGCTTCCCGCCCAGCAGGGGGCCCGATGCAGACTGGATCCCAGGTCTCCAGGATCATGACCTGAGCTGAAGGCAGTCACTTAACCAACTGAGCCACCCAGGCGCCCCTGCTTGGAATCATTCTTTAAGAATATGTATTTATGTATCATGTGTCACACATATAAACGTGCCAATTTTTTTTTTTAAGATTTTATTTATTTGACAGAGAGAAACACAGCTAGAGAGGGAACACAAGCAGAGGGACTGAGAGAGGGAGAAGCAGGCCTCCCACCGAGCAGGGAGTCCGATGTGGGGCTCGATCCCGGGTCTCCGGGATCACGACCAGAGCCGAAGGCAGTCGCTCAACCAACTGAGCCACCCAGGCACCCCAAACGTGCCAATTTTTATTTTTTTTATTTTTATTTATTTTTTTTAAAGGATTTTATTTATTTGACAGAGAGAAACACAGCCAGAGAGGGAACACAAGCAGGGGGAGTGAGAGAGGGAGAAGCAGGCTTCCCGCCGAGCAGGGAGCCCGATGTGGGGCTCGATCCAGGGTCTCCAGGATCATGACCTGAGCCGAAGGCACAGGCTTTAATCTACTGAGCCACCCAGGTGCCCTATGAACGTGCCATTATCTTAGATCTCCGTTGTTAATATATTGAAGAGAGATATCAATCATGCTTACCATTCACCAGACTACTTTTACAAACTCTTAACCCTAGTCTCATTCATAATATCAAAAAACACAATTCTTCAGGGTTGAAGTAAAAATGTTTATATGAAAAAAATATTTGCATGAAAAAACTCTTTACTAAAAGACAAAGATCTAAATTATTGAGACCCATTGTATTTCCGGAACAGAATCTTGTAAAGTTGTCATTCTCCTGATAAATCCATAAATTCAAGGCAATGCCAGTCAAAATCCTGGAAGCATTTTGTATATTAATCCTAAAATTTACTTGAAAGAATAATCAACTAAATTTTGAAAAGGACAATAGTAAATTATTAACCAGGTAAGAGCAAAACCTATTATAAGGCTATTATTAAATATGGATTTAGCAGGGGAATAGATATGGAAATAGATGAGGTCCAGAAATGGACTGTAAAAGGATTACAAATAGAGGGGGGGAAATATCATAATTATAAAATACTTCAGAAAAGTAGAGACTAATCAGAAAGAGACACAGTGAAAGAAGGAACACAAGCAGGGAGAACGGGAGAGGGAGAAGCAGGCTTCCCGCTGAGCAGGGAGCCCTATGTGGGGTTTGATCCTGGGACTCCGGGATCATGACCTGAGCTGAAAGCAGCTGTCCAATGACTAAACCACCCAGGCATCCCTGACCATAAAATTTTGTGTGTGTGTTAAGATTATTTATTTATTTGACACAGAGAGAGATCACAAGTAGAGAGGAGGAAGGAGGCCCCCTGCTGAGCAGAGAGCCAGACCTGGGCGTTGATCCCAGGACCCTGAGATCATGACCTGAGCTGAAGGGCAGAGGCTTTAAACCCACTGAGCCACCCAGGTGCCCTTGTGTGTTTTTTATAACAAAAGAGACATGTCAAACTGGGAGAAAATATTTACAGCATATGTAACAAAAAGATTTATATCTAAAAAGCCTACAAAAATTCATTGGCAAATTATTCTCATTCTGGTCAAAATAAGACAGACCTGGAAGCAAAGGAATCAACAGCTTACAGCAAAAGAAACAAACAGACAACCAAAAGGATGTCCACCATAACTGCAAACTAGGAATATGAAAAAGTATATTAGAACATTATTATGGTAGTGAATTTTTTTAAAAATTAAAATGCACATACCACTTGACTTACTCCTTTCACCTTTAAAAGCTCTTTTGGGGCTCCTGGGTTGCTTAGTCGCTTAAGCGTCTGTCTTCCACCCAGGTCATGATCCCAGGGTCTTGAGATCGAGCCCTTCATCGGGCTCTCTGCTCTGCAGGGAGCCTGCTTGTGCTAATAACATCTTAAAAAAATAAAAATAAAAGCGCTTTTTCTAAGATACTTGCCTAAAGACAAACATTGGGGGATTAGTGTAAGAAAAAATGGTTAATTAAATATCCAGGAAGTATAGAAATGGTTAATTTGTGATCTTACTAAATACAGAATTCTGCAGGGAAGAGTATGAGATTGATCTATATTTATATGGAAAATCCCTGAAGCTATATTAAATGGGGAGAATAGGTCAGAGTATTAATCAGAGTAATTGTTTCACATATGCAGGGGAAAGGGGAAACCTATCCTTGAATATAAATATGTATGTGTATTTCAGAATGCTGGGAAAAAATATGCAGGTTACATACCAAATTAACCAGTGTCTGCTCCTATGAAGGAGACTTGGTTCCTTTCATTTTTTTTTTTTTAAAGATTTTATTTTTTGACAGAGAGAAACAAGAGAGAGAGAGGGAACACAAGCAGGGGGAGTGAGAGAGGGAGAAGCAGGCTTCCTGCTGAGCAGGGAGCCCGATGTGGGACTCGATCCCGGGTCTCCAGGATCATGACCTGAGCCGAAGGCAGTCGCTTAACCAACTGAGCCACCGAGGTGCCCCGATTTTTATCTTTGTCTACAAATTTTTACAACTTAAATTTTATTTTTCTGTTGTAAAAACACTACCTTACCACATTTTTAAGTATTCAGTACATTCTTTTTCACTAGATTCAAGCTTGTGTACACATCTCTAGAGCTCCAGAACAGATCTCTACAGTTATTCAGATTGCTTAACTGACACTTTATGCTTATTCATTAGTAATTCCCCATTTTCCCTTTCTATCATGCTAATTTTGTTTAGTTTTTTTAATATGTGGAGGATAGTTTTTAGAAAAACTCTTACTACGTCTATAATCCCAAATTCCCGGGGTAAAGATACATGCTATACTGCTTTCTCAAAAGGGAAGAAAGGGCCATATATAAAAAAGCTCAGGGCACCTGAGTGGCTCAGAGGGTTAAGCCTCTGCCTTCAGCTCAGGTCATGATCTCAAGTTCCTGGGATAGAGGTCCACATCCGGCTCTCTGCTCAGCGGGAAGCCTGCTTCCTCCTCTTTCTCTGCCTGCTTCTCTGCCTACTTGTGATCTGTCAAATAAAATATTTTTAAAAACTCTCATTTTTCATAGTTTTATGAATGTACTATTAATATACTGTTAAGGTCACCATTTGAGTGTACAGGTCCCCTGACTTTATTCCATTTACAGTTTTTTTTTTTTTTTTAATATTTTATTTGTTTAACAGAGAGAAACACAGCCAGAGAGGGAACACAAGCAGGGGGAATGGGAGAAGGAGAAGCAGGCTTCCCGCCGAGCAGGGAGCCCGATGTGGGACTCGATCCCGGGTCTCCGGGATCATGACCTGAGCCGAAGGCAGTCGCTTAACCACCTGAGCCACACAGGCGCCCCCTATTTACAGTTTTTAACCACTCTTACAATCTAATTTTTTAACATTTCATCACCCTACAAAAACCCTTGTACTCATCAGGTCACTCCCTCTCCTTCCTTCACCATCCAATCCAAGGGATCCGCTAATGTACTTTCTTCTTTGCCTCTGTAAGATATTTCATATAAATGAAATCATACAATATGTAGTCCTTTGTGACTGGCCTCTTTTACTTCATGCTCTCAGGTTCATCTGTTATTTCATACAGCAGTAACATTCCTTTTTGTTACCAAATATTCCACTGTAATGGAAATCCCACCCTTTTTTTTCCTTCATCCATCAGTTGGTAGGCATTTGGATTGTTTTCATTTTTGGGCTGCTATAAATGATACTGCTGAGAATGTGGATGTTTTCATTCCTCTTGGGTATAGACATAGGACTGCAATATGATAACTCTGTGTTTAACATTGGAAGAACTTAAAAAAACTCTTTTCAAAGTGGCTGCACCATTTTACATTCCCATTAGCAGTTTAAAAATTTCTCCACATCCTCCTCGATACCTCTTGTTTCTTTTTGATTATCACCATTCTACTGTGTCATGTGGTATTTCCCTGAGCTTATGGGCTATTTGTACATCTCCTTTGGAGAATTCAGATCCTTTGCCTCCCCTCCCACCTTTTTCCAATATTGAATGGTTGGAGTTCTTTATATTTACTGTATGGTTATCCCTTACCAGATAAATGATGTGCAATTATTTTCTCCTTGTGAGTAATCTTTTTACTTTCCTGGTGGTGGCTGCACATTCTCTTTTGTGCAACTTATATTGGTGGAGTAAGTCATAGGAGATCTTAAAATTAGGCATTCGGGTTGACTGTTGCAAATCTAATACATATTTTTTTTTACCTTTATTCATCTTCACAAATAGAAAATCTTCCGTGCCATGTATGACTATATGGCTGCTGATGCAGATGAGGTGTCCTTCCGAGATGGAGATGCTATTGTTAATGTCCAAGCGATTGATGAAGGTTGGATGTACGGCACGGTGCAGAGGACAGGCAGGACCGGCATGCTGCCGGCCAACTACGTGGAGGCTATTTAATAAGCATATCACAGTATCGCACCTGTCTGTAGGACCTGCACATCCTGGCTGTCAGTACTTCAGTCTACCTAAGTCCTCAAGCTGCCTAATGGTTCTTCTGTGTCAATATGACTAAGAGTTATACCATCCCTTAATCTGTTTCTATATAAACCTCAGTAATTCTCCAGTAAAATAAATGTTAATCAGATTTACTATATTATTTTCTGGACTTGGATATAAGAGACAACACTAAACCCATAGGTTATTTTTAAAATTGTCATTATTAAATTTTTCAGTGTTTTAAAGGAGGTTTAATATAGAATAGACATTTTAAAAGTTTATGCAGTTGCTGCTCTATCAGCCCAGTCTTTCTTCATTACAAAAATGTTTGACTTTTTTCTTTTAAAACAAGGATTCTGAACATGTCTAACACATTAAAGAAAAATGGCAGAAATTCTCACCTTTTCCTTGCTTATTGAATGCTGATGCTTTTAATTCTATTCCAGTCCTGAATTATAAAGGCGATAGTCAATATAAACGGTGGGTAAGCTAGTAATAAAGTCTGTAACTCTGCAATAAATACTGATGTAATGACTGTTACTTATTGCTAATAGTTTTATGATTAACAAATGTCAGTAAAGCAAATCCATTAGACTTCACTAAAAAAATTTAAAAGTGCCATTACAAATGCAGAAGTGTAGGCTTCCTCAGAACTAAACTGTGTTCAGCAAGCTTCCCTTATGGCTCAGCTGATAACATTTCAGAAGCAGCTGTGGGACAGCAGTGGAGAGCTGGCAAATGGATGGCACTGCATACCCCATCCCTATTATTTCCTACATACCTACCCCCTCCAATATGCCATTGGCCAGAGCCCATCCAAAGTGGTGTCAAGAGCCTGGCAGTGCGCAAGCAGCCCTGAGGACAGGAGCCAGCACTGCTCCACAGTGACTCCTGCCATAAGGAGAGGGGAACACTACCACATACACCAGTCCAGGTGAGACTGTAAGCCCCACCCAAAAATGAAAGCTTCTCAGAGGACAACACAGGAAAAGCAACAGGCATTTCCATAACTATAGCATCTCTAGCAAACACCTGGTCTGACTCAAGCCCAAGGTGGCCCCATACTGGCCCACTAGCACCATGGGGACAAAACCCTCTCCACAAGGGGCAAAGAGAGCCATTGCAGATGACTGGCCTGAAGGCAAACTTGACTCAACCACGAAGTAGGCTGCTCGCGACACATGTAGGAGATCCCCAAAGAGTCAGGGTCTGGTGAACAGCATGTTGTGCAGTAGGACACCCCAGATCTCTTCTTCATATGGCCATTACTTGCAAAGACAGGAGACAAAGCTGACTTTCCTGACACACTGAAATAGATACAGAGTTAGATAAAATGAAGAGTCAGAGGATTATGTCCCAAATGAAAGCCCAGGACAAATCACAGAAGAAACCTAAAAACAGCAGTTAAGGAATGTGTCTGATAGAGAATATAAAGAAATAAATAGTCATGAAGATACTCACTAGACTTGAGAAAAGACTTTACTTTGGCGAGGTGCTTAACAAAGAGAAACATGAAAACCAGAGGTGAACTCAGTGATTGAAATTAAAAATATAATGGAATAAAAGATACACAATGGAATAAACAGACTAGAGTAGGCAGAACAAATCAGTGCCCTGGAGAACAGAGTAATGGAAAGTCGTCAAGCTGAATAGGAGAGAGGAAAAAATAATTTAAAAAATGAAAATAGACTAAGGAAACTAGGTGACATCATCAAACATAACAACATTCACAATACATGTATATCAGAAGGACAGACAAGGGGGTAGGAAATTTATTTGAAGAAATAATGGCTGAAAACTTCCAAGATCTAAGAAAGGAAACAAATTTAAGATCCAGGAGCCACCAGAAAGTCCCCAACAAAACCCAAGGAACTCCATACCAAGAAGCACAGTAATTAAGATGGCAAAATTACTGATTAAGGAGAGATTTTTAAAAACAGCAAGAGAGTTACATGCAAGAGAAACCCTAAATGGCTATCAGTGGATTTTTAAGCTTAAACTATAGGCCAGAGGAGTGGCATGACAAAGTGCTGCCTAGAATATTCTATCCAGCAAAGCTATCATTCAGAATGGAAGGAGAAATAAAAAGTTTTAAGACAAAAAGTTAAAGAAATTCATGACCACTAAACCAGCGCTACAAGAAATGTTAAAGGGGACTCTGAGTGGAAAGACAAGCAGTAAAAAGAAAAGTAGGAAGCACAAAAGCAGTAAAACTAAGTATCTATAAAAGTAAAAAAAAAAAAAAAGGAACCCACAAAATAAAAGGATGTAAAGCATGACACCCTATACCCAAAACATTCAGGGGAGAGAAGACTGGGTTAGAGCTTAAGCCACTATCAGTTTAATATAGACTACTATATGCAAAATATGTTACATATAAACCTAATGGTAAGTGCAGAAGTAATAGATAAGCAAAAAGTAGAAAGGATCCCAACTGCATCACTACAGGAAGCCAGCAAACCATAAGAGAAAATGTGAATGGAACAGAGAAGAACAAAAACCATAAACAAGTAGCAAAATAAGTACATACCCATCAATAATAACTTTTAATGTAAATGGAGTAAATGCTCCAATCAAAAGATACAAGGTGATGGAACGGGAAAAAGGTAAGACCCATCTACACAATGCCTACAAGAGACTCACTTCTGACCTAAAGACACAGAGTGAAAGTAAAAAAGGAAAACATCTGCATGCAAATGAAAGTAAAAAGAGGGGCACCTGGATGCCTCAGTTGGTTGAGCAACTGCCTTCCACTCAGGTCATGATCCTGGTGTCCCGGGATCGATTCCCACATTGGGCTCCCAACTCTGCAGGGAATCTATTTCTCCCTCTGACCTTCTTCCCTATCATGCTCTCACTCTCTCTCAAATAAAATAAAATCTTTAAAAAAAAAAGGTAAAAAAGCTGAGATAGCAACACTTATATCAGACAAAGAGACCAAAACAAAGATAGTAATGAGAGATAGGACACTATGTAATCATAAAAGAACAATCCAACAGATAAAATAATTAGCGGTGGCTGGCTGGCTCAGCTGGATGGGCATGTAACTCTTGATCTCAGGGTTGTGAGTTCGAGCCCTATGTTTGGGTACGGAGATTACTTCAACTTTTTAAAGCTTAAATTGGGGAACATCCATATACACAATGCAGCTAATAATAAACATAAAGGAAGTAATGATGATAATACAATAGTAGGGAACTTAACCCCACAATCTATGGACAGATCATCCAAACAAAATCAACAAGACTGGCTCTGAATGACACAAGGGGCCAGATGGATCTAACAGATACATTAGAACATTCCATCCTAAAACAGCAAAACACACATTCCTTTCAAGTGCACATGCAACATTCCCCAGAGATCACATTATGAGACGACAAAACAAGTCTCAACAAATTCAAAAGAATTAAAATCATACTACAGGCCTTTTCCTACTACAACACTATGAAACTAAAAATCAACCACTAGAAAATACCTGGAAAAAACACAAATACAAGGAGGTTAAATAACATACTACTAAACAACAAATGGGTCATGAAAGGCTGCTGTAAAGGCCCCCACCCTCCAGGATGTAAGAGCAGACCCCCATTCTGTTATCTGAGCCCAGCAACCGGCAGGCAGGTACCCGACCCCACCCAGGCCCCAAGGACCGCGCGCATGCAGCTTGTCACATACCTCTTGCTAGCCCAAATTAGGACATATATCCCCCTGTAGAGACGATTGGTGAAAGTATGTGATTTGTCGTAAACTGATTGGCTGCCTGCCTGCAGACCCTGCTGTGGTGTTTTAAACTAACTGGCTGTCGATGCGCGGGCTTTGCTGTAACAGACAATGTAGTTCTATATAAGGTCGCCCCCGGGATAGCTCGGGGCTCTCAGCCGCTGACTGGTTTGGGGTCAGGCTGTGGGCCCGAGCATGCTCGAATAAACCCTTTGCATCTTGTACGAGATCGTCTCTTGGTGTCCTCCATTCAGCGCAAGCTCCTCGTCCCTTTTCAGGTCAATCAAGAAATCAAAGAGAAAATTAAAAATACATGAAGAATGAAAACATTAAGCATCCAAAATCTTTGGGACACTGCAAAAGTTATTTTAAGAGGGAAGTTTATAGCAATACAACTTACCTCAAAAAGCAAAAAAATCCCAAACAACCTTACCTTATACCTAAAGGCACTACAAAAGTAGTAACAAATAAAACCCAAAACCTCTGAAGAAAGAATAAAAATTAGAGTAGAAGTAAGCAAAGTATAAATTAAGGAGACATTAGAACAGATTATTGAAACCAGAGCTGGCTCTTTGAAAAGATCAACAAAATTGATAAACCTTTAGCCCAGACTCCGCAACAACAAAAAAGAGACCCCAAATCAGGAAATCAAAGAGGAGAAATAACAACCACCACCACAGAAATACAAAGAATTACAGTATTACGAAAAATATATGCCAACAAATTGGACAATCTAGAAGATCTGGATCAATTATTAGAAACATATAACCTCCCAACACTGAATCAGGAAGAAACAGATGCTGGTACATGATCCACCCCTCTCGCCATGCCCAAGCCACTGGAAACTTTGGTGGAAGGACCCGTAAATGTGAATGAAAGTCCCCCAAGGCTTTCCCCACCAAGAATCTGGAGTTATGCTAATGTCCCGGTCATCAACACCATCTTTACTTGCCTTTCATTCTTCCTGCTCAACTATTAAACTGAGTCTATTCACAAACTTCCCTTTTTTCCTGACCTTCACTCATACATGTGTTTATGACACTTTCCTTTATAGTGAAAATCAATAGTTGATAATTATAACCTGGATAGATACTTTGACACTATTATCAATACCAATATGGTTAAGACCAGTTTCTTAGAAAGGCTTAACTCTGCCTGCTGTGAATCACTTTGTTAAACTTTAACTGCACTGCCCTACTTCCTCACTCTGGAATAATAAAAGACTGGGACCCTTGACAGTCAAGAGAGACAAAGGCAGAGCAAGAAGCAAAGGAAAAGGCAGAGCAAAAGGCAGAGACAAAGGCAGAGGAAAAGGAGAGAGCCTGCGAAGGGAGAACCAGAGAAAAAGAGAGAAGCAGAGAGCAAGAGAGACAAAAGCAGAGCCAGAGCCTGCTTCATAGGTCTCTCCTGACTGACCTCCGAGTCTGTCAGCTTGCATCAGATCTCCGTGTCCGTGTCATCATTTCACCTGCCAGACATCCTGTGGTTCGGGACCCACATCTCTGCTGAGGCTGGTCCCTGGCAAATAGAAAACCTGAGAAGACTGATTACCAGCAATGCAATTCAACAGTAATTTTTTTTAAGATTTTATTTACTTATTTGACAGAAACACAGGGAGAGAGGGAACACAAGCAGGGGGAGTGACACAGGGAGAAGCAGGCCTCCCGCTGAGTAGGGAGCCCCATGTGGGGCTCGATCCCGGGATTCCAGGGTCATGACCTGAGCCGAAGGCAGATGCTTAACAACTGAGCCACCCAGGTGCCCCTCAATCAGTAATTAAAAGAAAAATTCCAACAAAAGTCCAGGACCAGATGACATCATATGTGAACACTACCAAACATTTAAACATGAGTTAATACCTAGTCTTCTCGGGGTACCTAGTTGGTTAAGTGTCTGCCTTCAGCTCAGGCCACAAGACCTCCCTGGGGCTCCTTGCTTAGTGGGAAGTCTGCTTCTCCCTCTGCCTCTGCACCCCACTCATGTTCTGTCTCTATCTAATAAATAAATAAAAATCTTTAAAAAAAAAGTCTTCTCAAACTACTCCAAAAAATAAAAGGAAAAAAACTTCCAAATTGAGTCTATGAGGACAGCATTATCCTGTTATCAAAACGGAAAAACACTACAAAAAAAGACAACTACAGGCCAGTATCTCTGATGAACACAGATGCAAAAATCTTCAACAAAATATTAGCAAACTAAATCCAATAATACATTAAAAAAAATCATTCACCACGATCAAGTGGGATTTATCCATGGGATACAAGGGTGGTCCAATATTCACATCAGTCAGCATTTAAACTCATTTAAAAATGAGTTGTCACTCTGGCTCCTCCACTCAGGGAAAATGTAGCCTGAGAGGAGCTAAGCACAATGGAAAGAAGTAGGCAATGAGGCTCCCCAAATATAGATCCTTAATTTAAGTGCTAATTTATATTTAGAAATATGTTATAAATTTACTACTGCAAAACTAAAAAATTCAACTTACAATAAAAAAACAGCTAACCTAACCTCAGGGGATCTTTCTAATCTGCAGCCAGTAGGTTAACCACACAAGGCAAGGACGGTAAACTGTCCTCAAGCTTCTTAATGTGTCTCTTGAGGAGACTGTGCACACATGTGTGAATGCTTAGAGACCACATCTGTTGCTAGGCACCGCACTAGATGATGAGACAGAGATGGTTGTGTCCTTAAGAAACTTAAGAGTCCTGTGAAAAAGGCGAGCCATGCTAAAGTGTCCTAATCGTGGGAGAGATAGCCACTCCTGTCTTCAATCTTCCTTTAAACTGGGCTAAAACTCCAAGTTAAATGCAGCAATACCATTGTGTGCTATTTTTCCAACCCTGGGAACAAAGTTTATAAAATGTGTCAGTTATGATCAATGTTTTAGCTTTAAAAGTTTTTACTCACTTTTTAAGGCTGCCAAAGCATACTTTGCAGCTGCTGGTAAGATAAACAGACCCAATTTTTATTTAATTCTAGGGCTTTTAGTTAATAGCTTGGAAATTTTTCATATACAAAAATAAGAGAATCCTACTATACCCACCTCCTGTAGCCTCCTAAGTTTTCAATTCAAGGCTAATATTGTTCTACTCTACCAATGCTCTCCTCCCATTACCTTGAAGTGAGTCCAATTATTAATGACATCTTAAAACCATCACAATTGACACACCTTAAAATACTTGACAATCCACATCCAGGGTTCAAATTTTCCTGCTCATCCAACTTTCAAGACTTTTGCTTGGACCTCCAATCCGTGAATAGTGATACCCGGGAAGTCCTTTGTACAAATATCCACTAGCACATACTTAGGTGACCTACCGCTGCAAAGATCCTCGGTGACTAGCTGTTCATACCGTCTGCAAGAGGTTATAAAAGAAATCAATTTGCAACTTTATTTTGGAGTCAGAGTCAGAACTCCAACCCAATTCTCTCAATGACTAGTGTTCATGGTATTACCCAATGCTACTCTTGTGAAATTCTTATCAAGGGTTCTTCAGGTCCCCACAAGCCCTAACCACCACCCCCACCCTCACACCCAACCGCCCTGTGCCTCAGAATGTGACCTCATTTGTCAACAGGGTCACTGTATAAATTATTAGTTAAAATAAAGTGATTAGGATAAGCCAATACAACTTGTCTATATAAAAAGAAGGCTGGGGGCGCCTAGGTGGCTCAGTTGGTTAAGCGACTGCCTTCGGCTCAGGTCATGATCCCGGAGACCCGGGATCGAGTTCCACATCGGCTCTCTGCTCTGCAGGAAGCCTGCTTCTCCCTCTCTCAGTCCCCCTGCTTGTGTTCCCTCTCTAGCTGTGTTTCTCTCTGTCAAATAAATAAAATCTTTTTTTTTTTTTTTTTAAAGATTTTATTTATTTGACAGAAAGAAACACAGCTAGAGAGGGAACACAAGCAGGGGGACTGAGAGAGGGAGAAGCAGGCTTCCCGCCACGCAGGAAGCCCGATGTGGGACTCGATCCCGGGTCTCCGGTATCATGACCTGAGCCGAAGGCAGTCGCTCAACCAACTGAGCCACCCAGGCGCCCCATAAATAAAATCTTAAAAAAAAAAAAGTCTGGACAATATACACAGAGAACACCAGATGAAGCTGAAAGCAGAGATTGGAGTGAAGCTACTACATGCCAACAAAGTTAAAAATTGCTAGCAAAGAACCAGAAGCTAGGAGAGAAGCCGGGAGGTCTTCCTTGAAGCTCTTAGAAAACACGAATCCTGTGAACAACTTGTCTCAGGCTTCCAACCTCCAGAACTGTGAAATAATAAATTTCTGTTAAACTCTCGGTTTGTGGCTCTTTTCTGCAGTATTCTTCGAAATCATGAAGCCTATTTCATTTTTAATTTAGTTGTATGGATCTACAAGCACGTGGAACCCATAAACTATGAACATGAGAGAACCTCTATGGCTAAAACAGGTCATAACATAAAATATGAATGGCTCATGTGTCTGTGGAGGGTTATGGTGTTTACTGTGTTGGTATGTGGATTATGCTAATCTTACTCAATCCAAAACCAAACCAAACAAACAAAAACAGTGCTGGAATTGCTTAATTTTTATAGTTTTATTTCAGATTAAAGTGCATTTCTTTAAGAATGTTTCAATATCCAGTTTCATATGGCAAGTGATAACAGTTAACTCTTAATAGATCATGAAAAATGTTACCGTGGGTAAGAGAGATTCTCCCTCCCTCAATCCAATCATAACAAACCTGAAAATAGCACTTTTAGTATTGGTCTACCTGCTTCAAACATTGTATAAAGCATAACACAAATACTGACCACATCCTTATTTCCCAAATACTAGTGCAGTTAATTGAGTAATGAACAGGTACTTCTGTGAAATTTCAACTTAAATCATTTAACTTACCAAATATAAACACTTTGAGTGTAAAACTAAGCTCTCAGAGTTTATCAAGTGGTGGAACAAAACTATCATAGGGCTAATAAATGACTGATTTGGCTTCTATCAGCCTTGTTAAGTGCATTTAGTCAAGTCTATCCACAGGAGGTAGTGTTAAGATAGATTGAAAGCAACTGATTTCCCGCCAACACAGAAAGCAAACTCCCTCAACTCCCAATTTCACAGGTATGACAGAACCATGGAGTGCCAGATGCCTTTCCCTCACACATCAATGTTCCTTAACATCCATGGTAAACACAGTACTATTATTTGGATTTAAATAGGAGAGGGAAAAGGTACCTAAAAAGTACTAGTATCTCCCAGTATATGTGTATTTGAGCAATACAGTTAAAATATAAATGCAATCACGGGAACATATTTAACACATTTTTATAAAAGTAAAATCAAAGTAACAGCAACAGAAATTAAGGACTTAAGGAAGCAAGAGCCCCATTTGCCATCTAGAACCAAATGACCAACTGGATTTACAGGTCACATATGAACAAAGTTACCCTTTATAACAGGGATCAGCAAACTTTACACAAAGGGGCCAAATAAATATGTGAGTGCTAGGTGTTAAGACACCACACAGCCTGTCACACTATTCCAATCTACTATTGCAGCAGGAGAGCAGTCAAAGATACTACAGAAATAAACACAGCTGTGTGCCAGTAAAATCTTACTAGCTGTCCTGAAATTTTAATTTCATCTTTCCAAGTATCATAAAATATTACTTTTGATTTTTTTCAACCTTTCAGAAAATGTAAAAACCATTCTTACCTCAGAGGATGTACAAAAAACAGGTGGCAGGCTGTAGTTTTTCGGCCTGTTTATAACATATTAGGTTAAGACTGCAGTATTTGTTTCTATACTCAAAATTCATTGCTCTTAATTTCATTTAGAAAACTCTCATTCTATAAAAATAAAAATGTCTTTAGACACTTACTAATTATTCAATTAAGTATCAAAATAGCTATTACACTATATTCCATTTTCCATTCCATGACTTTATTTTCAAGGTGAACTTTCTAGTTATATGCAATTTATTCATTTAAGAAATAATTCTGCCTATTACTGGGAGTTATTTACTCCATTTTGGGCAGCAGAATATTAAATAACACATACTTCATTTTAAAGAAGATTTTTAAGCAATCTATCCCCAACATGGGGCTTGAACTCATAATCCCAAAATGAGAGTTGCATGCTCCACCAGTAACTGAGCCAGACAGGTGACCTGTAAATAATGTATCTTTTAAATAATTATTCAGGGTATTTAGGAGTATCAGTTCTGGTACTGTTTTATATATAGGATAACTGCCAGCTATTTTCAAAGTATGCATGACTGTACCTATGCTAAAAAGCTACACATTTTTTTTAATTCCATGTGCTATCAATTAAAAAATATCACCTTCAATCTTATACTCTCAGGTAAAGGGAGAGATTATACTTCAGGAGAGTAAGCATTTATAGCTTGGCACTTCACGTTTGGTTTTACCTGTTCTTTGGCTTGGTATATAAAGAAAAAAAACTAAGACCACGTCATAAAATTTAACATTCTATTCCAAGAAATGAGTGAACATTCAATTTTGTTAGACTACTATTCTATTAAATAGCTACAGATTTCAAACCCTAATGACTCATTTTAATACTTTCAAAATGTAATATACAAAGCGTGGCATATGATAAACGTATCATATTAACTGGACTATCACAAACCAAAGCCCAAATTTGTTTTATAAATCAAGCAATCAACAAATTTTGATAATTCAATTTAAAAACCCCATTACTTAACTTCTGGCTACATTTTCTTAAGTGCTCTGAATGAGTACAATTCTTATAAAAAAAAAAAATTTAAAACATGTAAGGGAAACAAAACAGAATGCCCAAAAATTTTTTTAAAAAATCAAATTATTCAACTGTCATTCAAATACATTTTAAGATGAAATGGAAAAATCCAACAATGTAACAAGCAAAGTAACCAGAGGTCTTTAACTAAAATGACAAGTCACATAGGTCAGGGCTTATTTTGGTACTGCTAACTTTAATGCCAAGTTAATTTTAGGGTAATCGGTTTTCAATGTTTATTAGTAAAATAGTGAAGCCCGTAACTTAGAAAGCAAGACTTATTTAGAGACTAAATATATTTCTAATATCTGAAAACTTACTTTTATATTTAAAAAATGAAAACATAACTCACATACATTACTCATAAAAAAAAAGGTTCACACTGTCCATTTGTTTAGTAAGGTTCTTTATAACATGAAATATGTAACTGTCTGCCTATTTAAAAACATATATCTTCCTCTCCAAACCACACATTTTCCATAAGGCTCTAAATGAGGCAAAATGCTACCTTTAACTCTTGAAAAACTTTTGAACTTTGAGGCCTCAAGACCAATACCAGTCTGCATTCCCTATCATAAACTTGAAAAATTTGTTAAAAAAAAAACAAAAACCAAACACTAATTTTATCTTTTATGCCAATTCCTGGGACTTAAACCCACTTGTGTTATCACCTAATTCACAGCCTGAAGCCCTGGAGACCTAACCACCACAAATGTAATCCACAGAGGTCAGCATTTGTATGGGTCATGCGGGAGCTTTTACAAATAAACTATTAGGCCCCATCCTAGACCTCCTGAATCAGAATCCCCATTTTCTTACCTACAGACAAAACCGAGAAGTACTGTGTTAAAAGTAGAAACTTAGGGGCACCTGGGTGGCTCAGTTGGTTAAGCGACTGCCTTCGGCTCAGGTCATGATCCCGGAGACCCGGGATCGAGTCCCACATCGGGCTCCCTGCTCGGTGGGAAGCCTGCTTCTCCCTCTGTCACTCCCCCTGCTTGCATTCCCTCTCTGGCTGTTTCTCTCTGTCAAATAAATAAAATCTTTAAAAAAAAAAAAAAAAGGTAGAAACTTAACTCTTAACACTAGTATACAATGTATAAAACCTTTCTGATGGCTTAGGGATGAAAGACAGGGGTTGTGCTAATGAGGAAACAACTCCCTCTCCCCTACCAAAATCTTAGCCTAATGTTGTCAGTAACTGCTATTTTATGGCCTTCTGGCCTGGTTGCAAATTATCTCCCTGAAACTCAATAATGAAGAATATGAGGAAACTACATCCTTCTTACTGGATTATAAAGTTGGAAAGAATGACATTAAAGTAAAATGTGAACCCTTTTAAACTCATATTTTCTGTTAAATTCCAACAAGGTTTTTTAAACAGCACTTACTTTTAATTACTGTCATTCATCTTAAAAAGCAAAACAAAACAAAACTCTAATTGTATATTTTACACGCACCCCTCCCATTTTCCCCTAATTTTGTTTCTTGCCCTGCCACTTTTATTTTAGGTAAAATATAATCCAATTTCCTTGACATTTTTATGATTTTTAATGTAACAGAATCCCTGACGACTTGCAGTCTGTAAAGAAACGAATCCATGAGCAATGCCAGAAACTATCATGTTCAGATTTAAATCTTATTGACTACATTTTCTGATAACATTATCACTAAACCTGATTCATCCTACACTATAAGGAATTTGAGCAAAAGCTCCATACCACTCAACAATGGCCTTCAAACTTGTTCAAATGTAACATCTTTGACAATGGGCTCAGAGCAATACTGAAAATTTAAATCCACCATATGAAGTCTGTTTTGTAACATGAGAAATTATACTGAGCTTCTGCAAGCAACCAGATTCTTTTTATAAATGTTAAAATAAGAAATCACATTTGAATGTTCTTATGAATATTTGCCATTTGTTTTATTAATTCTTAGAAAATACTGAAAAACTGATTTCATTTTAATAGACAACATACTGAAACTGATCAAGGAGAATAGTTTTTGTTATTTACGAACCATTCAGGATTTAAGGCAAGAATATTAAAAATAAGATGCCTCAAATATACACTTAACTATATCAACAATGAAGATTTGGCAAACTGGTTTCTCCCTTCAAGTAACATTTTAAAACACATCCTTGTTCAAAAACAGTATCTGAAAATACATACTTGTGCTTGTATTAAATTCACTGATTTAAGTAAATGCTAACCAATCACTTCAGTCACATTTTCTCCTATACTGCTTGTGTTCTCAAGAACTTCACCAGCTAGTTCACACAAACATTAAGATATAGTCATGAGATAAGCCAATTTTGACTCCATACAAACACATATACATATGACTTCTTACATCTGTTAACTAAAAATTTATGTGCCTTTTTTACTATAAAATATAATCTGGGAAATGGGAGGCAATATAAACCACAATTATAATTCTGTTAAAAAGTTTCTATAATATTTAGTTATTTTGTCAAGCTACAATCTTCAGTTTTAGGTCCCAGAATTTCCTTTAAATTCAACATTGATATGACTATGAAACTTATACCCCACAAAATCTGTAATGATGGATTTATAATTATGAAAAGACACTTTTTCAGGCTGGCAGGTGGTCCCCTTCTGAATATAGGAACTAACTAAACACAAGAATTAAACTTTCTGTAACTTGCTAAAGAAAGTGTGCCTTTTGAAGCTGGTTAATTCTGAACAAAGTATGAAACTGAAACTCATTCTAATCAGAGAGCAAATGAGATATTCTCACTGTAAAGAGACAAAACAAATATGGGAAGTCAGGCACTAATACTAGTCGGTAAAATTTACAAATGTTTTAATTATATACACCCTATTTTTTTTTTAACTAGGCAAATATACATATTTTAAAAGAACAATTTCAAATTTCTCTCAAGTTTGCTTTAGGTGTAGGTGAAAAGAACAGGTAAAATTCTAGATATCATATAGTTCAAGTTGTAACAAAAATAGTCAATCTAACTCTCCACTTTAACCAAAAAAAAAAAAAAAAAAAAAAAAAAAAAAAAAAAAAAAAAAAAATGGGTATGAATAGCGAGGTTCTCATATAACACTTGCTCATTTCATTAAGTTTAATTCCTTCTGGTTACTTCAGAAAATAAACTGATGCTTTTACTAAGGCTACTAAATAAAAAACTATTTGTATTTGTAGATACAGAATCCTACAAACATCTGCAGCAAACCCACAAATCACTTCTACTGTCCATACTGTTATCTCAGTATTTAATATATACAAAATAGGTTTCTATTAAACAAAGGTATTCACAAGTAGCTGCAGAAAAATTCATACAGCTTAACAAAGGCTGAAATTTATAAATTAAAAACAATCTATACATAATGTACAAAATAGTCGTGCATTTTAAAATGAGTATGTCTCATATGACTAAATTTTCACAAGCAAATGCTGCTGCACAAATATTTCCTAATGCAAATGAATGGAATGTTAGTACTTTAACTCCCAAAGTTGCAGCTTTTGGTATTTTTCTTGAAAACAAGCTGTCCAAAGCGGACATCTGTGGAAAAAAAGTTCCAATTCTTTTGCACTTCACTTAAGGTGTTCTACTGAGAACAAATTTCTTAAACTTCAGGCACAACAAATATAAATTTAAAAAAAATCAAGTATAAACACCTTTATCAGTCCAGCAAAAAATTCAAATAGACATGTTCAATTTTACTTACTTAAAATAAGGTACTTTTCATGAATGCTTCATCAGGATATGTAGGAATTTAAGATGTGTGCAATAAATTGCTTTTGTTTCTAGTTTTTGCTTCCACATTTCAGTAAGATATTTAAATTTTTGAAAAACTATGCATAGCAGCCAAGAAAATATTGTATGAACAAAAATCTTACATAATAAACTTACAAAATTGAACTTACATTAAGTCACAGCCCCTCAGGATTTGAAATGTTATGAACTTTGCAAACATTCAGTCCAAAATTGTGCTATTATTTCAGAACTTATTTTATGATCAACAAATCCAGTGATGGGGGGGAAGAGTTCAATTTTCTTACACTACTAAATGGAATTTTCATGGGCTGGTGCCCTCCAACGTGACTGCAAATTTTTTATTATAGAGTTTGCCATGCTACCAAGTTTCTCATGCATTTCAAATAGCTGGCTTCCTGAATAATTATGGAGATCTTCTGAATCTAGTTGAACAGCAAGTGCACTAATCTGTGCCACAAGATTTTTAGCTAATGGAGTTTCCAAAGCAACAGGATCAATTAAATCTAAAAGAAAAAGAAAAAAAGCAAAATTAATCTATTCCAGATAAAATTTAAGTTGTATATATCTTTTACGTTAATAAAAAGTTTAAGGGCCTAAGATTTGAGTTGAGAGTGCAGGCTGAGGTATCATTGTTCCTCAAGAGAACAAGGCAACAGAAAAATCTATGCCATAACTTACTCGGTGCCATTGAAGAAATAGCCAGGTTACTTCATTTTAATGAACAGCATAACAGAACACAGTGTTTAATTTATATCCTTATTTGACAGCAGTTCGAGAAAAACAACTAGACATAGTCAATATCAGTTACTTTTTTTCATGCACTTGGCCACTAGCACACACACACACACAAAGGAAAAAAAAACCCAAAAACCAAAAACCTTGCTAAATTACAAGAGAATGGTCAAATTAAAACTAGAAGAATATATTTCAAGTCAGCTGATGCTGTAAATAAAACTGTCCTACTTTGCTAAAACCTACCTGAGGCAAGTCTTTCTTCATCAGAAGGGAGAGATTTCATTTGCATTCCATTTACGGTCTTTTCAGAAATATCAAAAACCGGAATCTCCTCTAGTCCACGAGACTTCACCTTGATTGTACACAGACAAGGAAAACAAAAACAAAACCAACAAACTGAAGGTTGCTTTTAAAAGGACCAACAACACCAGCACTGGAAAAGAATCTGACATGTTTCTCAGGCCATCACACAATTATTAGCTTAGCAAAATCTTGCTAAGAAACTATGTTCTACTAAGGACACACTAAAATGGGATTACAAAGTGTTTTCTGCTGGTTAGGAGTTCCTAATATTTTCTAATAGGCTGCTCAAGAAATAGCCATGGTGGCCAAGAAAATACTGTATTTCCTAAGTTTAGGAACATAAGAAAAGAAAATACAAGGCAGGTATTTCCAAGCTTAAATAAAAAAGTATTGGGCTTGTTTAAAAAAGAATACAATTTTGAAAGGTGTTCCTAGGCTTACTGATTAGTGATTGAGAAGGTATTAGTTTCACAATGTCAGAGTTACCATACTGATGGGTCGATCAATTAGACTCCTGTGTGGACACTGAAGACAAAGAAAAACATGTCCATACAAAAACTTGTAAATAAGTGTACATAAGAGCAAAAGGTTAAAAAAAACCACAAATGTTAAGCAACTGACGGGTGACCCAAACGCTGTATATTCAGGGGTGCCTGGGTGGCTCAGCCATTATGCATCTGCCTTAAGCTCAGGTCATGATCCCAGAGTTCCAGGATCGAGTCCCACATCAGGCTCCATGCTCGGCAGGAAGCCAGCTTCTCCCTCGCACTCCCCCTGCTTGTTTTTCCTATCAAATAAATAAAACCTTTAAAAAATAAATGTTGTATATTCATACAAAGGGTGTTGTTTAGCTATAAAGATGAATTAAGTACTGATATACAAGAACCTTCAAAGTCACAAAAGACCACAGCTTGTATGATCCCACTTTTATGGAAAGGTCTACAGGAGGCAAGTCTGAGACTGAAAATTACTAATATAATCTTTGGGCTTCTTTCTTTTTTTTTTTTTTGAGATTTTATTTATGTATTCGACACACAGAGACTGCAAGAGAGGGAACAGAAGCAGGGGGAGTGGGAGAAGAAGAAGCTGGCTTCCCGCTGAGCAGGAAGCCCGATGCGGGAGCTCGATCCCTGGACTCCAGGATCATGACCGGAGCTGAAGGCAGACGCTTAAAGACGGAGCCACCAAGGAACCCCAATTGTTGGGTTTCTTAAAAGAGATTTAAAGATTACAAATATTTAATAATCTTTAAATCAAAAGACTTTCAAGAAAACAGAAGTCTTCAGCAGTTAGAAAACTCCAGTCTCGGAAATTCTAATATAAACACAGGTTTTCAAGCTTTAACATGCCTTGTTTTCATTTATTCACAATTTTGTGTAATTTCAGTGGACACATAAAGTGTCCCCTGCATAGGTTGCACTATAGTCTGACTCCTGAAATGATATGTTTCCCACTTATGTTTTTATTGGTGGGCTAGAGGGTGGAGAATCTTGGCTTTTATCAGAATCTTGAAAAATGTCTATGATCCAAAATATATGCAAAAGGTTGGTAAGAACAAGAAAAAATTACATGATAGTTGTGCTGGACATCAAAACCAAAATACTATTAATTACACATTTGCAAGATTTTTATTAAAATGTTTAGATTTGGATGACTAGGTTTTAGGAAAAGCAGCCACGGAAACAATCATCAGTTTTGTGGAAATGAATGAGACAAAGGGGTAGGAGAAGAGAACTCAAAGAACAAAGAGATGCATTATACAAAATCATACAAAATCAAGAAGCAAACTTCCCTGTGAAATTATAAAGTGATCTTTCAAGTTAACCCTGACTGGGGGGGGGGGGTGACATAAAATGAGCTTTTTGTTTTGTTTTAAAGATTTTATTTATTTATCTGACAGAGAGATAGGTCACAAGTAGGCAAAGAGGCAGGCAGAAAAAGAGAAGGACGCAGGCTCCCTGCTGAGCAGAGGGCCCGATGTGGGCCTGGATCCAGGACCCTGGGATCATGACCTGAGCTGAAGGCAGAGGCTTTAACTCACTGAGCCATCCAGGCACCCATAAAATGAGTTTGTATTTATTTATTAAAAAGATTTTATTTATTTGACAGAGAGAAATATAGCTAGAGTGGAAACACAAGCAGGGGGAATGAGAGAGGGAGAAGCAGGCTTTCTGCCCAGCAGGGAGCCCAATGTGGGGCTGGATCCCGGGTCTCCAAGATCATGACCTGAGCCGAAGGCAGTTGCTTAACCAACTAGCCACGCAGGAGCCCCATAAAATGAGGGTTGCTCTTTTTTTTTTTTTTTTTTAATATTTTATGTATTTATTTGACAGAGAGAAACACAGCTAGAGAGCGAACACAAGCAGGGGGAGCGAGAGAGGGAGAAGCAGGCTTCCCACTGAGCAGGGCTTGATTCCGGGACTCAGGGATCATGACCCGAGCTGAAGGCAGATGCTTAACGACTGAGTCACCCAGGCGCCCCCATAAAATGAGTTTTTAAGCAAGACTACCAAGTTCTGTAACTGCTACCAAGAGATCATTTGTCTACATGATTTGTTAACATCTAAATTTACCTGCTGCTCATGATAGACTCTAAGAGCCTTTTTTACATTGGACACTTTAGGAGAACGGATAGGAAGAGTTTTTATTTCAGATGCTGTAAGAGTACTCAAATCACCAATCGTTTTTATATTCTTAGCTCTAATGAGCTGTCCCAGTCCTCTTGCCCTAAAGAGATTAAGAAAAAAAGGGAAAACGTCATCATATAGTTTCACATTTATTCTATTTGTGAGGGCCTATCCAGCTGAATTTCCTCATTTATGCTCAACCATAAATGAATTTTATACAGGCTGACCTAGCCCACTCTGAGGACAGGCACATACACATTTCATTTAAAACAGAATTTGAATTTGCTGTGTTTGCCTGGCTTAAGCAATAGTGCTGGGAAGAGACTAAGTCCACTGTGCATCTCAGACTTCACTTACATTATGACTTAATGGCTACATGACTTCCATAGAGAAACCTTTGTAAACTTCAACTTGTAAAGTTGAAATAATAATTATACTCCTTAAGGGCTTTATAATTAGGATTAAATAACAGAACACACACAAAGAGTTCAGCATAGGATCTGACAAATATTAAGCATACAATTATCTTAGCCATTACTGTATTATGGTAGATGTTTCTCTTATTGCCCTACTTCCCAATTAATTTTTATTTCTATAACAACATGTGCAACAGTACATGTAAGGTCAGTTCTAAATGTAAGAACCTCGATCATTCCTCTTAAACAGGTGGCATCTTTAAGTATAAACCAGCATAACTACTTACCACATGTTTGATGTAATCTGAGGTAAAATAATATCAACTGGAGCCACACAGTTCACCAAAGCTGGGTAAACACTTTCTGTTGGACATGGCATAGATTCTTTAGCCATTTCTGTAATCTTAGAATAAATTTCAAAATCGTTAAATAGAGGTCACCTGACTGAACATGGAAATATAAAGTTGCATGAAAACTAAAGCACTTCTTACTAAACACTTCTTTGAGCTCTTAAACTTAGGGCTACGTGATCCTGGGGACAGAAATCCTTTGGTTGAAGTGGCATTATGCTAGACAGAAGGAGAGAAAAAAAAACTCAGAACCCTAGAAAACTGTATTTTACAACTTTACTTTCATTACTTAGGGTGCAGTAATTTCCTAAAATTTTGAGAAAATGTAAAATGTTAATAAATGATTACCTAATCAATTATGGGATTATCACTGCCTCTTCCCACCTCTTCATGTGTTTACCATGCTGCAGACAAAACAATGTATCCAAACCAAAGACATCTTATTCTTTATTAGTTTTAAGACACACTACACTATGCACAATTCCATACATGTATGTGTATTTTAAAGCCCACAGCTTACCTTAGACTGTGCAGTAGGTGAAGTTTTAACACTTTTTATTATGGGAGAATTATTTGAAGAATGGGACCTAACAATAGAGCATCGCCTATCAATGTCATCTGCTAATCCTGCTTGGTATATTGGATCTGCAAAGGAGACACGGCGAACCTGGAAACACAGGTCATGCTTTTATTTACAAAATTAAAGTTAAAAACCAGAACAAAAAAAAAAAACCACACCATAAGTTCTCATTATTAAGGTCCTCCAAAATAGTACGTAGGTTTAGAAGCTTAATTTATTTCACTAGAAGCCAACTGTACATAGCTGTATTTCTTCCTAATGGCTGTTTTTGCAGATAATACCTAATACCACAGGTCATTCCAATTATCAATGTTCTAAATGGTCTCTACTTAATATACCAACAAAGACTGAAAGAGGGACAGCAGAGGAAAACTGAAATAGCACATAGCAGCTGAAACTGTATCATCAAATTACACCAACTTTGTAGGCTTACTACAGTGACTTAAAAAATACAAGGTAAAGAGGCTGAAATAGTACTAACTGGCTTTCTTTTTTTATTATTTTAAAGTCTTGCCAACAACTACATTCTTTTTTTTTTTTTAATATTTTATTTATTTATTTGACAGAGAGATCACAAGTAGGCAGAGAGGAGGAAACAGGCTCCTGCCAAGCAGAGAGCCCGATGCGGGCCTCGATCCCAGGACCCTGAGATCATGACCTGAGCCAAAGGCAGAGGCTCAACCCACTGAGCCACCCAGGTGCCCCTAACTGGCTTCTGATGTATTGAACTAACCTTTGTTCTAAACTCTTTAGAGGGTACCAAAGTCACAGCAACTGGTAGCAATTTTTCATTTTGGCCTCTTCTAAACTCTTAAGTCATGTTCATTCATTCAGCTATTTGATATAATATACACTAAATAAATATGCAATTAGGCATAACTGCTAACCATGCATATAAATGTCTCCTGGTCTTGATTCCCAAGAGTGGGCAGATTCTGTACATATCTGCTACAGAAAACTACGATGTCTTACTGCTGCCTCAATAAAAATAAAACTTGAGGTAGTATCAAACAAAACATGACTAGTTAACTTTTTTAACAATCTAAAATATACTGAAGAAAAATAAAATATACTGAAGACATCAATGCCAATGAATTCTATCTCCATACTTTTCAAAGACTTTTCACTTAAGATATTTTAAAAAAAGAACTTCAATATAAAAACAAAACAAAACCAAAAAACTAAATTCTCAGTGTAAGAACTTTTGGTACACCTTGAATGCACTTGCCAGAGGCAAAATTAAGTCTACCTTCTATTTATAATGTACATATTTATATATAAACACAGGTATTCTACTGAAAATGGCAGGTTCAATTTCATAAAGAATGTTCAAGTCATACCTTTTCACAACATCTCCTTTACTAAGGAGAGGACAGGCTGAGCTATGTAAGCACAGGGAACTTTTACTTTTTTAATTTATTCATTCAATAAATTATGTGCAAGTTATAGGGTCAGGAGCTAAAGCAAATACAGAGAGATAATCCATGTTTACAAACTAAAGAAGGAGTCAGTTTAGTGAAGATCAGGAAATAAAACTACAAATGAAATCACACCCAGAAATTGATAAAGGTGCAGCCTGAGATTTTTTTCATTGGCAGTAAGAGTTTATTATACTAAACACTTACATGGAAAAAAAAAAGAGTCCATAACATCCTAGCAAAAAGTGAGTGCTAAAGTTGCCTTTTCAGTTTTTTTTTTTTATTAAAGATTTTATTTATTTGACAGAGGGAAACACAGCCAGAGAGGGAACACAAGCAAGGGGAGTGAGAGAGGGAGAAGCAGGCTTCCCGCAGAGCAGGGAGCCTGATGTGGGGCTCGATCCCGGGTCTCCGGGATCATGACCTGAGCCAAAGGCAGTCGCTTAACCAACTGAGCCACCCAGGCACCACTGCCTTACCAGTTTCTTAAATGTTCCCTCACGTTATGAGCAGAAAAAACCCAAAACCAAATAACCCATGAGAGATCCTCACCAATTCTGCAAAAGGTGAATAATGTATATGGTTGAAGATCTTTAGTATCCGAAAGTAAAGGAATATATAAGGGCTTCAGTTTCATCAACACTTTTTCTTCTACCTGTCCTTTTCCCTAGTTGCCGTGCTAATTATTCAAAATGAGTGGTCCTATCAGTCTAATATTCTGTCATTCACCAGGAATCACTGTACGGCCAAAATACTCAAATATGGGCTAATTAATACTCAGCCTCAATTCCCCTACCTTGTGAACAGGTGACGATATCTCATCTTCCTGAGGTCTTTTTAGTCCTCTCTTTAAAATGCTGGTGGATGGAGAAGCCAAAGGAGACCAGACACAGCGTGTCTGCATGCCACTAGGACTGCCATTTGCTGATACAAGGAAAGGATCAAGTTCCCTTAATTTTTGAGGAGATGCATTATTGTCTTCCGTTATTAGTTCAGAGATGGCCATTTCAGATGTCAGAGACTGTGGTGCTTCCTCCACTTTCTCTGAAGTGTGGTGAACTTCCTGTAAAATTTTATCATTTCCCACCATCTGACTGTCAGCTGATGTTGTTTCTTCAGACTTACTAAGTTCAATTTTTGTTTCAGTTTCAGTAGAGGCAACTTTTCCTTCTTCCGTGCTCATCCCAAGTGTGCTGAGAACAAAACTGCCGATTTCCATAGTTGATGTCTCTGTTTCAGCTTGTACAAGCTTGGTAGAGATTCTGGTAGTTGAGTCTGGGTCCTCTGTTTCACTGACTTGGTCAGCTTCAGCGCTCACCTCACCAATTATGGTCTCTTCACAATTTTCCACTGCACCATTCGTTCCTTCCGATGAGCCTGGACCAGATTCATCACTCCTTTCATCCAATTCTCCAACTGCTGTTTGTTCAGGTATCTCTACCTGAGCACTGATTTCTGTGGTATTATCAGACTCACCAACAACAGAATTAAATTCTTCTGTTAGTGCTTCTTCTTCAGCCTTCAGTTTTTCTGCTCCAGATTCATTACTTCTTTCACTCTTTATCTCCATTACCTCTTCTTCACTAGTACCAGTTTCAGTACTCTTTTGTTCAGAAAAACTAGCTTCAGATTTATCACTTTCTACATCTAATTCAGTACCTTCCACTTCTGGACTGAATCTTGCTTTAGCTTCACATGCATCTGTTTCAACATTGACAATGTTCTCTATACTTAGTTCCTTTTCCAAAACAGCCTCTGGGTTTTCTTCTTTGGTCTCCAAAGTAGAAGGTTCCAGTGAATTATCTTTGGAATCACCTAAACACGGGCTAATAGTTTTACATTTTTTATTGGATGGCTCTTGGCTCTCAAGGGGTACTGCTTCTTCAGAATCCACATCACAAGTTTCTTCTTCAAAATTTACTCCTCCAGAAGGAAGAGGGTTTTGAATAGTATTTTCTTTCAACTCACTTTCAACTAACAAATCATTAACAGCATCATTCTCCTCCTTGAGTCCCAAATGAAAATTTACACAATTATGTTCATCTAAAAGTTTTACCTCAGAGCACAGATTAGCTTTAGAAGTCTCTGATACAGTCACAGGTGTATGCATATCTGTCTTTTTTGTTTCACTGACTTTCACATCGTAATTTTCAGTATTCTTTAATCCAATGAGTGACTTCTCCTGCGGTTGTGATTTTTCTCCACAGCAATCACAACCTTTAGATCTTCTTACCCTCCTACTTCTCTTATGTTGGCATTCAAGTGTTTGAAGAGTTTTTTCAGAAAGCAAGGAAATGTCTGATGTTCCTATTTTTGAAGATTCTCCCACGCTGATATTTTCTACAGAATCTCGTTTTTGTAATCTCTTATTGGCATTTCTAGTCCTTAGATTTGAGTCTGGCACAGAAGGGTTTGTAAAGGAATATTCTGTACATTTGTTGGTTTTACTTTTTCCCTCATAAGCACTTGACACATCATCAGAAACCTGCAATAAATCTGAAGCAACTGTAGATTCTTTAGGAGTTACAATATTACTCTCATCTTTTTGTTCCAAAATCTGAGGTTTTAGGTCTTTCTCTACTTCAGAATTTGCTTTGTAATCAAGTGTCTGGTTTTCAACATTTACACATTCCTGTTTTATCACTTTCTCCTCTTGATCTTCATTGTCAACACTATCACTGCTTTTGTTTTTCCACTTTCCAGATCTCTTCTTTTTAGATCCTTCTTCTTTTGCCTCAGAACTATCAGATTCTGAGTTTTCAATGCTGGAAAGTAAACCTTGGGATGCTCTTCTTGTCTGATACCGTGTTCGTCCACTTACTGGTTTTTCAGAGGACTTATCTGCAATGTCCTGGGCACCGTCTCCCTCAGTTTTAGTATTCTCAAGGTCTAGCTTTCTTTTACTTTCATCGATTTCAAAAGTAGTGCTAGTTTCCCCAAAAGCCGCCTCATGTAAATTATTCCCCTTATCAGTTAAATTTTCCTGTAGAGTTTGCTCAGAAATCAGTTTTTGCTTAGGTAACACATCATCCTTTACATGCAATGGACTTTTCTGAAGGGTCTTTTCTTCTTCCTTACGTCTTTCCTTTTTTTGATGATTATTTTCTTTCTCTTGGCTATCAGGGGTAGGCTCTGCTATTTCTGAACGTCGCCTTGAGGATCGTCTAAGTGTTTTCTGATTTGGAGTTATCTGAACAGGACTGTCCTCACCTACCATTTGATCTGCTGGTATTACAGCTGGGGGTGTGTTTTCTTTGGATTCCAAATTGATTCCTAATGTTTTCTCTTCTGCAGAATTGTTTTCTAAAAATACCACATTTTCTACTGTTGGTTTAAGCGTTGTATCCTCATACTCCATTGTAGATTCAGAGAGATGAACCTGATTATCTAACACACTTTCTGTTTGATTAAGCAAACCAGGTGGGTTATTTTCTAAGACTACTGTGCCTTCAATAGATTCCTGAGTATTTTTCTCCTGATCAGATCTCATTAAGAACTTAGACCTTTTGTTCCCTGTTTGTTCAGCTTTACTTGACCTTCGGCTTGGTCTCTTAATTCCATGTGCTATTTTTTCAGAATCAGATCTTGCAAAAGCCACTTCTCTTTTCTTTGCTTTTGGTGGCATATCTATTTTACCCATGACTTCCTGGTTATTTGTCACTGTAACAGTTGATGACATATTATTTAAGGGGGATGGACTAAAAGGTCTATTTTCTGAACCATCAAACTTCTCCAAAGTAATAAAGGTTTGCCTCCGACTTGTAGGCTGTGGGGGAGTTCCAGAAATGATGGCATTAGAAACTGAGTTACTGCTGACACCAGAAATACTTTCTGCACTAGATGCACTTTCGGTTGTTTTCTTTGATGAAATTAAGGCTTTCTTTCTGGATTCATTATTACTCCTGGGTATTTCTGGACTGATTTCCTCATTAGAACCAAACTCATCATTTGAAAGAGAAGTCTTTTCAAGATGCTCATCCATACCACAGTTTTCCGTGACATCTTGAGGAGTAACAATGTCACCCTCCACTTGTTCCTCCTGCATAGAAACGTACACATGTACAGAGATTAATCAACAAACAAGTCTGACTTTCTGAGGGAAATCTTAGTGTAAAATTTCAGGAATTCAAAAGGCACATCACTGACTTTCAGTATTTTATAAATATTCCAAAGGTGGTGAGATGCCCATGAATTTGTGTTTCTAATTATATTTAATAAAACCAAAAACATTTATTTTAAACACATACAGGCACATACATCCACAAATGTAGTAACTACATCCCGAAGCTTAAGCCCATCAGTGGGAGTTAGGAGATTATGCAAAATATCTTAAAATGAATATAATAGACTTCATACCAGAATAATGATTCTAAAAACCCCAAATATGAAGTAACAAGTATACTTTATATATCACCTTGGATTCTTCCTTTGGTTTTTCAGTTAGAGGACTTTCCCTGAAATAAAAATGTATAAATTAAAATACTTGTTATTAAAAATCAGAAAACCAGTTACTTTAATAGGTTCCATACTTACATGGACTCTTCCTGGGTATACTGAGAAAACAAAGTGTCTTGTGAAACATCCAGATTATTATACATGACAGGAATATCGTATCTGAAAGAGATCTTACATAAATAACTTCAAAATGTGATACTCTTATAATTAGAAATTAAACTTAGATTTGTACATCTAGTTATCGTTTAAGAACAATGTAATTAAGGCTTATTTATTTTCCAAGAAATCATCTTTTCTACCTTCTCCAACACTACCTCCATTAAGAAGTCAGCTCTGAAGGCATCAACATGTGGTATGTTACTAAGTAACCACATATATATTATGAAATGCAGTCACGCATGGCATCTCTTTTTGGCATTAAAATATAGCATATTATACTTAGTATCTTAGTTTTAAACACAAGGTTACCGTTACTGCATGAAATCTAACTATGAGTACAGAATACCCAATTCAAGATAAAAGGCCACAAACCTCTTTGTTTTGAGTACTTCTTTCTGATGCTCAGTTAGTACTCTTTCCTTTGCTTCTTTTCCTTCTGGAGGTATAAACACAAAGTCAGTAGACTTTTCCTCTTCCAAAGGCATTTCACTCTTTGTTTTTGTAGAAGATGATTCTAATTTCAACTGCAAATTTATAAAAGGCAAATAAATGTACATTTGAGTCTCCAAATTATTTTCTAATACTTCAACCAAACTCTAGCACTCTAGTAAAGTTATTCAAAATGACTTAGAAGACTGAAGTTCAAATCTATAGGATATCCTTGGTTAATAATTAGTACAATGTCCTTTGCTTTCTGCTTCTAGCAAACATTCAGAAAATGAAAATTATGCCTCTTTAAAAAGTTGGCAACTAACTTACCAACAAAGCACAAATATGCTCTTCAGGCCAACATATGGAAATCAAGTGGTTTGGCAAGTAGAGAATATATCAGCAGCTTTCAAGGTGAAGCATAAACTAAGTCAAATTGAGTAAAAGTCGCCAATACACGCTCCATACCAATAACACTGGTATGGTACTGTTATTTTTACAAATTTTCAGTGCACCTGTTTTCATTCTACTTGACAGCTACAACAAGAGTGTATTGATAATTGTTCTTTTTTCTTTCATTTTTGCCCAGGCCGTGGTTTCAAGATTCTAGAATACTCTTATTAGAAGTCACAGAGGAGAGAAATATTGCCTGAAAATCAGTTAACTGGCAATTAGTAAGTTTAGGGTATCAGATTTGAGGCCAAAATAGGTATCTCACCTAGGTGTTACCTTTCTATTCCATAATAGAAGTACGAAAATGTTCTCTTATGCTACCTGTGCTATATTCATACTTAGATTTCATTCCATCTCAAGGAGGCTACTGCCTGAATTAACTGTACTTCATGAATGCTACATATATTTTTTTAAAAGATTGTGTCAGAGAGAGAGAGCATATGTAAGGGGAGCAGCAGAGAAGTGGGCAATCCACTGAGCAAGAAACCCCATGTGGGACTCGACCTCAGGATCCCAGGATCATGACCTGAAGTGAAGGCAGACACTTCAACTATGCAACGCAGGCACACCTGGATGCTACATATTAAGCACACTTAACTTTAGTAAAAATGAATCATTTCACAAAGCTTCTAGATTTCCACATTATCTTTTTTTTTTTTTTTTTTTAGATTTCCACATTATCTTAATAGTCTTTTTAGACCAAGCTCTATTACTCCTATATTTTATTTAGCCTTTAATCACATTTTTCCCCCAATTAGAAGCTGTATGCTCTGAAACCACCACCTACTTTATTTTTTTAAAGATGTTATCTATTTATCTGAGACAGAGAGTGAGCATGAGCAGGGGGAGGGGCAGAGGGAAAGGGAAAAGCAGACGCCCTGCCCAGCCAGGAGCCTGATGTGGGATAGGGATCATGACCTGAGCCAAAGGCAGATGCGCAACCATCTGAGTCACCCAGACATCACTCAAACTCCCATCTACTTTAATATTAAAAGTTCTATTAAATAATGGAAAAACATACTTTGACTGGTGGTTTCTTATTTTCTTTTGCATTCTTTGTTTGTGCCAAATAAGAATCTCTTTTTCCACTTGATTTTCTTTCCATGCCACTTATCTTCATATTTAACTGTGAATTTTCTGTCTGTTTTATTAAAAATACAATAATTTTAAGTGCAAATGTTCTATTTCTGTTTCATGCTTTGAAAATTCCAGTAAATACTCATTTCAAATATCAAATCCCTTCTCATTATTCACTTATTAAAATCATATCAAAGAAAAAAGCCTGTCTAATTCATTAACAGCAAATAGATTTGACATCTCTAACTCATACAGTAGCTATTTTGCTAAATTTTTATAAATTTTATGAATTCTGAATATTTTAAGAATTTTACAAATTGTAAAAATACGATACAATAATAAATACTAAAAATGAATCGAATCAATGGACTCAAAGACCCCTCCTATTACTAGGACTTTTCCTAAGAAACAGTCACAGCCGTAAAGCTTTAAACATCAAACAAACAAGGAGACATGCATGATAGAAAATATTACCTATCTTATCCCTTTTAGGGTTTTTTAGGACAAGCTATACTAAGCGAGTCTTCACAAGTCTAATTATCTGATTAAGAAATTTTTATTTTAGCCAAAAATAAAAACTGAGTGCTTAGGTAGCTATTCACTTCTCTTCTATAAACAATGAACAGCCAAACAATGAACTCCATTTCTTGCTGAACATGGAAAAAGTTGTCTAATAATATCTACCTCATGGATATGCAATACCCATGCTTTTACTCCTTGATCCTCAGATAGTGATTATTAGCCCAAGTAATCTTGTTCCAAATGGGTTATATGATAACAGAGATGCATTTTTCTGACAGAAGGAATGAGATTTGATGGAAAGAACTGAGAAAATGAAGGGCAACTCGTGCTTAGACACGGACCAGTAACTATTATTCCTGGTTTACCTAAAGCAACACTTAATCATGTATTTTAATAATTTCATTTGAAAAGAAATACACACAAAACGCCATAGTTCAAAAAGGATAATTAATGAACAAGAATCAGAGACTATATATACCTGAGAATCTACGGTGAACTTTGCTGCCCTTAAATCAGAAAATTATTTTAGGTCGAAGGGCAAAAAAACAGCTAAATAAACAAATGAAATTGCATCAAACTAAAAATCTTCTGCACAGCAAAGGAAACCATACACAAAATGAAAAGGCAATCTACTGAATGGAGAAGATATTCACAAATACATCTGGATAAGGAGTTAATAACCAAAATATATAAAGAATTCATGCAAACTTAATATTAAAAAAAAAATCCCAATTAAAAAATGGGTATAGAGGACTTCAATAGATGTTTTACCAAAGATACAGAGGGCCAACAGGCACATGAGACTATGCTCAATGTCACTATCATTATCAAGGAAATGCAAAGGTAAACTACAATGAGGTATCACATTCACACCATTAAGACTGACTATTAATGGGAACAAAAAAAACAGCAAGTGCTAGCAAAGATGTGGAGAAAAGGGAACCCTCGTACTACTGCTGGTGGGAATATAAATTGTTGCCAACCACTAGGAAACACAGTATGGAGGTGACTCAAAAAATTAAGAACTACCGCAGAACCCAATAGTTTCACTTCGTGGTATTTCTCCAAAGAAAGCAAAAACACCAATTTGAAGAGATGTTCACCCTCATATTCACTGCAGCATTACTTACAATAACCAAGATATGGAACAACTTAAGTATTCGTTGAAAGATAAATGGACAAGGAAGATACACACATACACACTAAACTATCACTCGACCATAAAAAAGAATGAAATCTTGTCATCTGTGAAAACATGGATAGACGTAGAGGGTATTATGTTAAGTGACTGTCAGATGAAGACAAATACTGTATGACTTCTCTAACATGTGCGATCTAAAAAGGAACATGAACAAACAAAGCAGAAACAGACCAAAGACGGGAAACAAACCACTAGTTATCAGAAGGGGGACTGGTTGGGGACAGATGAAACTGGTGAGGGGATTAAAAAGTACAAACTTCCTGTTATAAAAGGAATAAGGCATGGGTATGTTAAGATACAGTATAAAAATACAGTTGATAATAAATAGACTTTATAGAAAAACGCTGCACTATGACATTCTTATGTTCCAGTTTTACTCATTTAATACGTCAAAAAAAATTTCTAAGCTTTTGTCTTTTAAAAAATTACTCTGCAATCCAATAAATGAACTACTCAAATATCATTCAAAAGTAAAAGACCTCAACTTACTGAATCTGAATATGGTCCACTGGATTCCTCCATAATTTCGACATTTTCCAAACCAGGTAAAAGCAACAGAAATTTCTGTTTGGCTTGTCTTAGTACTGGTCTTTAAAAAAAAGTACATAAATATATACACCTTGAGTCAAGTAGTACTGGTGAATACCCGTAATATGTTAATAAGAACATTTTAATCATAATTTTGAAGTGGCAAAATACAACCACCTTAAAGATTTTTTCATTCTACATAAACAAAACTGAGACAAATGTAGAATAGTTTTTTGCTAACCTCTTTAGTTCCCCAATATTCTTCTATAAGATATTTCCCAATTGTTATCATGCAAAATTCCAAGCAAAAGTAGACTATTACATGTCTACATGTACGCATCACCCAGATTTAATAACCACCAATTTCTTGCCTTCTATATTTCTTTTATTAAGGAAAATTTAACGTTGCTTTCTATGTTCCTAAAACCCAGTTACTCTAAGGACCAAAGTGAAAGGTCAAGTCATGTTTAATAGTTACCATGTTATTCCAAATAACATTTCAACTGAGGACTGTTCTGCAATAATTCCTCATAAGAAAATTCATGTTAAAACTAAAATATCAATTTATCCAATCATAATAACTAAATAAAATAGTTTTGTGGTTGGCATACTTTAACTCTTCAGGGTAAGTCAACACCGTCACTTTAGCAAATGTGGCATTCCAGAACTGAGCACTTTGTTTTCTAATCTGTTTATTCTTGTGCAAAAATATTATGCATAATAATGGAGAGATGTGTTCAAGAAGTTCGCTGTCATAAATTCCAGTGTATCTGAAGTGTAGACAGGCAATTATCTCTCCCAGTAGCTTTTCTAACTAGGAAAAAGGAAAATTTTATTATGATAACATATGGAAATGTCCTTCTAAAACAGCAAAAAAGTAAAAACACAAAGCATACTAAGTTAAATTCACAACACATTACTATTTCAATTTTTTAAATTCAAACAGTTTTTTAAAAGCTCCCATCTCTCTCCTTACATATATGATTATAAATTGACAAATTATCAGGTGAATTTACTATAATTACTGATACAAGGCCGTTATTCAATCTTATTTTCCATTAACAGGAAAAAAATTACATTTTTCCAGGAACAGAGAGTAGTAGTTAACTATGCAAGTTTTACCATAAAATAATGGAACCAATTACTCTCATGTATAAAGGGGTAAGACAGGAGGTAGGGAGTTGTATGAATTTAAAGTAACATTACTGAATCCTTCTTTAAAAACTATGTGCCCATGTCATGTTATTAAATGCCCATCAAAACTGGAAGTATAATCCTTTTACAAATCAGAACTATATATAAGGAAGATAATTACCTAAACCCTAACATTTTTTCACCATGAAATAGACAATTGTCTATTTTTACCTTGTTGCTCATACAACTATACACTTTAGGAGCGTCATCAAGCCTGGGAAGAAAAACACAAGAGTACCACTTATATTTTAGAAAGTTAAACCTAAAAATATGTCATGCAGCCATAAAAATGAGACATCTATAGTGATATAAAAGACTTTTTATTTTAAGACTTATTATTTTAAAAAATATCAAATTATCAAACACTAAACATGAAACAAAACTACCTTTAAAGAATGAACTGCAGAAAAAACATCTACAATAGACCTGAAAATACTAATAGTTATTTGTTTCTGTACCTCTTTTAAAAAGCACAAATTGTTTTTAAGCTTAAACACTAAAAGATGTGCAAAAAGGTAATATGTCTGGGGTTCCATCCACTTTGTACTTTTATAAAATTTGTTCCTAAAACTTTCTCCATGAATTTAATTTATAAAAGACAGACTATCACAATTTAACCACATAAGCTTGCTACAAAAAACACTGATGAATCCTTTCAAACTTTTTTTTAATGTTACGCTACTTGGGATTTTTAGGGTTCAAGGCACTGCTTGCTTTGATTCAAATGTAAAGGATAATGTAAATTAAATTTTTACAGGGTAATTCATAAGTTTAAGTATGTATACCTTTTGAACCAACGATCTGACATTAGGACCTCTTTCTGCAGAAGCAGCAGCAAACGTGGACACTGATATGTGTACATTTATGTTCAACTGTAATATTAAGTTAGAGGAAAAAGGCTAGGAAAACATGTATGTCCGCTAACAGCAAAATGGATACAAAGATTTTTGGAACCCTCTGCAGACATTAAAGAAAACGTGATCCTTAAATGAATGGTGCAAGATGCATACAGTATTTTAACAGGAATACCATATACTTAACTGCAAAGTAGCATATCAAGTATGCTTCATATACATAAGTTAACAGGTATGCTTGTTTGTATTATCAAATCTGAAAAGCTATGTACTAAATTAAAAGGAGGGGGTTAAACTACCACACAAAATTTTAAAACTCATAATTTCTACATGATTTGAACTATCTTTTTAACAAACGCAGTTTAATATATTACCCACTTCACCAAATGTTCACAATTACTATCTGTAACAAGAAGCTGACTGTATAATGACAGAAGTTTGCTACCTACATCTAAAGACATTTAATTTAAAGGTATTACGTAGAAATTCTAAATACTTACTTTAAGTTTTCATAAAATAATGCCAGAGGTCTTGTTAAAGTTGCAAATATTTTTCGGATCATAGAAGGCAAAGAAATATGTCCAAGTATGTTAGAAAGAATACTGGTGACTGAGTTGCCGATAGTGACGAGAGTATCAGAATGTACTTCCTTGAAGCTTAGAGTGTGGAAAGAATAGATCACTCTCACAATAAGTTTAAATAAAGAAGCCAATTTCCCTAGAGGTTCCTTCTTCTTTTTGGACCAATCTGAAGGTCTCTGTGGTGCTAAGATAAAATTGAATTTATTAAAACCTCAAGTACTTAGGAAAGTGTAAGTTACTGTACATCTTCACAATTTATATCTCATTTAAATGACAAATACATCTTAAAAAACGACAGATACTTCTAATATACATGTTTCTGTAGAATGATACCCACAAATCTTAAAAGGATATACCACTACTGGGTAAGTAGCACAACACTGTCTTTAAAATCGAAGCCAAGAAAAACTGGCAGATTTGTAAGAAGTCTAGAAAAATGAGTATTTTCTCTAAGGAATTATAAAATGTATTTCAAATGTTTATACTCTGAATTTCAACAACTGATTTGTAAGAAAGTACTAAATTATAAGACAAGGTCCATGGATTGCCTGGGTGGCTCAGTCACTTAATTGTCTGACTCTTGGTTTAAGCTCACGTCATGACCTGATGGTGGGATCAAGCCAAGACAGGCTCTGCACACATCAGGGAGTATGCCTAAAGGTTCTCTCCTTCTGTTTAAGTTCTCACTCTAAAAAAAATGTATTTTTTAAAAAAAACAGGTTCCAAAATGAATTTTTAAAGTCACAAAACTTCCCTTAGAAATCACTGCTCCCTGGCTTGCCTATAATAAACTGAATCCATCAAATAACACTCAACAAGTAACAAATCTGAATCCTCAGAAAGAATACAAAAAAGCAAGCCTCGATCTGAAGAAAAAGATGTATCTTAAAAGCACTGTCTGACTTTCCTGTGTACTATTTTAGATCCTGTCTCTCTTCAGATACCTACTTATAAAGAATAACCCACATTTGTCAAGAAAATCATACTTATTCAAAAATTACCTCTTTCATTCAAAGAATCCATTCTCTTAAGGTAACATATCTCAGATTTAAGGAAAAACTCTTAAATCGGTGCTTGTTTTTTTTTTTTTTTTAAAGATTTTATTTATTCGACAGAAACACGGCTAGAGAGGGAACACAAGCGGGGGAGTGAGAGAGGGAGAAGCAGGCTTCCCGATATGAGGGGCTCGAACCTGGAACTCCAGCATCAAGACCTGAGCTGAAGGCAGATGCTTAACTAATACTGAGCCACCCAGGCTCCCCTCAGCACTTGTTGATGAAAAAATGTCACGTAGTGAAATGAAAAACAAGTGTTACTAACAAAAGAAAGTCAATTTATTTTTTTCCCTAGAATTTTTTTAGTTTCCCAGACATAAATATAAATTTGGAATGGTGACCCAAAAACTTCAGGCCAGGATGCTAAGGCTGAGAGGACAGCCATGAGTCACATGACACATATCCCACACCTGTCTACTCAAGAGGATCCAGGAGGAATGACATTAACAATAACAAACAGACTTCGGTTTCTAAATGCCATCCATCCTCAGCAAAAGGAACAATGTTCCTTGGAAATATGGCTAGTTCCAGGCTTAAAGATGAAGAAGTACAGGATGAGTCTGATTACCTTATGCCAAAAGTCTCAAAAAATAGTGGAAACACACGAAATGATCATACAGGCCAACATGAGTGTTAAGGATTAATAATGAATTATAAACCACTAAATAACAGAAAGCCACAGTGATAAAAGTAAAATAATGGAGGGGGACCTGGCTGGCTCAGTCGGTTAAGTAGCTGACTCTGGATTTTGGCTCAGGTCATGATCTCAGGTTCTTGATACTGAGCCTCAAGTACAGCTTTAGCAGGGAGTCTGCTTGAAAGTCTTTCTAGCTCTGTCCCTCCTTCACTTGCACTCGTGCATGCTCTCTTGCTCTCTCCCTAAAATAAATAAACCTTAAAAAAAAAAAAGTATCAGGGACAAATGAAGCTATAGTTCACATTAGCATGTCATCTGCACCTGGATGTGACTGGTGCCTAGTAGTGCTCAACAACTATAGAATGACTTTATTTTTTAAGGCCCCAAAGTGGGGCCTGAACTCACGACCCTGAATGTAGAATGATTTACTATAAAAAAAAAATGTGAGATAAATAACAAGGACAGCTTTTAGAATTAATGTAATTAAAGACAAAGGAGATGAGCATCTTGATACAATTCAATACAATCAAACGAAACAATGTGAACTACTCTGGTAATCCTTAGTGCTTTAGGCAAGAAGCATTAATGGATGATAAATTCACGGGTGAAAGTTTGCCAAGAAAAAGGTATTTACATAGTCTTAAAGAAGCTGCCACAAAATACTAATTTATTACTCATAGGTACTTACTTACAATAGAAAACCTGGCAGATACCGTCTTAACCAACTAATAAGTGTTAATATCACCAGTAATGGAACAAATAAGAACATTTTAACGAACATCAAAGTTTTCTACCCAGATAATTCCTTGTCTATGATGGAATAAGTAAAATCGCTCATATCAGGGAATCTCTAAATAGGATAATATTGAACTTTCTAGGTTATACAAAGGAAGAAAGATGTTTTATGTGTGTAACAGAGACAAAGAGGAGAGATCACAAGCATGTGCAAGAACACGGGAGTTCCTAGCATACCAAGGTTGTACAATATAGTTGTATGACAACCACATATGACATAGTTATACAACATCTAAAGCAGGTAAAATGAGGTCAAGAAAGACGTTAGGATTTGATCTTGACAATTGTTTAGACTGTTGTGTTCATGAAATAGTGGGTGAACAAAAAGTAAAAAAGAACTTACACTTAACTTTGGGCTGACACTTAATATTGTATGGTGAGAAGTCGATGCAATCAACCATTACAGTAATTATATGAATGATCCTATCCAGGAACGGCAAATTCTAGGAAAGAACAAATAAATATTTTTATTAGAAACTTTAAACTATTGGCACAGGTTCCAAAAATCATAAACATAAAGAAGAAATATAAGAATTTCACTCCCATATATAAGATACATGAATGAAGTACACAGTTTTAAATACTCCCTGGTTAACTGCTGTGCACGAAGTGCCACAACTTTTGTTTCCTGACATTTAGGGAAAATAATTCGGTTTTAAGATGCCCATAAGAGGGCGCCTGGGTGGCTCAGTGGGTTAAAGCCTCTGCCTTCAGCTCAGGTCATGATCTCAGGGTTCTGGGATCGAGGTCCACATCGGGCTCTCTGCTGGGCAGACAGCCTGCTTCCTCCTCTCTCTCTGCCTGCCTCTCTGCCTACTTGTGATCTCTCTGTCAAATAAAAAAATAAAATCTTAAAAAAAAAAAAATGCCCGTAAGATTCAGCATATAAACCACTAAACTGAGAATCAAAGAGCAAGATTCTTAGATTCTTTGTATCAGATTCTTCATGAAAATTTTACGTGCTCATTAAACCCAGGGATAAAACAAAAAAATGAAAAAGTTGGGGTGCCTGGGTGGCTCAGTTGGTTAAGCGACTGCCACCGGCTCAGGTCATGATCCCAGAGACCCGGGATCTAGTCCCACATCAGGCTCCCTGCTTGGCAGGAAGCCTGCTTCTCCCTCTCTCACTCCCCCTGCTTGTGTTCCCTCTCTGGCTGTGTTTCTGTCAAATAAATAAAATCTTAAAAAAAAAAGGGGCGCCTGAGTGGCTCAGTTGGTTAAGCGGCTGCCTTCGGCTGAGGTCATGACCCCGGAGACCCAGGATCTAGTCCCACATCAGGCTCCCTGCTCGGCAGGAAGCCTGCTTCTCCCTCTCTCACTCCCCCTGCTTGTGTTCCCTCTCTCACTGTATTTCTCTCTGTCAAATAAATAAATAAAATCTTTAAAAAAAAAAAATGAAGAAGTTGCTAAGCTCCCTCAAACCCGTTTTCTTTTTCTCCTCCTCCTCCTCCCCGTCCTGAAATCCAATTGAAATAAAAAATAAATTCACAAAAGCATCAGAGATTTCCTAGAAAAACTTTAAAGGCAGGGGTAGGAGGACTAAAAAGTAGAAGGAAGGAAATCCCAGCACCAAGTCAAAAAACAATTCCAAAATAGTGAGCTTTTCCAGTACAACTTTTGAGTAACAGGAAACCTACTGAGAGTTCTAAGAAAAAAAGTTAATCAAAACAAATACTGAAATTAAAAATCTAGAAAATAGATGCACTTTCTTCTCCCCTTATTTTCTATTACTATCTACTTTTCCACTTCACTGGACTAATTCACATGTCTGCCCCTCAAAAGACATCCTCTCCAATGGTATTATGTATGGGCCATAAGGAGGAAAGCACCAGTATCCTATTTAACTAAACAAAAGCTATGTGGAAAGTCAGTCCAGATGACAATCTATATTTTTATGTAGAAAAGCTATAAAAGCTCCAAGTGCTTCGTCCTTGCTCATAATTTCAAAAGAAAGGACACTTCTAACTACAATTTGCTATGAAGACTGGAAAAGGGGCTCTCTTCAGTTAGGAAATGCATTCTAGCTACCAGTATCAACCTTGAGCAACAAACATGTACAATTCTGTCTTTCCTTGCTCAGGTGAAATGCTATTAACTCTTCAAATGGACAGATGAATAGAAGTCTCAAGAGCTAAAGATTAAAACACATATTCCATTTCTTACTCAATATGAGATTAAATACACCTATTAAAAGACTCCAGTATTTACTCATATGCTACAAAAGACACACAAAAGTTAAAACAACTAGATAAATATATACAAAGAAAATCCTAAATCTATACAATGGAAAATATGTAATAATTACAGTAAATGAACTTAGTTAAGTACAACATAGATGAACCTTCCAACTGAAACACTGAGCCCAAAAGACTCACAATACTACTTAACTATAAAATTTTAAAAGAAACACTACTTAACAAATGTACGTAATATATAGGTGTGGGTGTATAGTAAAAACATTTTTAATGAAATGTATTTTCAAAGTTAGGGCAGTAATTCACTCTTCAGGGAAAGATGGGCATGGTGATTGAAAATGCAAAGGAGAGCATCTGAGGTGCTGACAATGCTCCATTAACTGACCTGGGTGATGCCTACAGAAGTATTTCTGTATGATAATTTGTCAAACTGAAGAACCGGTTTCACGCATTTCTCTTTATAAGTTTCTCAATCATTTTTTTTTAAAGATTTTATTTATTTGACAGAGAGAGATCACAAGTAGGCAGAGAGGCAGGCAGACAAAGAGGGGGAAGCAGGCTCCCTGCCGAGCTGAGAGACTGATGTGGGACCCCATCCCAGGACCCGAGATCATAACCCAAGCCGAAGGCAGAGGCTTAACGTTAACTCTGAGCCACCCAGGTGCCCCTCAGAAAGTTTTTTTTTTAAATAAAGATTATACAGGGCGCCTGGGTGCCTCAGGCGCCCTGTGTAATCTCTGCTTTCGGCTCAGGTCATGATCTCAGGGTCCTGGGATAGAGGTCCACATCGGGCTCTCTGCTTGGCGGGGAGCCTGCTTCCTCCTCTCTCTCTGCCTGCCTCTGCCTACTTGTGATCTGTCAATAAATAAATGAAATCATTAAAAAAAAATTTTCACAGATTCTCAAAAAGTTGTGAGCATATTAGTATCTTAATATCAAGTTGGTAAAATTCAAAAAAGGCAGTAAAGGGAAACTACTGTGAAGACATGAAGACCCAAACTAAGTATGACAGTGCAGCATTAGAACAAATAAATGTTTTCAAATACATCAAATTCACAATCAGGGAGACCCTTTATTAAGGCTCTCAGAAATAGGTAGTGGGGAAAGATAGACTAGGAGGATCCTAAACCACCTCATCTCTAAAATACAACTCAGGTCACACCCACATCAGTACAAAATAACCCAGAAAATGACACAAAAACTGGCAGAACATACTCTCCATGGCTAAAGGTAGATAAGCGGCCATCTGGCAAATACAAGGAAGGGTGGAGATGAGCTTGGGGATCAAGACAGCTCACAAAATAGTCAGCAGTAGGGAGGGCCACTACAGGCACAGAGAAGGAAAGGAGTAGACCCTACCTAACCCAGGCACCAGACTGTGTGGGGCTCAACACATGGAACTTTAAAAATTTTTTATCAGTTGGCTAAGCAGCGACTGCCAGCAGAACTGAGTCTCCACCTTAAAGGGACAGCATAACAAACAACCTCACTGATATAGCACAGATGTAGCAGTCTGAGAAATGCCTAGAGTACAAGGGAAAGACATTTGTAACTAATCTCCAAATAAATGCTGGAGAAGCAGGGATCTTTAAGAGACTTATACAAGAGGGGCGCCTGGGTGGCTCAGTTGGTTAAGCAACTGCCTTCGGCTCAGGTCATGATCCTGTAGACCCGGGATCGAGTCCCACATCGGGCTCCCTGCTCAGCGGGAAGCATGCTTCTCCCTCTCACTCCCCCGGCTTGTGTTCCCTCTCTGGCTATGTTTCCCTCTGTCAAATAAATAAAATCTTAAAAATTAAAAAAAATTAAAAAAAAAAAAAAGAGAGAGAGACTTATACAAGAGCAAAAGCTGCAGGTGCAATTTCGTTCCCCAATGCCCAGGCTAAATACATGGACAAGTACAGGAACTAGAACAGCACAAGTACTCTCCACCTTGCCTGCTAATGGCCGGCCTTGCCCCTGCACAACAGCGGGGGTGTACAACCAATGTATGAGACACCCTGAGGCACCAGGTTCTGGTGAACAGGGAACACTGCACTGCAGGACACCACAGAACCTGTTCTTCACATGGCCACTATTTACAAGAGCAGGAAACATAGCTGACGTTCCTAACACAGAGAAACAGACAGAGTTAGATAAAATGAGAAGACAGAAGAGTATGTCCCAAATGAAAGAACAGGATAAATCCCAGCAAGAGACCGAAATGAAATGAAGATAATACAGCTAGTAGAAAGGTGACTTGACAAAAGACTGGAGGGCCTCAGTGAGACCTTGGACAGACATAAAACATAAGGCACCCCAGTGATTCAGTTGGTTAAGTGTCCAACCCTTGATTTAGGCTCAGATCATGATCTTAGGGTCCAGGGATTGAGCTCCAAGTCAGGCTCTGAACTCAGCTATGAGTCTGCTTGCCCTTTTCCCTCTGCCCTCCCCCCCCCCACATTCTCTCCCTCTTTCTCTCTCAAATAAGTTTTTGGGTTTTTTTTAAGATTTTATTTATTTATTTGACAGAGAGAAACACAGCGAGAGAGGGAACACAAGCAGGGGGAGCAAGAGAGGGAGAAGCAAGCTTCCCGCCGAGCAGGGAGCCCAATGTGGGGCTCGATCCCGGGTCTCCGGGATCATGACCTGAGCCAAAGGCAGTCGCCTAACCAACTGAGCCACCCAGGCGCCCCTCAAATAAGTATTTTTTTAAAAAAAGAGAAAACGTAAAAGCCAATCAGAGATGGAAGAACTCAGTAACCAAACTAAAAAAACACTAGATGGAATAGTCCACTAGATAGGGCTCCTGGGTGGCTCAGTAGGTTAAAGCCACTGCCTTCGGTTCAGGTCATGATCTCAGGGTCCTGGGCCCTCAGCCTGCTTCCTCCTCCCTCTCTGCCTACCTCTCTGCCTACTTGTGATCTCTGTGATCTCTTGTGATCTCTCTCTCTCTGTCAAATAAATAAATAAAATCTTAAAAAAGTCCACTAAATGAAACAGGAGAATGGATCAGCAACCTGGAAGAAAGAGTCAGAGAAAGCACTCAAGCTAAACAGAAAAGAAAAAACAATAAAAAACGAATACAGACCATGGAAGCTCAGTGACACCATCAAGCATAAAACATCCACCTTATAGTGATCTCAGAAGAGGAAACAGAAAAGGGGGCAAAAAATTTATTTGAAGAAACAGCTGAAAAACGATTATATTCAGAACATTCTGACCTAAAACAGAACACACGGGAACCTTTTCAAGTGCCCATGGAATGTTCTAAGATGGACAGGTTAAGCCGCAAAACAACTCTCAACAAATTAAAAAATATCAACTCATACCATGCATCTTTTCCAACCACCATCTTATGAAACTACAAGAAAAAATCTTGAAAGAACACAAATACACAAAAGTTAAATAACATGACACTAAACAATGAATAGGCCAAATAAGAAATCATATAGACAAATGAAAAAAACCAATGTTCCAAAGCCTTTGGGATGCAGCAAAAAAGTGGTTCTAAGAAGGAAGTTTATAGCAATATGGACGTACTTCAAGAGGCAAAAAAAACCTCCCTAACAACCTAATCTTACACCTAAAGAAGGAGGAAAAAGAACAAACATGACCCAAAACCAGCAGAAGGAAGGAAATAATAAAAATTAGAGCACAAACAGAAGAATAAGAAACAAACAAAAAATAGAACTAATCAGTGTACCAAAGCTGCTTCTTTGAAAAGTTCAATAAAACTGATAAACCTGGGGCGCCTGGGTGGCTCAGTTGGTTGAGCAACCGCCTTCGGCTCAGGTCATGATCCCAGAGTCACGGGATAGAGCCCCACATCAGGTTCCCTGCTTGGCGGGAAGCCTGCTTTTCCCTCTCTCACTCCCCCTGCTTGTGTTCCCTCTCTAGCTGTATTTCTCTCTGTCAAATAAATAAATAAAATCTTTAAAAAAAATTAAAACTGATAAAACTTTAGCCAGATTTATGAACAAAAAAGAGGACTCAAGCAAGTAAAATCAGAAATAAAAGAGGATAAACAGGGACACCTGGCTGGCTCAACCAGAAGAGCATGTGATTCCTAATCTTGGGGTTGTAGATTTGAGCCCACCTTGCATGGAGAAATTACTTAAATAAATAAGTGTATTTTTTCTTTTCTTTCTTTCTTTCTTTCTTTTTTTTTTTTTTTACAAATTCAATTACTTTAACAAATGTAAGGCTCTTATAGTTACCTATTCCTGACGAAGCTTCAATACTAGCTGTCGTTGAAGGAATTTGTTCCTTTCACTGAGATTAACAAATTTTAAAAAAGATTGTATTTATTCATTTGACAGATAAACACAGCTAGAGAGGGAGCACAAGCAGGGGGAGTGAGAGAGGGAAAAGCAAGTCTCCTGCCAACAGGGAGCCAGATGCAGGGCTTCATCCCGGAACTCAAGGATCACCACCTGAGCCAAAGGCAGACGCCTAATGACTGAGCCACCCAGGTGCCCTGAAATTAACAAAGTTATTGGCATAAAATGGTTCACAAAAGTCTTTTTTCATTTAAATTCCATTAACTAACATATTGTTGGTTTCAGAGATAGAGTTCAGTGATTCATCAGTCTATATAATACCCAGTGGTCATTGCATCACATGACTTCCTTAATGTCCAGCAATCAGCAACCACCCCATCTCCACAAGCCCTCCCCTCCAGTAACCCTGTTTGTTTCTTATGATTACAAGTCTCTTATGGTTTGTCTCCCTCTGATTTTGTCATTTTATTTTTTCCTCTATTTCCCCATGAACCTCTCTGTTCCATTTCTTAAATCCCACATACTAGAGAGATCATATAATTGTCTTTCTGTTGACTTACATAAGTAAATCTTGAAAAAAGAGAGAAATAACTGACACCACAGAAACGCCACGGATTCTAAGTGAAAATTATATGCCAAGAAATAAGACAACCCAGAAGACACAGATCAACTCCTAGAAACATAAACTCCCAAAACTGACCAGGAAGAAACAAAATCTGAACAAAATGGTTACTAGCAATGCAACTGAATCAGTGATCAAAAAACTCCCAACAAACAAAGTCCAGGATCAGATGGACTCACAGATGAATTCTACCAAACATTTAAAGAACAGTTAGTAACTATTCTTCTCAAACTATTCAAAAAAATAGAATCAACCAATGCCAAAAATAATCTAAAGGATATTTCATAAAACTTGACAGATTCTAAATTTCTTTCAGAAGTAAAGATAAAAACATAACCAAGACAATATTTAGAAGATGAAAACTATGGGTCGACACTGTCCCTAACAGTTATAAAGTCTATTCAACAAATTCAACTACATACCAGATGAAGTCCAGGGATACTTATCAAGATAGAATGTCCCTAACTTCCTGGAGTGATGGTTAAGTAACGTAATAAAGCACACAAATGATTCTGTGTCAAAAAGGAAATAACAAGGGTGTCACAATACATATTAACAAATGTAATTAAATAAGAAGGGTGTCACAATACATATTATGACAAGGGTGTCACAATACATAGTAACAAATGTAATAACAAGGGTGTCACAATACATATTAACAAATGTAATTAAATAAGACCCCTGGGAAATGAAACATTAAGCCTTATGGGCAGTTGTAAGCAGTTAGTATTTTTATTCTAAGTACTACAGAAGTGTTTTCAGTGATAAGACCTGATTTACATTTTTTAAGTCGCTCTGAAATTCTAGCATATCAAATGTAACAATCAAAACTGTGCTAATATTTTTGAAAAGATATAGTTATAAATGCATAAAAAAATCTGAAGATGCATTTCTAGCTCGATAGTTATCTCTACTTTTAACAGTGATAATCACTACCAAAGGGTAGAAGTTCATCTTTCTAGAGGAAAAAAGCATGCTTCAGTAATAGAATTCAAGGGTCAAGAACAACTATATTCATGCATGTATGTAAATTATTTGTGTAAATGCAAAAGAGATCTATTCTACAATGATACATACCAACTGCAAGTGTTAGTCTCTCTTAATAAATAAGAAAAAGGAGTGAAATGGGACCTACTTTTTTAGGTCTACAAACTTCCAAAGGATTGCCTTTGAAGATCTAAGAAATAGATATGAGAAAGTTGGCTCCAAGACAAGGCCCTGGAATGACACTGGCAGATATGCAATAGAGTAGTAAAAGTGTATGACCATTAGGAGTCCTGAAACCCAGACCTCAGGGTCATGTAGACCAAAGACACAGAACTGTTTTGCAATGCTGTTACTTGTTTTATATTATCAGTCATGTGATGTAGAAGCCTTCGAAATCATAGTTCACAAATGTTATCTCAATTTATTTGAAAGTATTCTTCAAATACAACCAAGGTTAGTACTGGGATAAACTCACTGAAAAGCCTTTATCTTCTAAACTGGATATTATCTTGGAAGAAAGTTCCTCACAGCACAAATTCTCTTCTGCAGTTGCCACCAAAGCAGCACAGCGGGCAAATGCTCTATATAACTCTGACCAAGTTCTAAGTAAGGTCTTCATGGTAGCCTAAAAATAACAATAAAAAAGAAAATTTAAAAATGTGTATCTACGTATCAAAACACCCAACAGAATGTATCTTAAAGGCCACTGTAACACTTAAGGTGTCAGAGAAGAGACTAGGGTAGAATAGTAAGTTTGTCTCCCCCATAGAATTCTATTCGAAGACTGTTAACAATGCCACGATACCAGTAATTATCAAAGGTCAAGAGGAATTTCCCATTTTCCTTCAACATTTTCCCTTACCTTAAACTGATTAAAAGTCATAAGGTGATAATCTCATTGCAGGAAAAAGTCACTGTAGGAATTTATTATACAGGGCAAAAGAGCATTTAAAAACAAAACAAAACAAAACAAAAAACCCATAAATTCCTTAAGTAAAAAATTTGACATTGCCTTACCACTGGAAATTTCTGTACTGAAAACATATGGTTTATTGGTAAAGTCAATGCACCATAAATGGCACTAAAATTATGTTCTAAGGCATCACCTTGATTCACTTCATTGGTCTGCAAAAAAGAAAAATAATAAAGAAGTCAGACAAATTACCACCTAATTCTAGTTCTATGTTGTACCATATTACTTGGAGTGTGGTAGATACAGTGTTGAGATGTACAAGAGGTGGTGAACTCCTAACCCCTATAACTATTAATATGACCTTATTTGAAAATAGGGACTTTGCAGATATAATCGAGTTAAAATAAAGACATACCAGATTAGGGCAGGCCCTAATCCAATAATTGGTGTTCCCAAAAGTAAAATGGGATTTGGACAAACAAAAAAGACAGAGGTATGACTGCCATGTGAATATGGAGAGAGGGATTAGAGTGATGTGTCTATAACCCTCGAACAATCAAGAACTGCCAGCAACAAAGAAAGCTAAGTGAGAGGAACAGAACAATTCCCCCTTAGAACTCCAGAAGAAACCAAGCCTGCCAATACTTGATTTTGGATTTCTGGGATCCAGAAATATAAGAGAATAAATCCTTGTTGTTTTAAGCCACCAGGTTGTGGTAATCTACTACAGCAACCCTGAGAAACAATGCATGGTGTTAAAGGCCTACAAAAGAATCCCAGAGATAACTCCAAAATCTTTTACTATACATAGAAGGTAGTATTCAAACAAGATTTATTAAAGACCTCTGTTATCCTTCAAACAGTAGGAAACTAGGAATGTAAACTTTTTTTTCTTTCAGAAGGTTTAAATGATGTGAACTTAGTAGTGAAAACAATGGTGGGGCGCTTGGGTGGCTCAGCTGGTTGAGTGACTGCCTTCAGCTCAGGTCATGATCATGGTCTCCCAAGATGGAGTCCCACATCGGGCTCCCTGCTCAACAGTGGGTCTGCTTCTCCCTCTGACAAGTATTTAAATGTAAGGGTTAGCCAACTCAGCAGACTACTGGTTTAAGGACTACTCTGTGGCTTTGAGATATTCACCAACTGATTTACCATGGATTCTGAAGAACATATAGTCTAGTCAAAACTTTTATTTCTCATGGTACAAAGACTGAAAAAACTGAAAATATAAATACGAAAAGTTATACTGTAACATATTAGGAGTCTTCTGGCTTTACAATCACTACTGGAAAAAAGGAAGCTGATTCATCCCCATTAACTTATACTTTCCCATACAAGGCAGAAATGCAAAAAGAAATATAAAGAATAAATCAATCCCACAGAAAAATATATTTAACATTTTCTATTCAAGTTCAAACTTCTACTTATTTCCCTATATGCTCTAACAAGAAAAAAAGGAAAATGTTCCTTAAGTTTTAGGGGAAACATGTAGCACTTACGTCATACCTGATTAACCAATTCAGTTAATGGGGTGACTATAATACTCCACATTCTCCAGAGATGCTCCTTGTTTTCCAACAGCTTTGCATTTTGGTTAATAACATTTAAAACAGAGTCACTGAAAGCTAATGGGGAAGTTGGACCAGAAAGAACACAGCCAACAAGTGCTTCCAGATTGAGAAAAAACCTGAAGAAAAAAATTGACCCACACATTATACAGCACTTTCTGCCAAGACATGTTACACTTACAAAATTCTAAAAATAACTGACAAAAAGCAAGAAATGATAAAGTCTTACTTTCATTTTTTAATTAAAAAATGAAATAGCATTTGACTCAAAAGAATCTCATTCATCTGGGGCACCTGGGTGGCTCAGCTGGTTACAGTGCCTACCTTTGACTCGAGTCATGATCTCCAGGTCCTGGAATCGAGCTCCACTGGGCTCCTTGCTCAGCGGGGGCAAGTCTCTCCGTCTCTCCCTCTCCCTCCGCCACCCCACTCACACTTTCTCTCTCTCTCTCTCAAATATATAAAATCCTTTAAAAAAAAAACCCAAATGGATCCTGGAGACCTGGGATCGAGCCCCACATCAGGTTCCCTGCTTGACAAGAAGCCTGCTTCTCCCTCTCTCACTCCCCCCTGCCTGTGTTCCCTCTCTGTGTTTCTCTGTCAAATAAATAAATAACATCTTTTTTAAAAAAAAAAACAAAAACCCAAACACATTCATTAAATAACAACTTTTTCGAGATAAACAAAGACTAGTTTAAATTACCTCTCATCTTGTACACCATATTCCAAAAGATTATTGTTGAAAATTAACTGAATTAAGAACAAAGCAGGAGTTCCCTGAAGAAAGATGCGATATTGCAGTCAATCTTCTTGTTTTAAGGAGTATAATCTTGTTACACTTGTTTTCTACAATCAATTATGTAAAATGACCCTTTTATGCTAAACAAATTTAACTTTCGATATTAGGCTATGACACAATGGTAGCAAATATACTGCTATAAACTGCACACAAAACTCAAGCTCTTTATATTTTAATAAGTTATTCCATCTACATGAGCAACTGAGGAATGGTTAGTCCAGGTATAAAAAAAATATTAAAACTTGCTAGACCAGTAAATACCTACATCCTGTAGGTATTAAATTTATTTCACAATTAACTGTTACTATACTTCTCAATTTTTAAATAGTAAATTTAACTATTTAAAAATAGTACCACTATTACTATGTATAAGTAAATAGAAAACTTTTCTGCTAGAATTTTTTGTGTAATCCAGAAAAACAGTTCCATTAATAGTGTCATATTTAATTCTTAAACCTATTACTTAATCAGTTTTTCCCTTTAACATAATCAGCATTTCCAAATCCAATTCTCTCAAAAGTTTACAATCTACGTTTCATTATATTAAGGGGAAAAAAAAAAACCTCATGGAACTTTATCTTCTGGCTAATTTTAATCACATGATTACATTTAAGATACTTGCATTAAGAATATCCATATTAGCAACCTGATATGCTGGTGAACCTAGTACTTTCTGAGGCAATCCTTTAATTGTAATTTCCATGAGGACCTAAGAAAAATAAAATGCTTTGTTGTAAATTAGCCATAAAAACACTTCACTTAGTAAAAATCTAGTACTGTCAGCTATTTTTAACAATTTTACTGTTAAGTGATGCTCAGTCATTAATGATTCTCTGTTCAAGAAGTTCAAGTACAACAGTGTTTATATATTAATATGAATATATTTACATTAGTTTTGAAAGTTCAAACACAGAAACAAAAAAAATTAAAATGACAAATTCTTTTATCGCCAGGGAAAATCAATACTATCAGTTTGTGGAGTTTACTTTTCTAGATCTTCTAAATTTCCACGTATTTAAGTACACGGAGAAACAAAACTTCCTGGGCTAGGTGTCATACATATATTCTTTTATAGTATTAACGATATACTCTGGAATGCTTTGGAACTGACCTTCATCTAACTCTGTTAGAGTTTTCACATCAACATATGGAGACATTCTTAATAGCTATATGAATGTGCATAGTCTATTCAATGAACATTCTACTATTAATAGCCCTTGAGGCCATTTTTTTAATATCACAAAAAAGATATTCTGCAATGAATTATGTACTCACTAGTGCCAGAGGAAAGTGTATTTCAAAGGACAACTAACTAGAAAGTGGGTCTAAAGACACATTTCTGAAAAATGAAAGTCTGTCCAATTGCCATTCAAAATTATTATTATACCGGTATGAATTTGAACTACATGACAGGGAAGGTTATGTTAGTTAAAATGTGCTTTCTGGGGCTCCTGGGTGGCTCAGTTGGTTAGGCGACTGCCTTGGCTCAGGTCATGATCCCGGAGACCCGGGATTGAGCCCCACATAGGGCTCCCTGCTCGGCAGGAAGCCTGCTTCTCCCTCTCTCACTCCCCCTGGTTGTGTAACCTCTCTGGCTGTGTTTCTCTCTGTCAAATAAATAAATAAAATCTTTAAAATAAAATAAAATGTACTTTCTTTCATACTCTCATGTGAATCAGACACTAATGATAATACTAAATAGCATTTGTAAACACATTTATTTTGTTCCTGACCCATCCTGCTCTTCATGTATTAACCTAATTATATAAGCTACTATACTCCCTTTACAAAAGGTAAGAGAGTAGAAAAACCAACCAAGTTCACTCAGGTAATAAATAATTGGGTGGGGAAATTCAATCTAGTGTGCTCCAGATCCCTTGCTATTAACTACTATGATCTACTGCCACAGTAGATATCCCAGTACATAGACTCAGAAGGAATTTAAGTAAGGTACAGTTTACTCCATCTGCATTTATCTTAGGAGACTCTTATAAAAAGTATATCCAATTTGCTTTTTCATTCTCTACTATACAGGAAAAAAAAAGGGCATTTAATGCCAAAGTCATTACCTTGGTTAAACAGAGTTCATTTAAATCGCAAAAATTCCACAAGATCATTACCAGATATTTTCTGTACGATGTACAAAATGTAAGTACAAATGTACTTACAAGTACAAATGTACAAAATAACTATTAATGGAGCTCAGCAATCTTAATTAGTGTTCTGAGTTTCCTCAGTTCTCATTTCATGTAATTTACCCCATTTTCTCTGTATGGCTCATTCTTATGACACAGGAAGATTTTTGTATTGCCGGTATATTCATTTACTTTATTTAGTTTTCAAATGACTCCAAAGTCAGTGGAATAACATTTATTACAGGGCTAAACTGCTGATAAAACACTTAATATAGTATCTTAAAATCTGGTCTGTGGGCACCTGGGTGGCTCAGTTGGTTTAAGCATCTGACTCTGGTTTCCAATCAGGTCATGATCTCAAGCTCTGCCTGGGGATCCACACTCAGCATGGAGTCTGCTAGAGACTCTTTGCCCCTCTTTCTCCTTCCCACCCGCTCTTTCTGTCTCTAAAATAAATAAAATCTTAAAAAGAAAAAAGAAATCTGGTCTAAGAATCTCCAACAAAAAATTCAATTTGAGTATGATTTTTGAATTCCAGCACATAATCATTATCCTTACCAGTGTTTTTGACACAGGAAATACTTCTGACTTCACTATGCTTTCTAAAGATTTTAATAACAGGGTCAAAACTTCAGAGCCTGGTCTCTCTTTTTTGTTACCTATCAAAAAGCAAAAGGAAGAATGTAGTTCTAAATATGCAAGTATTTTAAGGGTGAAAATATAGTATTTAGCGATAAAAACATATACTTAGCTATGAAACATTCTTTTTCCAAATATATCAAACAGCTTTATTTGAAAGTCTGGAAGCTATACACTTCAAAAACTGACTGTAAAATAAATTTCCTTTACAAAAGCCAAACAAAAATTCATTGGGTGCTAGAAAAATCATCTGATCAGTTATAGTAGTTACCTGATTCAATAACTGACTTCATCAAGCTAATTAGCTCCTTCCAAATAGCATTGACAACAGCATCTGCCAAACAAAACAAACTTTAAATGCAGATATGACTATAAAGGCTTATCCTTACACTAAAGAAATAAAATGAGCAATACTTATTAACCTTATAAGAATATAATTCTCATACTATTCAACCCTACAATCAGTTTACAAAACACTATCACAACAAAGAAGTATTTTTTCAAACTGTAACCTATTAACACTGGGTCTTATAACATAATTAAGGGTAATTATTTTCTTTTTTTCTGCTATCTGCATTTTCTTTACTGAATGCCTTTTGGCTTCTGAGGGGGGCGGGGGTAGATTTAAAAGGATACCTGAAAGCCCCTAGGAAAAAACTTCCTAGCCAAATAGCAAACTATCTCATTTTTGAAATTTCATCTCAATATTTGATAGACTATCAAACACAGGACTTTAAGTGTAGACACTGGAGCCATAGGGCCCAGGTCTGAATCGCAGCTCCACCACTAACTATGTGACTACATCCAAGTTATTAACTTCTCTGTAGAACATTTTCCTCATCTGAAAAGTGAACTAACATAGAATGTAACTGTGAGAATTAAATGATTTATATGTGAGGTTATTCAAGCACAATTTGCCCAAAAGATGGCACTATATAAATATTTGCTATTTTATTTTTTCTTTTTAAACACAGGTTTAAACAAATAATAAAAATTTTCTCTTAAATATATTTACCAGAAGCATCTTTTCCAACCGCAACAAAACTATCATGAACAGCAGTGATAACTGTACTTGCATGTTTAGAAAAAAAAGAAGAGCTGCTGATTAACGCATGTTCAAGTGGCTCTAGAAAATAAGAAAGAACAATTATGCCAAACCAAAGTTTTATGCAATAAACATCTCAATATAAAATTTTAGGTGGTTTCACATGTGTTTCTATTAAAGAGATCTGTATTTATTTTGTATGTAATTACATGATATTTGGCTTTGGGGTAAAATAAACGTCTTTTCACCCTAATGCACTCCTGATCTGAACTGTTTTAAAAAATTAAATACCTAAGCTCAGTACGAGTTTGTTTTGCTTAGCAAAACTCAAGACTTCTGGACCCAACAAAAAATGAAGCAGCATTTCAAGTCCCAAAAGTTGAATAGAGGGGATTGTGGCCATTCCACCAATATTTGAACTTAAATTCATCCGGGGAGTTACAAGAGTTCCATATGGAGAAGCACCTTTGAAAAAAAAACAAAAATATAAGTTATATTAACTTGAATTAGCTACCCAAGTGAATATATATCATTTACTTCATTTCAATGAAATGTATCTTTTTAAAAAAAAATCATTTTTCTCAAGCAAAAGTTGAATTTTTGCTTAAAGCCCACAACAGAGTTCCTAATTATACTAGGTTAAAAACAAGGTTAATGTCACACAACATTTAAATGAAGATATTATCAAGCATTAATCCATACTTTGAAATATTATTATGCAGACATTCCTGACAAATATAAAAAAACACAGCAAGGGGCGCCTGGGTAGCTCAGTGGGTTAAAGCCTCTGCTTTCAGCTCAGATGGTGATCTCAGGGTCCTGGGATAGAGGCCCACATCAGGCTCTCTGCTCAGCGGGGAGCCTGCTTCCTCCTCACTTCCTGCCTACTTGCGATCTCTCTCTGTGTCAAATAAATAAATAAAATCTTTAAAAAAAAACAACAACACAGCAAATCATTTTCTTCCAATGGTATATAAACTAAGCCACTTTATTATAAAAGATTTTATTTATTTGTTTGAGGGGGGAGGGGCAGAGGGAGATAATCTCAAGCAGATGCTGGGCTGAAACCCTGAGATCATGACTTGTGACAAAATCAAGGATCCACACTTAACTGACCAAGCCACACAGGTACCCCCTCAAGTCACTTTTTTTTAAACATCTGTTAAAATCTGTTGTTTTTAATAAAAGCTCTAAGACTCTGGTTCTGAAACAAACAGGACAGGCATTTGTAATATATCTCATATGTATAGTAGAAAAACACCCAACTACAATAATGTAATTACAACAATTAGTTATAATTAGTATAGAATGAATTTGTGATTAGGGTGCCAAAATTATAACGTACTTCATTTTCTGTGAATAACTGAGCAAAGGCTTCACTCAAGCCCTTTTTAAAAACAGAAAAACAAAAACTCAGGTATGTCTATCTCTTACCTTTGTGCATAGGAGTCAAAGGACTTAAACCTGGAGAAGCAGCTACACGAGATGAACTGCCTTGAGGTGAAGCATTAGAATCGACACTTATTGTACTTTGAATCAGAGGCACGCACACCTATTTGGGTTAAAAACAAAAAAGGGAGACTATCTTTAAACTACCTAATTGCCATATTTTCTAAAATTCTTGCATAACTTACAGCTAAATTTAAGAGTACTCTAAGCTCTTTTGGTATGTTGAATCTTACTGGCTGGCTGGATGCACTGGCTAAAAACTAAAACTGGAAAAATAAAAATTTTTATTACAACTTTATTTGCCCTATAAATATGTACTATCTATAAATTTCAGTTCTAAACTCCAGATGGGAAATCATACACCTAAACCATGCCCAAGTTTTAATGCTATCGGTACACTCATTTTAAGCTTTTTAAAAATGTACCCTAAAAAAATGAACTAAGACAACCTCAAGCTCATTTCTAAGATCATACCAGTACCAATCAAATCTAGCCAACGCATAAATCATACCAATGAATGTGTGGAGCAACTGGGTAATAAGCTCAGCCTACTTAGGACCTCATAATGGTACAATCTGTAATAATTATGTTCCTGTTACATATCACCACTAATGCCCAATTCCAATTAATTCATGCGGTTATGTTTAATAGCCTTAATACATTAAATAATTAAGAATTTAAAGACTTGCTAAAATCTCAAGTATAGTTTATTATAAAACACAACTTCCAATAATACACTCACTGCTGTGCAATTATGTACACAGACCAAAAGACAAGGATTACAGATTTAAAAGTAAGATATAGCCCCAAATCCCAGATAAACAATAAAGAAATGAATGATAGAAATTATCGTAGCTATACTTTTTTACTTATTGTATAAAAATATAGAAACTGATGATGGGATTAATTGCAAAATCAAGATGGTATGTCTAAATCCCAACAAGGATATAAAAATCTAGAAAAATTTGTAAAATCATTTATAACGATACTGAAAAGTTATGCTGGGATTAAATGATCTGTTTACCAGTATGTAGCCTAGAAACAGAAGATACAGAAAATAAGAACTGGTCTTTTTTATCAACCTAGTGTAAAACTTGATTTCTATTTTAGTAATGTTGATTTTTGCCCTCAGTTACACATTCTAGTTCCCGTGAAATTTCTTTTAAAAATATCTCTCAAAATGCCTTTATAGTAAAAACAGGTATTTAAGTGGTTGCTGGTTGAGAAAGCTTTTGAGGTTCCACTTCACACAACTAGAGAGTATCTTCTGAGGAAAATAAACTCAAGTTCTGTGTTAGGAGAAAAAGATCTTTTAAATAGTGTGGTCTGCTAACACAGCAAATCTAATACTGAAAGATTAGATTGTTAAGAATTTAAGAATGTGGGGCGCCTGGGTGGCTCAGTTGGTTAAGCGACTGCCTTCGCCTCAGGTCATAATCCTGGAGACCTGGGATCGAGCCCGGCATCGGGCTCCCTGCTCGGCAGGAGGCCTGCTTCTCCCTCTCTCACTCCCGCTTCTCATGTTCCCTCTCTAGCTGTGTTTCTCTCTGTCAAATAGATAAATAAAATCTTTTTTTTAAAACAAAAAGAAATTTAAGAATTCATTAAAACACATAAAATATTATACCCAACACTGTCATTACCTGTTCAAAATTAGCAGGAAGATGAGGTCCAAGTCTCATCAGTAGATACCACCAGACTTCTAACTTTGTCAGTGCTAGAGTTTCTGTCCTCACATGGATAGAACTCAAAGGCTGCATTAACAACTTCAGTCTTTTTGCACTGCACAGTATTTCTTAAAAGAAAATAAGTACATGGGGAAAAACATAAAAGCTGAAGACTAAATTTTAAGAATAAGTGTGGAAATCTCCTTTCACACTACAAGAAAATAGATAAAAAAAATTTTTTAACCAGCTGTTCTTGTTATACCTCAACTTTTCAATGTGACAAAGACTCTAGTACAACTGACTACATATAATAAGGCTTAAAACAGAAACAAAAACAAAAAGAAAAGGCAAAAAAGAGGTAATGTTTACTAGCTACTGTGAGTGCCGGGGACGATTTTCCTATCATGGGACATTTGGCAAGGTCTATAAAATCTCTGGTTAGACCTGAAAGGCAGGGGCACAGAGGATGCTGTTGGCATCTAGTGGGTTGCACCCAAGAATACTGCTAAACTCCCTTCAACACACAGGGCAATCCTCCACAACAAACTGTCTAGCCTAATATTGAGTATAACAACTGGGAATACACAAAATAAGACACGTCTGCTCAAGTAACTTATCAAAAAGACTTATAAGGGATTTTGAAACATCTGTCAACCTATGAATTTGGTAGCATGGCACTAATGTTTCTGACAGCTACTGTGCCATTTAGCTTTCACAATTAACATTTCTATAAAGAAAATAAAGTCAAATCACTATGGGAACAAATTCTCTGATCTTTTTTGAACTCCTACTCTACTTATGAGAGGGGCTCCACAATAATATCCCTACAGCAGAAATTGCCAATTGCCATTCTTTTTTAGATACAAGACCCTCTTTCACTCAGGACAATGACAGACCCAATTTCTGATTTATGTGGTCTCCCAGTCATTCTACTCAATGAGATTTAAGGGGAAGTGTATGTGAAATTTCTGAAAGGCTCTAGAGATAGATGGCTCAGCTAAAAAGAAGTTCATTTTTGCTTTTCTGCCTTTTCCTCTTTTGTAACTGCAAGCATGCTGATGATGACAGAGAAGACAAGCATCTGATTCCTTAAGATTTCCTGAATCCATAATACTAGTGATGGACTCTTTTAGTTCTGGACTTACTTCGAATGAGATACCATTTTATTTATCTTCTTTTAAGTCATGTCTATTTTATGCTTTAGACCAGATTTAGTCCAGAACATCAACTTGCATTACCAGTTCAAAAACAACAAAAAGGTAATATTTACAATTAAAATTCGTGCTTGGCAATGCACTTTTATCAGTACTTTCAATAAAATTGAAGTTAATGAAAATAATCACCTTACAAAACACATTAAAAAGGGGAAAAGAGAGGATTGTCTTTGGCAGAGAAAAATTATAAGATGAAATCAATATCACTTAGCAGATCTTATAGATATTTGATTATATCTAAGATTACCCGATTAAGTAGGTATTCCTACTGACCTATGTTTGGACTATATAGTCTTTTTCTCATATATACAGCGGACCTTTAAACATGGGTTTGAATTGCATGTGTCCACTTATACACAGACTTTTTATACAGTATAATACTACAAATATATTTTCTCTTACGACTTTCCGAACATTTCTCTAGCTTACTTTATTGTAAGACTAGAGTATATAGTACACATAACATACAAATTATGGGTTAATTGACTGTTTATGATACTGGTTTGTGGTCAACAGTGGGCTATTTGTAGTGAAATTTGAGGGAAGTGAAAAGTTATATGCAGTGGGATGTTGGCATCCCTAACCCACTGTCCAAGGGTCAACTGTGAATCAAACACCTTCACTAGACAATAGGGAAGATAAAGTTAAGGTAAATCAAAAGGAACCACTTGTGTATGTCAATAGTAAAAACCCACTATTTTTTTTTTCTTTAAAAGATATTATTTATTTGACAGAGAGAAACACAGCCAGAGAGGGAACACAAGCGGGGGGAGTGAGAGAGGGAGAAGCAGGCTTCCCGCCGAGCAGGGAGCCCGATGTGGGGCTCGATCCCGGGTCTCCGGGATCATGACCCGAGCCGAAGGCAGTCGCTTAACCAACTGAGCCACCCAGGCACCCCTAAAAACCCACTATTAGGCAATATTCTAAAGGCCCTGAGAGAAGAAAGTTTACCAGTCAATGTTTCATAGCTGTCACAATTGTTTCTACCATCTACTGAATAAGCAACCTTTGATAAATTACTTAATCTCTGTAACACAGTGATAATGCTTAGTATCTCTGTAGATTGTGATGATTAAATTAGAAGTTCTAAGTGCTCAACCAAGTGCTGGAATAAACTAAAACGGTCATGCGTGCCTGGGTGGCTCAGTGGGTTAAAGCCTTTGCCTTCTGCTCAGATCATGATCTCAGGGTCCTGGGATGGAGGCCCGCGTCGGGCTCTCTGCTCAGTGGGGAGCCTGCTTCCTCCTCTCTCTCTGCCTGCCTCTGCCTACTTGTGATCTCTGTCAAACAAATAATTAAAATTCTTAAAAAAAAAAAAAAAGCACAAATGGTATCCATCACTTTGTTCAATTTTTTAAAACTGGCTTAAAACAAATTTATATCTGTGATTTTCAATAATGCCTAGATTTTTAATTCTATTTTTGGCAATAAGTTTATTCCATTAAAATTAAAAAAATAGGGGCGCCTGGGTGGCTCAGTTGGTTGAGCGACTGCCTTCGGCTCAGGTCATGATCCTGGAGACCCGGGATCGAGTCCCACATCGGGGTCCCTGCTCGGCGGGAAGCCTGCTTCTCCCTCTCTCACTCCCCCTGCTTGTGTTCCCTCTCTGGCTGTGTTTCTCTCTGTCAAATAAATAAAATCTTTAAAAAAAAAAAATTAAAAAATATATATTCAATAGGATAAGTTTCAATATCAAGTTCAAAAAAATCAGAAAGGCATTGTTCTTTTCACCTAAAATCCACAGAAAAATAAAAGTTTTAAGGTATTACTTACCTGGATTCAAAGCAAAATTATCTATTAAACTCTTCCAAGCAATAAAAGCTATTTTTTTAATCATGGGTGCTCCACTACGAAATCCTAGTTCTTCCAGCTGTAACAGAGAATTAATGAAACTCCCACTTCGATGCAGGGTCTAAAAATGAAAAATCATAACAAAGTTATTTACCTGCCTAAAAGAACTTATAGGCACTTTATTTTTCATTTATCTAATTTATACAGTGTTAGCAACATAAAGTCTTAAAAATTTAAATCTTAAAATGTACTGGATTCTGTCTACACATTCAAAACTCAAGATCAGGGCGCCTGGGTGGCTCAGTGAGTTAAAGTCTCTGCCTTCAGCTCAGGTCATGATCTCAAGGTCCTGAGATCAAGTACTGCATCGGGCTCTCTGCTCATCAGGGAGCCTGCTTCCTCCTCTCTCTACCTGCCTCTCTGCCTACTTGCCGTCTGTGTCAAATAAATAAAATCTTAAAAAAAAAAAAAATCCTCAATATCACGAAATATAATGCTCCATGAATTAAATAATGTATAGAACAGATCATTTCTAAACACCAGAGAAAATCAGGAAGATAAATCCCAAGTTTTACCAACAGAGACCAAAAAAATAGTATCCATATGAAAAAAAAATTAGTATTTAAGAAAAAATAAGAAATGTTGAACCTTGAAACGAAAAAGTTTTTTTTTTTTTTAATTTTATTTATTTATTGACAGATAAAGAGATCACAAGTAGGCAGAGGCAGGCAGAGAGAAAGGAGGAAGCAGGCTCCCCGCCGAGCCCGATGTGGGCCTCGATTCCAGGACCCTGAGACCATGACCAGAGCTGAAGGCAGAGGCTTTAACCCACTGAGCCACCCAGGTGCCTGAAAAAAAGCTTTTTCAAATACACTGAAATAAACAAGAAAAAGTTAAGGGAAAAATGGACAAATGACAATAAACAGTGCATCACAAGGAAATATACATTAAAAATGAAACATTAGGGCGCCTGGGTGGCTCAGTTGGTTAAGCAACTGCCTTCGGCTCAGGTCATGATCCCAGAGACCCGGGATCGAGTACCACATCAGGCTCCCTGCTCAGCAGAAAGCCTGCTTTTCCCCTCTCTGGTTGTGTTTCTGTCAAATAAATAAAATCTTTAAAAAGAAAAAAAAA
>PITA01001123.1:0-213399 GCA_004023965.1 Spilogale gracilis
GGGATCTCTTACATTGAATTGCCTGCATCTTTGTCGTTTGCTCCCATTAAAAATAAATTCCTAGAGGGCAGTGTTTGCATCTCACATTGCTCAAACTTCTTGCATTATATCCCGAGTTCAAGAAATGCCAAGCAATCTTAGAAATTGGCAAGGTGACTGGTTCTGCTTGCTAAGTTTTGCACTGGAGGCAGAACAGGCTCCGCCCCCGCTGCTAGACTGGGCCCCTCCCAGAGGGTGTGGAGAGCTCAGCACCCCATCCTATTAGCAGGACCAAGAGTGCAGGGGCTGGAAGACCCCATTTCATGTGGAATCAGGCAACCACTGTTTTATGCAAGAGCAAGACTAAACTCCAGCTCCAGATGAAGCACAATTTATAAATTGATCCTTCCAATGACTTTCCTTACCCCCGTGTGTCCCTTTTTTTTCTGGAGGGAGGAAAGCAAAATTAGAGAGGCTGGTTTGTATTAGAACTTGAAAACTGTCATTTAGTTGCTAAATTGGCAATCTGCCTGAGGCAAAAATTTAGAAACATGAGGTAATACCTAATAGATGGCTTTACAGAGCTCCAGGACATTTTTGTGGAATTTACAAGTTATTTTGGGTTTTCCTTTTTGGGGGCTCTTTAAAGTACAGCTATTTGGTGTGGTGTTCAGTCAAATCCACCAACCCTATATTTTGCTTCCGAACAAATCACCATGTGCCCAGCCTTAGGAGAAAAAAAAAAATACCATTTTGATATTTAAATCTACACTTTAAAAGAATGATTTCCTTTTTCTGGGTCTATACAACACTGTTTCTTCAAAACTAAACCTAAGTTCCTTTCCCAATGTTTAAAAAGTGCTTCTCACTTATTAGCTCTTTCTGCACTAGAAACAAATTGCCTCAACATTTTGGCTAAGTCTCCCACTGAGACTGATCTGTGTGTAGCTACTTTTCAGTAAATAGTAATTAAACCACATTTACAAATTCATTAGCACAGAAAGGGCATAACACAAACAAGGCAGAAGAGCATGGCAGAAGTGATTTGGGAAGCCATGTTTGCAACTGAGTCCCAAAGTCCTTTCCGTAGATAACTACAAATACTTTACCAAGTATGATGTCTGAACTTGAGGAAACCATCTGGACTTGGTTAGACTGTACAACAGAAATCTCAGGGGACATACGATAACGTTTTTTTCCCTAGAGGAGGAGGGGAAAGATCGAGGAATGCCTGACAATACCTTTTTCTTTTGCAAGGCAGGAATTTCTGCCTGTTTGAATGGAAGAGGGGATAAAAATACCATCGGGAAATGCTGCGTTCATTAGCAGTCTAGAAAAAAATCATCTGGAGACAAAGTTGCATGGCATGTCGGGTCAAATCCTTTTCATTACTCCATTTGGCTATTAAAACATTAACTTTGTGCTCGTAGAACATAGTGGGGAAAAACTCAGGCTGTGAAATAGAAATGCGAGTGTTCAAAGCCTGGCTGAACTGCAGACTAGATCTAGGGTAGTAAGGAATTCACTGAACTTTTTTGGTGCACCTTGGTTTTCTTATCTGTAAATGAGTTCAGTGGTGCGAGTTTGCATTTCACTGATTTGAAAATTAAATGAGACCGTCACACACATAAAACTCTGGCACTGAGCCTGGCCAGACGCCGTGGTAAATGAAAACCACATCTTGTCCTTGATGGCCCTTCATCCATTATTCTATTGAAACTTCCTGGCGACCCTGAGTGATAGACAGGGCAGCTTCCTCCATTTTATAAGCAAAGAAATGAAATCTCAGGCCAAGCTACTCATCCCAAGTCACACAGCTTGGGAATGAGGCAGCCCAATGGTAAGTTCCATTTGCACTAGGCTGTCCGCTGGTTTTACCACTATATTCTACTCACTCCATGGGCAAAGCCCAGATGGAAGTTAAGCCAACAGTTTCATAAAATGTCAGAAAGAAGTAGTAGAGAGGAGACAACCTCCTATTAGCACACATTTGTTTCACAAATAGGTGCTAAGTGTCTCCTAGGAAGGAGGCATGGTTCTCTGCACCTGGAATTCATCAGGCAACAGACCAAACCCTAGTTCTCATGGAGCTGACAGTCTAGTGGCAAGAGACATATGATAAATAAGATAAATTAGGGAAATGTTGGAGGGAGTTGCTCCACGGAGAAAAGTAAAGAAGGAAGGGGTGGGGAATGCCAGGAGTGGCTAGGTGGTTGTCAAAATGTTAACTAAGAAGCCAGGGGCACCTAGGTGGCTCAGTTGTTAAGTGTCTGCCTTCGGTGCAGGTCATGATCCCAGGGTCCTGGGATGGATTCCCGTATCAGGCTTCCTGCTGGGAAGGAAGCCTGCTTCTCCTTCTCCCATTCCCCCTGCTTGTGTTCTCTCTCTCTCTGTCAAATAAATAAATACAATCTTAAAAAATAAGTACAATCTTAAAAAAGAAGAAGCAGCAGCAGCAGCCAGGGCAGGCCCCATTAAGAAAGTGACATTTGGAAAGGAAGAGGAGGTGAGGAAGAGAGGAGGTGAAGGAGGAAGCCGTGGAGATGACTGGCAGAAGGCTATTCCAGGTAGGGAAAACAGCAAATGAGAAGGGTCTAGACAGGGAGCAGGCTTAGCGTGTCAAGGATGCGGCTGGAGCGGAAGGTGGGAAGGAAAACAGATGAGACCAGAACAGTAACGAGGGCCAGGTGACATGGGACCCGGAGGAGAAGCTAGGGCGGTCTCACTCTGAGTGAGACGGAGCCATTGCCGGATTTTGGCTTCTATTCTAACAGGAACTGTCCAACTGCCGCTTTGACAGTAAACCAAAAGAGGGTAGAGCAGAGGCTGGGAGACGGTTGGGAAGCCACAGCAAGGGCCCAGACAAGAGCCAAGGGCAGCTGGGACCAGGACGGCAGCAAGTAGAGAAGGTGAGAAGTGCTTGGATTCTGGATGCAACTTCAAGGGAGAGTCCACAGCATTGGTTGATGGCTCGTGAACAAAGAGACTGGTCCAGCATAACCTCAAGGTTCTTGCCCAAGCAACCATGAGGATGAAGTTGACCCTGAAATGGGAAAAATGTGGAAGCAGAGCTTCGGGGTGAGGCAGGGGCATGGCCATCCGTGCTTCTGGGCAGGTATTCGTTCTGAGATGCCCAGTATATGCCCAGTTGGGGATGTCAGGTAGGAAGCTAGATGGGCAAAGTCTGGAGTTAGAGGAAGAGGTCCAGGGAGGGAATAAATTTGGGAGTCATCAGCATACAGATGGCATTTATAGCCAAGACTGGATGAGAGCCCCAAGTCAGTGGCAGTGGGTCAATAAGAACAGGGGATGAGTGAGCCCTTATTTGTTCTGACACGTAGACTGGGAGGCAAGAGAAGGGGCTGGGAAGAGAAGGAGAAGGAGGTCAGTGAGGCAGCAGGAAAACAGCAGGCTGACTGCCTGCTTTGTGGCTGTGCCCTCTGCACCCAGCTCAGGGAGCACCTGGGAAACATTCAATGCAGAACAGAAGGAACTGTGGCTCTTGGTTCCCTCTCCAAGCCCCCACACCTGCCCCGCATCTGTGCAGGACACCATCTGCCACCCAATTGCCCATTTCCAAACCCTAGGACTCTTCTGCTATTCCTTTCACTTTTGTCCCCAGATCTGTTTCAAATCAATTGACTTCTCAGCATCTCCATTGTCATCACTTCGGCCCAAACTGCCATCATCTCTCTCTGGGATTCTGGATCACCTCTATCCAATGGGATATCCTGATCCCCCCCGCCGCCCACACACACACACCCTGTGCCAGTCTCTCCTCACAGCTCCCCAGAGTGACCTTTTAAAAACACACAACAGAACAACAGACGATGTCACTTCTTTGCCTAAAGCTCTAGGAAAATAAAATCCAGACTTCCCTGTTGGGCTCCCAAGACTCCATGTGAGCCACCCCCACCCACTTCTGACTCATCTCTCAGTCCCTTGTGACCCAGGTCCCTGGTCTCCCATATGGCCCATCTTTTACCACTAAGGGCCTTTGCTTCAGGGCCTTGAATAAGACTTATAAGTAGTAAACATATCTCTTATATTTATATATAACACTACTATTAAGTAGTAAATATGAACTTTAGTTTATATGCCTACATAGATAAATCTTAAATATATATAAGATATATAAAATATATGCATACTAAATATATATATATAAAATGTATATGCTATATCTTATAAATGTATAACTATTTATATGACTATATATACTTATATATATTATTTTTAATTGAGTCTGTATGCATTTCATTAAGTGAAATGCACCCCAACTCTGTGACAGTCGGCATTCTATTATTGAATAGTTTACTCTGGGATGGGCAGTGTGTTATTTCCCAACTTATTTTGGGTCACATCCAGGCTCCCAGGGTCCAAAACATAAATCTGGGGTTAACACTGACCACAGATGAGAAAGGAAAAACACACAAGATGAAAAGTCATCAATCCACCAGCAAAGAACTATGACCAAGAATCCAAAACATAAAGTCAACTTTCATTTAAAACAAAAAGGAAAAGGAATAGCTCCTAAAAATGAGGCCCCGGGGAAAGGAAATGGTGAGTAGTGGGCACCCTTTTGGACTACAGGTGCTCCCTTATTTATATTTTGCTTCTGTAATACCTTGTTGGGTTCCACAAACTCAGTGAGCTAATTCTTGAGAGCCCAGTGTGAGATTTTCCAGGGAAAAGTCCAACTTACTCTGAAAAGCCTGGTTAACTTCAGAGAAGGCTCAGTGCAGAGTACAGCGGGGGCATCTGCAAGATGCCAGCAGCTGAAGTCGGGTAGAGTGGCACCAAAGAACACAGACCCTGCAGTGATTCCAGAAAAAGACTAGGTTGATTAAAATGTGTGCCTCTCTGGGACATGAGACCTTGTCCTCCAGGAGTTGCTCTGAATTTTTGACCAATGGAATGTCTACATTATGAAAACATAACCAGAAAAAGTTTCCTAAAATGTAAGGAAGGAAATGGTAAGAATTATAGATGCATGGGAACACGTGTTCATTTACAATGACATCAGATGTGGTAGCCATCTGGATTTTGTAGGTGGCTAAGATCCAGCAAATTCATTTCTAGGTCAGTTGTCCCTGATTGTCACTGAAAAAAAGGGGGGGATACAGAAAAATCTGAAGAGCACACTGCTTCAGAAATTTCTCTTCAATGGAACTTGTCTCTTAGTGGGAGTTTAAAATAAGAACCTATAAATAAACTGACATATTTATATATAGTGCACAAATTAGGAAATAAAACAGTGATGCATACAAGGCAGAATTAAAATATGAAAGAAGGAGCACTGAAGTCATATAACAATTTCACTAACTTCCTTTCCTGTTTGTTGCCCAAAGAATATTCTCTCCTCTGGCCTCTGGTAAGAGTAGCTGAGACCTACTTCTTATAAGTCCTGTGCCTCACAAAGGTGGCTTTGTTGACATAACCCGAAGAATGGTCACCTTCCAGTCCTGTCCCAAGGTCACTGCATGCAGGGAGGCCTTCTTCCCCATGAGGACGAGCAGGCTGACCTTCACCTGTGACTGACTGCTGGTCACAGGCCTGGCGCTTGCTTGTTCACCTTGTGGAGCTCTGACAGGGTCTGAGATGAGAACTGAATCCACACACAAACGCAGTGAACAGGAGACTCACTAGGGACAGCCTTGTTCTCCTTGCTGCCTTCCCCAGGCTGTGTGGCAAAGCCCAGGAGATATAGCTGGTCCTCTATAGGTGAGCAGGCCTCACAGTCTCTGAATTATCTGGCCTCCAGTTCTACAGACTCTGCATTTCAGACTGTAGAGGGCCTGGTCTTGAGCTCTTTTCAAGTTCTACTTTCCATTATTACTGCCAATAAAACATATTTCTGATAGAATCTGAAAAGAACATTATTGAACAACAATCCCTCCCCTAAGTAGAAATATCATTTTTGATTTTTCCTCTTTACCAAAGTAATACCTTATTATTGTAAAAACTCTAAGTGATAAGATAAAGATATTGAAATCAAATATAGATACAGATATAGAAACTAGAACACGAACACTCCTTCTGTGATCCAATATTACTCTATAGAAGATAACCACTATTGACAGTTTTTTTATATGTATCATCTTAGACATTTAAATGCACATAAATGAAATCTGTACATTCCAACCATAAATGGGATTGCACTATCCTATTCTTCAACCTTTAATTTTCATTGAAAAGTATACTGTGGATATCCTTCCATGTCACCCATATGGTTGTATCTCATTTTTTTTAATTGCTGAATTTTCACTGATTGATTGATTGATTCAATAAACAGGACTGAACACTGGCCTCGAGCCAAGCATTGAATTAGGTAACTGTCAGATGGGTTACTAATGTGAGACTTAAAGTCCTTTGGTGTTCCATTGCATGGTATTAATTTAACTAATCCCTCTTGATGGACGCATAGGTTGATTCTGCTTTTCTTTTATTCCCTTGGCATTTACCTTAGTCCTGGTTCCTGTATTCCCAGGATAATGCATATTGCAAAGACGTTCTTGCTGACTTTGGTAAGTTCCAGGATCTCAAGATCATCCCTTCGAAATTCTCCAACAAGGCATTTTCCTCTGGAGTTTTTACATCCTCACCAGGCGTTTTGCAAGAGTTTACACATCAGCTTGGATTAGACTTGAAGAAGCACTGGAATTGGATTAGGAATTCCACCCCAGTCCCTCTGGGCTGCCTGTGTCCCAGGCACACATGTAGGAGTGTAGCCCTTACTATTTACACCGAGGAGGGCACACTCAGCCTGCTCTTTCAAGAGCGGTGACTTTGAGCATGGAAATGGCCCCTCTCTTGGTTTGGCCTAAAGAGATCTTTTGTCCAGGCGGCATGGTCAGTGTTGTTTCCTGATGCTCCCGCCTGACCTTCATTTACACCCACTCCTCTCCCTGCTACTTCTGGTCCTGCTAATGGCGGACTCCCCACCACTCCCTCCTGGATAGCCAGCAATTACAGATGAACCTACACGGTATGCTCCACGTGCCCTAGTCAGGAAGTGGCCAGGGGCTGTACTAAATGGCCACCTTCCAGGTATGCAGAAACCACAAAGCTGTCTTTTTTTTTTTAAGATTTTATTTATTTGACAGAGAGAAACACAGCTAGAGAGGGAACACAAGCAAGGGAGTGAGAAAGGGAGAAGCAGACTTCCCGCAGAGCAAGGAGCTCAAATGCAGGGTTTGATCCTGGGACTCCAGGATCATGACCTGAGCTGAAGGCAGATGCTTAAGGACTGAGCCACCCAGGTGACCTACAAAGCTATCTTAAAGATAGGAACTGCCAGCATGCCTGAAGTTGAGGGCTTGCAGATGTTCCCTTGCCATCAGACCTGCTGTCTGGGCTGCCTTGGGGCTGGGGGCCAGGTCAGTGCCGGCTGCCATGGTGGAAAGAGGGGGGACCAGTGGGGGGACCTCAACACTCCTCCAGGGTCGTCACAGGCTAAGACCCTACCATGGCCGACTTCTGTGGAATTCTTATTGCCAGAAATGCCTACTTAACTAAAGGCGCTATAAATATTGTCTTATTTAAAAGACAGGAATTATTACCTGGGGTTTTGATAAAACAATGAAGCAAAACAGTAAACCATCATGGGCTGAGGAGGACAAATAGGTCTGCTCCGGCAACCCAGGCCTCACCAGTGCACCAGCGGCCAGAAGGACCAGAGGAGCTCTACTCCCTGTTTTTAGACATCCCCCAGGGGCAACAGCTGTATTTGTTAATTGCTACAAGTCCCTCCATAGAGTCTAAAAATAGTTTATCATTCTTTTTTTTAAATTTATTCAGCAAACATGTGTTTAACATCTACTATTTCCTGGCTTTGCATGAATATTTTTATTTAAAAAATAGTATCCTACATGGGATAGGGAAAAGAAGGAATCTGGGATTCTGGTTGCAGCTCAAAGTGGTTTTCATTAATATTTTGTTTTCACAGTGTTGCTATAGAGTTGGTGAGAAGGCTATCATACCTTGGTTTTACCCAAAGGACAAGGGGTTCAGAGAAGCTGTCAGGACAAAGTTGTACGAACTGTGACTACAGAGGGCAGGGTCGGAAGCACCCCTGCATCCCTCAGCCCTCCACACCCCTGCTCCATCACCTGCGGAGTCTGAAGGGCTGCTTCTGCTGGAATGCACCGATTAAGCACTTTCTACTCCAGTCAACATGGCTCAAGTATGAATGTTTGTCCATCCAACAGACATCCAGGTGAGAAGACTAACAAGAAGACTATGAAGTAGCATTTGTTCAGCTCTTGCACCTTTTGCATCCTCCAGCAGAGTGTGGGGAAACAGAATTGGACTTGCCCACAGAAGAATGAAACTGAAAGCTTTATTATCATACCAGGTTATGTGACCCTGGGGAAGGCATTTGACCTCTCTCTTGGTCTCACTCTTCTTCAGAAAGTAAGCATAATGACACTTTTCTCCTAGGGCTGTCTAAAGGACTAAATGAGAAGGAATCCCAGGGAACTGGGAAAAGCTTAACATCGAGTCTTGCATCCAACAGGTGCTTGGGACACATCCAGTATTAATCTAAATGAAATAAGGGTTCAGTGGGTTGTTTGCAAAGATGAGCCTTCTCCCCCTTGCTTTAATGGAAAATTAGGGGAAAGAAGAGCAAAACAGTCACATGAAGGAAAAACATAAGAGAATCCTTGTTAGTGTCCAACCTGACTCCCCTCCGTGGGATTGCTTGCCAAATGTGACAGGCATTTGTAGATTTGTACCTAGAGAGGACTCCTGCCAGACCCCCATGGCTGGGTGCTTTCCCTGCATGGAGGTTACTATTCTAACCTGAAAGGAAGTAAGAGGTCCCATTAGGTCCCAGCAGATGGTGAGCAGGCCACTCTTTCTTCCTCTGGTCTTCTGTCCTGAGACTGGGGAGGGCGAAGAGGGGTTTGGGTAGAATCAGAGCAGGCCCAGAGAAACCCCAGATCATTAGCCATCCAGCTCTGGGAAGGTACTAGTGCCATAAGGAAGACTCTAACCCACGGTCTGGCTGGACAAGACTGTGTTTTCAGAACAAACTAGATACATGTCAGATACCACTAACAAACACAGGCTATCAGTGATCGCCTGAATCAATTCTTCCTTACCTGGAAAGAAATGATTCTCAGTTGTTTTGTTATTTTCTTAAACCAGCTTTTCATTAGAAGATCAGAGGTGAAAAAACCAAAAACCAAAAACAAACAGACAAAAAACAACCACCCCAAACCTCCATTCATCATCGGGGGTGGGGGGGAACAGCCACAGAGAAATCCCTGTCTCTCAGTCATTTCTCATTATTGCCCAATTTCTTACTCCAGGCCTTTAGTATCTCCTACCTGAGCTCGGAAATAGTAACTGCTCTCCATCTTTAAGACTCCACCCGATCATGTCATGTGTTCCTCAAAAAGCTCCCTTGTTCCCTGTTGATAATAGATGAAGGGCTAAACCCCAAAGCCTGGCATTCTGGGTCCTTCAAGGTCACGCCCAAACTCAGAGGAATCACTGAATTCCTTACTCTCTGCTGAATTTTTGCACATGCTTTTATTGCTATTCCTATCCTTACAATGGCCAGTGAACAAAGCTCAAAGGGAATTAACACAAAACCCTCTGTACACAACCAGGTCTTTCCTTATAGTCAACAGCATAACTGTGTCTCTCTCCTTCTCTACTTGTTGCATCTTCCCTGGCATTTGATTGGAGGTTATTACTTCCCCCACTTGGCTACCCTTTCTCATCCGAGTGAGCATTGAGCATATTCATGGAGTTTTGTTGGCAACTGTCTAAACAGCTCTGAGAAAGACGTGGGGGTGTGAGGATGCCCAAGAAAAGATGGTTTCCTTCTGCTGAGCCTGTTTCCCATTGACCATTGCTTGTGTCACCTTTAAGAATTCCAGGAAGCAAGGACAGCTGGGATATTCCCACATTTCGGTGTTAGGTGAACAGCAAGGTGGCCGGCAAATACTCCTGGTGATTGTTCAGTTGGTAGTAACCAAAGCTACAGTGTTTGGATTTCTCCTCAGTGAATCTTTCTTTTACTAAAAATATTTGGGGAGCTGATATCTTCTTTGTCTAGGGCCAAAGTTTATCAGGAATGGTATTAGGTTTGGCTTTCTCCCTACATTTTGTTTTGCCTAGGAAACGGAGTGGTCTCGGCATTTTTTGGATGGTAGTATAGTCACTATAAGCTAGCTAAGGAAAAAACAAAGTCCCCCAGACTACAACAGACATTCTTCGGGGTTGATCTCCTCTCATAGGAGCGATGACAAGTCACAATGGTTAAGAACATGGGAGTTGGAGGGGTGCCTGGGTGGCTCAGTCATTAAGGTCCTGATCCCAGAGTTCCAGGATAGAGCCCCACATCAGGCTCCCTGCTCGCCCGGAAGCCTGCTTCTCCCTCCTTCACTCCCCCTGCTTGTGTTCCCTCTCTGGCTGTGTTTCTCTCTGTCAAACAAATAAGTAAAATCTTAATAAAAAAAAACCAAAAAAACATGGGGGTTGGAATCAGAGGGCCCTCAGATCCAATCCTGGTGACAAGACATACTAGTTGTGCAGCCCTTAGGGACTTAGCTTCTTCATGCATCACTCTCCTTAATTGTAAATTAGGGTTTAGGTCAGAATCGAGTAACACAATGTAATAGAACCTGGCAGAATCAGTAACTAGTAATATTTCTGCCCCTTCTCCCCTCCTCCCCACCTCCTTCTCTTCTTCCTCTTCCTCCATCATCATCATCATCACGTCATTGCCTCTCTAGCCATATATCATTCTGTCTTCAAATTCTTTCCCTCTACTCCAGCTTCCCTAGTCTCTTTCCTCAAACACACAAGGCATGTTCCCTCGTTGGGGTCTTGCATATGCTGTTCTCTTGGCCTCAGATGTCTCTGCTTTCCTGTATCTTCATGGTTCAAAGACTTCCCATATCCTCATGGCTTCAACGCCACCACCCTACATCCCCATGGCTTGAATGCCTCTCCTCATATCCTCATGGTTCAGATCCCCCCATCCCCCACCATATCCCCAAGTCTCCTTCCTCACCTGCTTCAGATCTACTCCAAAGTCCCCTTCTTAATGGTAGCCTCCCTTACCTCTCCGTAAAAATTTTAACACCTTCCACTCTCCTTTGCTGATTGCCTTAGCATTTACAGTATACTATCACCTTAATTTTATTGTCTCTCTTCCCCCACTACAATAGAGCCTTCACGAGGTCACAGATTTTGGTCTGTTTTGTTCACTATTCTAACCTCAGTGCCTAGAATGAGGCCTAATATATATCAGTTGCTTAATAAAAATCTGTTGAATGAATGAATGAATGAATGCATTACTGGTGAATGAATGACTTTCAATTTGAATTACTGGTGAATCTATTGAATGAATGAATTCAATTTGGTCTTAATTCTAATTTAACCTATTTTCTCTTTGCTCTTAACATCACCATACAGATTATAAAAGTTTGAAGTAAAATAGAGGACGATTTGGGAACCATGGGCAGTCTGTCTGTAATCCCACTCCCCCGGACCATGAACACTTATGGGACTCCAAGTGTATGCAGGGCACTAAGGCAGCTGCCCGACGCCACAAATTGAAATGAAGCATAATCTCTTCTTGCATGAGTTTACAGGGCTTTCACATATCCTATTTCAGGAGATCCTTGCAACATTATGAGAAAGGAAGGGCAAGATGAACTGTCCTTGTATTAAAGAAGCTGAAGGTGAAGATTTAAAGGTTTTCCCAAGGTTGCGTGGCTACTGATGTCAAAGCTGGAACAGAGCATAGATCTTCATACTTTATCCGCGGAGCAGTGCCTCACAGTGAAAAATAGAGCAAAGCCTCAAGGGGATGTTGTCAAGTGTTTGAGGATATGTGTGTGTGTGTGTGTCTGTGTGTGTGTGTGTGTGCGTGCGCGTGCGCTTGAGAAACAGCCTTCCTGTCTAGCTATTTACACGCTGGTTACTATTTCTACTTCTTGTTAAGAAAAAATGAAAATGGAAGCTTAATCTGAAAAGAGAGAAGGTGAAAATACATCTGCAAAGTGAATAAAATACAAGAAGTCTAAACAATGGATTCCCCACGATCTATAAAAGAGATACAGCCCTGCGTATGGTTTCTGTGTCTCTATAGGCAATCACCTCCTGTTAGGGCTGTGTGTGCCCGGGTGGGCTTATTCACTTACCATCCTGTTACACCCACCTACACCCCCCAGCAGGGATCACCTAACACTTTTCCTGCTCCTTCTCAGTTCCAGCGGGAGCGGTTCATTTCTATGGAACTGTCTGACCTTTTCCTGTCCTTATGTTACAGCAAACACTAGCCAACACGGTAGTGATTTCCTGGCATCTCACTACCCGGATTAGGGTCAGCTGGAGTAACATCAGGTGGTCCTTACCCCCTGCTAGTGTGTCAAGCACAAGCCGAGGAGGCGTCCCGCCTTCTGTGTCCCCAGGGCACGCACACAGGAACCCACCCAGACACCCATGTTGCTGAACCACAGAATGCCCCAACTTCACTTGAAGAAACTGTGAAGAAAATTACATCCTGCCTTTTCCTTAATAAGGTGGCTTTTGGCCTTTTCTATTTAATCTCACAGTTCCAAAGGGCTTATTAGTATAGGAAACTTAGTGTTACCTAGGAACCACTGCAGATAGGAGCCCTTTCACTGTGACATTGGGTTCAGGGGTGGTTAGTACAGCAAATACACCCCAGTGTGGAGCTGCAGACATGAGCTAAGGAGAGGAGACTTTCCCACTGTGCATTTGTCATGTGTAACTAGTAAGCACTTATGTTCATGAAACACACATACGGTGTGTACTCAGAAGCACCATTATAATCATCTTACAAGGGACTGGAACTGACAACCTAAATCTTTCTCATTGATGGCAGATCCAAAGATTCTATGCTTACCCCAGTAGTAAAACTTGGGCTTCATGGATAGGGTTGGAGCAGAAATGAATGTCGTAAAAAAAGTAATGAAAATATGAAATGTATCCAAATAGCTTCATTGAAGAAAAAAGCAATAAGGAAGTGTTGCATTCTGTGTAACTATTCTATTTGAATAATGGTGAAGATGTTTGCCAAGACTCTCTCTTAATTAATGAATTATGATATGCAACGAAGTAGGAAATGATAGCCGAGTATTATTCCAATCTTCTCAATCACTTGTTTCTTTAACAGCAGCATTTTCCATTATAAGAAAATTATGCAAAAAATCGGGCAGGAAGTAATAACACAAGAACACGGGAGCACAGTGAGAGCACTAGAGCTGACCCACGTCACTAGTTAAAACTGAACTGGATTCATTTTTACCTAAAAGCCAAAAATAAAAATTTAAAAATCTGAATTTAACCCATGGTGTGCACTTAGTTCAAATCACTTTTTCCTTTAGATCACAGGGCTTTACATATACATTAGAAGGAATACCTGTAAACATTAAAACCTGTCTGCAATAGATCAAATAATGGGATTGAAAAGTGAGAACAAACACCATTCCTGAGATAGTATAGTATACCGTGCGATAGTATACAGAGGCCTAGAGCAACGTCTTCGTTCCAGGAGATGTCGTTTCCCTTTAATGATTTCCCAAGAATTTTCTAAGCATGTGCTGTGTACCTAGGGCAGTGCAAGGCATGACAGTGGATTCGGAGCACAGATGGAGTCAAACGGGATGGCATGGCAGGGCAGACAGGTCGCTGGTCAGCCTGAGGCCTCACTGTTTCACATCATGGACATGGTCCCTCCACTCAAGGAGTATAATGTAGGCAAAGCCAATAATACATTACCCAGGAACCACTGTGGATAGGAGTCCTTTCACTGTGACATTGGGTTCAGGGGTGGTTAGAATGTTGGGATTTTGCTTAGAAGCCTACTCATTAAAAAAGGTTCAGGTGGCTTCACAGTCACAAGGGAACAAGGCAGGGCACCAGGCAAGTACAAAGAGAAAGTGATGCTTTTCTCCTGAAACTTCCCTGCCCCTCAGTCCTCAGACTTTCTCAAACAACAAAGAGCTGTGAGTGATGCTACAAATTCTGAATCTGTTTTTATTAGTCACAGACGCCAGAAGAAATATGACGATAAACCAATCCCTTCATAGATTTATGAGGACATGATATCAGATTTGAATTACAAAATACCCAGAGGATGAAGCTTGCAGGACAGCTCTCAATATAGCCTATCACGACCAAATTTTGTGCATAACCTGTTCCTTTCTGCTTGGGTAGGAACTGCAAAAGGGATGACTGAAGATCCCCTAGCCAATACTTGGAATAACAACAGTAAGGGGGAGAGGATTCCTTTGGGCCACAGTGTTCTCCAGGAAATCACAGAGGCAGCTTAGAGTCTTGGAGTATGTATCCTCACTTCACTCCTGAGAGAAGGTGGAAAAACCCTGAGATATAAAGGACACAGGGCACTAATTTGGAGGATGTCCCCCTGTGTGACTTCGGCTCAAAGACTGATCAAGGCTCAGTGCCTGGGCCATCATCCCATTTCTATCTCCCCTTTCTCCCTCCTCAGCTCCCACCACACTTCGCATTCGGGGTCCTCATGATCCTCCTCAAGGACTCCAGCCCAGTCCCTCTGCATCTATCCAGCCTTCCTTCTGACATCTTCCTTCTACCAGTGTTCACTAATGGAGGCAACGTAGCATGGTAGTTGGGAAGATGATCATTTTGGATAAACCTAGACCGGTACCCTGGCTCTGTCGCACCAGAATCTCTCACCCTCACCCCTTCCCAAAGGAGGGGGAAAAAAAAAAGGAGAGAGAGAGAAATAACATTTTAAGCTTCTTGAAACTACAACATTTTAAACACCTCCATTGCCAAAAAGAATCATGGCTTCACATTTGCATAATTCAGAGTTCACTTGGGTGTTTTCATAGTCAAAGAAACAGCCCCAAAGTAATACAGAGATCTCCATCTCTAGCAAGAGAGAGAGTATTTGTAGATTTTTAAGATACTTTTTTTTTTTTTAAGCTTCTCCTTGTCAAGAGTTAAAGAAATCTATAATCAGAGTTCCAGGCTGAGGAGGAGTCCTATCTCATTAGCTTATCCACCATATATATTCATTCACACTTGGTGTGTTCAGGTCACACTTGGGCAGGAAACTATCTGTGAGAATTTTTATTTACCATGTGTTCCTATTGCAATGGGACACCTTCAGTGTTTCCTGGCCTTTTTAGGTCTTAGTACAGACAGAAGATAACATTATCCATTCAGCACCCTGGGGTAGCTGGGGGAGGGTGACGATGGCTCTAGGGGGCCTGAGGGCTCCTGCCACTTGGAGGGGGTGTGTGAGATTTCCTGATGCCACAGTATAATCATTTTATAATGTGGGTCTGGTCTCCTTTGTGCAACTGTGTGTGTGTGTGTGTGTGTGTGTGCACACGTGCGAGTGTATTCATATGCCAGGCGTCCGTGTAACGGTGTGGTAGCATCTTCCTAGCTCTATGGTTGAACTCTGTGTGCTTTTACAGTCGCCTCAGTAAGACTTCCGGGGCACCTGGCTGGCTCAGTCGGTGGAGCCTGTGACTCTTGATCTCAGGGTCGTGAGTTCGAGCCCCACGTTGGGTGTAGAGATTACTTAAATAAAAAAATAAATCTTAAAAAAACACCCAACTCTTCAAAGCTGCTCCTTTGTCCTCTAATATTTGTTTTTAACCAAGCTTTTGACTCTTGATTAGAAAGAAGTCCTTTAAATAATTACATTACCCAGAAATAAGATCATTTGTCTTTTTCTTTTAAAACGATTTTCTTGTTATAATCACTTCAATTGTTTCTAAATTAAGCCTTTTGAATGGCTCTGCAGAATGGATGGTCTCCACTGGCAGAAATGCTTCCCAGAAGAACCAAGCCTTACTACTAGAGCTGACCTGCCGCAGAAATCCTTATCCATTTGCTGAATAGGATTAGCAAGAGGACCAACTGAGGCAAGGGTTGTAGAGCCTTGGGGCCCTCTTTCTGAGACCAAGCTTGATCACAGGAATATTAGGGAATAACTCTTAGATCCCAGGCCCTGGAGTCCCACAGATCGGTGTCTAAATCCCACTCTACCACTTGAGTATATGGTGGGCTATTTAAGCACACTCTCAGCTCCGCAGTTTTGCCATCTGCAGAATAGTAATCGTGAGCGTGTGGGGTACATAAGGTTGTTATGATGGAAACATACACAAGATGCCTTTATATACATGGGGAGGGAGGAAGATGTGCCCTCCCTTTGCCTCTATTCGGGCCATCCCTTGTCACTGAGTACGTTTCCGGGTTACAAATTTGCTAAAAGCAAGGATTACAGTTTATTCAAGTCCAGTATATTCCCTCTGCTTCTCGCTTTCACCTGGCTCCAGAGATAAGCAGAAATCTCCGGTACTTTCTCCCTCATTCCTTCCGCTTACAGGTAGGACGTTGACTCTATGCTCTCCAGCTTAGTGGCTGGAGGCTGGTAACTCTGAAATTTGGGTTGAGAGGGTGGAAGTCTGGCATGGGCCTCGAGCCCAAATCATCCACCCCAACCTGATCCGGGGAGAGGCCTGTCCCGGCTGCCTGGCTAATGACAAGAGGCACTTTGATTTCCTGAGGTCTGTATGTTTATAGTTCCCAGTGGGAAGGGGAGGGGACAGGCAGAACAGGACTGGGATAGTTCCAGGTCTCGGTGCAGCATCAACTAACACGACCTGACGGAATAATACGGTAGCCAACTCACACCAGAAAGAAGCTGCACTCTCTTAACAAAGGCGATATGCAATCCTCCTCCAAGATGTTCCCATCCTAGAGGCAGGGATGCTTCTACTCCCTTTTTTAAACATTCCCTCTCCTGTGGTAGCAACCAGATAGCGCTCCGCTGGAGCTTTCTGGCCAAATGTCAGCCCTTCCTGCCCAGGCATGGAGGGTGGAAAATCAGCAGCCTCATATCTCATCTTTTGCCAGGCAATGAAGCAGGGCGACCTTTTCTGAGACGTGTTTGCATTTGGCCCTGGGAAATTTGAATTAAAGACGACATCCTTCCATAGAGCAGGTTCTCTTTTTTAGCAGGGAAGGCAGACTGGGTTTCTCTCTCTCTCTCTTTTTTTTTTTTTAATAAAAAATGGATTCAAATGCAGAAATGGCCAGAGGGTCCTCATATGCTTTTATGCTATTAAAAACCACATATAGGGGCGCCTGGGTGGCTCAGTTGGTTAAGCAATTGCCTTTGGCTCAGGTCATGATCCCGGAGACCTGGGGTCGAGTCCCACATCGGGCTCCCTGCTCGGCGGGAAGCCTGCTTCTCCCTCTCTCACTCCCCCTGCTTGTGTTCCCTCTCTGGCTGTGTTTCTCTCTGTCAAATAAATAAAAATCTTTAAAAAAAAAACAACAAAAAACAAAAAAACAAAAAACCACATATAACCAAGGAGGCAACAAGGCAAACACCCATCAACAGATCAATGGATAAAAAAAAAGGTGGTATATAGACTCCATGGAGTATTATTCAGTCTTAATAAAGAATGAAATTCTCACACATGCTACCCCATGGATGAACCTTGAAAATATTATGCTAAGTGAAATAAGCTGGCCATAAAAGGGCAAATATCACATGAATAGTCAAATTCAGAGAGACATAAAGTAGAATAGAGGTTACCAGGGCTTGGAGAAATGGAGCGAACATGGAGTTAGGGCTTTGTGCATATAGAGTTTCTGTTTGAAGTGATGAAAAAGTCCTGGAGATGGATTGTGGTGATGGTTATGCAACGTTGTGAACGCACTTAATGCCACTGAATTGTGCACCTAAAAATGGTTAAAATGATAAATTTGATGTTATGTATGTTTTACCACAAGACACAAAGGAAGAACTTAAAATAGAGAGAAAGAAAAAAATGAAGAAAAAAGAAAAAACTATCCAGCAGTCCTGGGATACATACTCCATGGAAGAGAAGGGCCCCAGAATTCTACTCTGACTTCTCAGCATTCACATGTCCCAGGGGGCAGAGCTTTTCTGAGTGGCTGGGACAAGATCAAAGCTAGAGGAAACAGTGTTCTTCACAAGACCTGGCAAAGAGCACCTACTAAAGCGGTCGCATTGACAAAATGGCAGACACCATGATTGTTTCTGTTCATTCAAGGGGACAGCAGGCCCTGCAGGCAGGGAGGGGCAGGCAGGATTCTGCTTTTGGACGCTGCTTGGACCTTTGAGCAGAGTCGTCACCCAGTAGGTTTACAAGCCCGTTATAGTCTCCAGCACATGATTTCGGGCCATAGGAATTATTTATTTTTAAATTAGAACTGTAAATTCTCTAGATGTTTCTGAAAAAAAAGGATGATCTCCATCAAACAATGGCATTTTTTGGCTACTGTAACTACAAAACTTAACTCCCTCATTTCTGTTCATGAAATATAAAAAAAGTTTCTGATTTTACTGTGCCATTATAAACAGATGTCCTCCTAAAATGTATCTAGGATATGTTATTTCTTTTTTTGGTCTCCTTAATAATCCTCACTAAGAGTATCATAACTGGTAAAGTATATATATATATATATATATATATATATATATATATACGTATATACATATATATATACACACATATATATAAAATATATATATACATATATATAAATATACATATATACATATATATACATATATATATATAATTCTTTTATCCATGAAAAAAAGCAACTCCCAGCTATAATTCAGTGGAGTTAAATAGAAACAGCAAAGCTTACACCTGCATCTTTATTCCTAATAACAACTGTAAAAATAACTAAAATATTCTGGACCTTGTAGTCATGGAGACACTTCTACCTCCAAAGTGTAAAATATAGTTTGTTCGAAGAATATCTAGTAAATGAAAACTAACAGAGACAAGCAAACCCAATCAAAGTCTTCAAATTCTAGTTTCTTCTCTTTCAATGTGGATTAATTCCTAACAGCTTAGTGCCTGGAATTAACCACAAGAGAAAGTACCTGGCATATATTTAAAAAGCTTCAGACTAATGAAAACAGAGAAAAGAAACCCACGTATCAGAAATCCGGAAACAGCTGTCACCCAACATGAAATCATTCTGTGTTCTTTCATCTGCAAATGGAGTTGTCTCACACTTCATTTTATTTTATTTTATTTTTTTTAAGATTTTATTTATTTCACAGAGAGAAACATAGCCAGAGAGGGAACACAAGCAGAGGGAGGGAGAGAGGGAGAAGCAGGCTTCCCGCCGAGCAGGGAGCCCGACGTGGGACTCGATCCCGGATCTCCGGGATCATGACCCGAGCCGAAGGCAGTCGCTTAACCAACTGAGCCACCCAGGCGCCCCTCACACTTCATTTTAACCAGATAAAGTATTTTGACTAGATTCCAACTCTGAAGGACCCTGAAATGGGGAAGGAAAGCTATGTGATGAATAATAGAGAAATAAGATGGAGCCCCTATTCTGTAAGAGCTAGCATTCTAGTGTACCAACATACAATGAGAGCTTCAAGTGTGGACCTTATAGGTCATTTAAAATATCCAAGTCATCACATTAAAAATTAAGAAGAAACAGGTGAATGGATTTTACTAATATATTTCATTTAGCCAAAATGTATTCAAAACATTATCATTTCAACATGTAATCAATTTAAAAATTATTAATGATTTTACATCCCTCTTTTTTTTGGTCATTGTTCTAAATCTTTGAAACTCAAAATGTATTTTGTACCTATAACCATCTCCGTTTGGGCCAGCCACAAATCAGATATATTATAGTCACATGTAGTCAATGCTACCGTATTGAACGGAGAAGGTAGTGGGAAGCACAGAAAAGATACAAAGAGCTCAAAAGCAAGACCAGCCTCATTGGGACTATCTATAAGAGCCATAAATAAAATATCTGAGGCGTCTTCAAAAAGGTGGTTGCATCTGAATTGAATCTTGAGAGTCTTTAAGTTAAGAAGTGGTCTACTCAGACTGGTACTGTATAAAGAGCTGAAGGGAAGATCAGATGGTTGGGACAAGGAGAGAAAGAGTCAACAGTCTAGACAAGAGATGTTGGGGACCAGGGCAAAGACCTGGGTGGATTTAAAAGCTATTTTGAAGCTGGAATTAGGAGATATAGTGACTGACTGGAAATGATGTGATATTGAAGACATCCTACATGAGTGCCCAGCAACCATTTCTCTGACCTTCTCTGTTAACAGAAATTTGATTTTTTTAGGTGTTTCACACCTTCTGCAGTGCCTCGTTTTGGGGGGTGGAGTGGGAGGAAGATGAAAGGATTTCTAGACCCAGGAGGATCTTATCTAGCATAAGTTAATTATAGTAACTTTATTTATGACGTACTGGCTTAGGAAGGAACATAAAATCCAATTTTGGCCAATGAGACATAGATTAGTCTGCAAGGGTGAGGGTAGGATTCCCAAAAGGGCTTCTTGGATCTTAAGAACAAAAAGAAGGAAGAGAGAGTCTGCTTCTGCTCCTAGTGTGGGGTGTGGTGAAGATGTAATGGCTGGAACCACTGCAGCTAGTGTCATCCTGAGCTGAGTCAACCAACATCTGAAAATGGCAGAGTGGATATATGGACTCTTGATGACATCATTCAACCACGAAATTACCCAACCCTGGAAACTTTCAGACTTCTTGTTTTTGTTTGTTTGTTTTTGTTTGTTTTTGTTTTTTTTTAATAAAGATTTTATTTATTTGACAGAGAGAAACACAGCCAGAGAGGGAACACACGCAGGGGGAGTGAGAGAGGGAGAAGCAGGCCCTCCGCCAAGCAGGGAGCCTGATGTGGAACTCGACCCCAGGTCTCTGGGATCATGACCTGAGCCAAAGGCGGTCGCTTAACCAACTGAGCCACCCAGGCATCCCCAGACTTCTTGTTTTATGAGAGAATGTATGTATGGATTATTTCAGACATATGGGAGTCATCCCTTATTTGCAGGTGATAGCACACTGGTAGGAAAAGGGAAGAATCTAGACAGTGCCTCAACCACTGGGAACAGCTATGTCTTTCCTCCGTCCACAATGTTAGATAGCATGTGATAGTCCAAAAAAAAAACTGCTATCATTTTTTGAGCTTCTTCCATGTGTCAGAAGCTATTAAATGTTTTATATACAAAAATCTCATTTACTTCCTCATTTTATCTCCTCATTTACAGAGCAGACAACAGCTCTCTGAGTGGGGGTATTATCAAGGCCACTTAACAGAAATTTAGAGGGGTTAAATGATAATATCACAGTTTCAAAGTTAGTGACTCGAACACAGGTATGTCTCTTTGCAAAGGTTATATGCTTTACCACCACAATATGATAGCACAGAACAAGTCCCTATGTTTATTGAACCAACTGACTGAAGAAAATAAACAGGTGCTCAAAGAGATTAAGCATCTTGCACAAGGCACCCAGCTAAAGACGGGTCCATGACCTGACACAAGGCTTCTAACCCCAAAGCCATTGTCCTTTCTACCACATTTTGTGACTATCACTATCATTTCTTCTCCAGCTTTGTTGAGATATAATTGACAACCCATGGCTATCATTTATTTGGCACTTAGAGGCCACTTTGAATGGCTCCTGGAAATTTCTTTGTGTATGAGTCTTTTCTTTGCAACCAGATTAATCAATTCCTTGGGGGTGGCACAGCTTTTCTGTAGCTCTCATAGCAATCAGAATAATGTATTTTTTTTTCCTAGCTAAGAGCTTGATTTTAAAATATACTATCCTTAATATACAGATCTGTCATGGTTAGGATGACTAACTCCTGGTTTGCCGGCAATCATCTTGGTTTTCACCTGTTGCCCCAGCTTTATTATTAATAGAGTAATATCAATACTCTGAAAAGTAATCCTGTTTGGACAATAAACTGTATGGTCACCTTAATCATGGTAAACAAGAGCTTAGTTTGGCCTGTTCAGCTATGCTCCGTCAACCATGCCCAGCACAGCTGTTTTCGGATAAAGATTGATCCAAACGTCATCAGGTTCGTATTCAGCACCGGAGTACAGACAGCTTTCATGCACAGAGCCTACCATACCTCCCCATTTCTTCTGTTCCCCATTTATCCCACATTCTCCTGTCTCTCAAAATCTCTTCTCCTTTGTATCACGGGTTTCCCTTCCAGCAGCCTCTTTCCAGCCTGCATCTCACATTCTAAGGCTTGCCAGCAGAAATGGGGCAATAGGTTTGGAAAGTCAGGGAAATGCATTCTAATGATCCTGTTACTGTCCAGCAGCTGTTTGTGGCTGAAATATTTGCATCTAAAGATCGACACCCCTCTGTAAGCAGTAAGATATGAAAAAGCAAACCTTTTGTGGCTAATCATCTACCTTTTGGCCCCTGTGTTGAAGGTGAATATGATATGCTTTGAGAATGTGGGGTCACATGGTCAACTCGAATATAAATATAAATATATATATATATATATATTTTATTATTTTTTTTAACTAGCAAAAAAATATCATGGTGGCAACAAGAGATTCCCAACAAGTTAATTCCACTGTGAACTCAGCTTAAACTACTTTGAGTTCTGGAATTTAATTATGACTAATGAGGTGAGAATAAGAAGCAAAACAAATTTTTAAAAAGATTTATTTATTTATTTTAGAGAGAGAGAGCATGAGCAGGAGGGGCAGAGGAAGAGGGAGAGAGAATCTGAAGCAGACTCCATGCTGAGTGCAGAGCTCAACTCCTGGCCCGATCCCAGGACCCTGAGATCACAACCTGAGCCCAAACCAAGCATCAGACACCCAACCAACTATATCACTTAGGCGCCCCAAGAAGTAAAACAATTCTTAAACACACTATACATATTGAGGTATCTTATCAGAGGGGACTTACCAAGATTAAATTTTTGTTCCCCCTCTTTTTTATTAAGACAAATGGCAAAAATCAGATCTCGGTGGCCTCATTTAATAAATGTAGATCTAGAGGCCTTGCTATCTATGGAGAGGAGTATTTCAAGGTCCTTTATTCTGACAATTGAATAAAGAAGCTGGTTCATTATACTAAAAGAGATTTCATGAGGGGGAAGATGCTTTAAGAGGCCTTGACTCAGCACACATGCGGCTCACCAACATCCTAAGGCTGTAGAGGGGAACTCTCTCGATTGGGACATCCTCTTGCCTGATTTGTCAGCAGGGCCAGCTAGGAGTCCCTGAAGCAACGAACAAGCAGTGACTGTTAGACTACACAGGGCCAGTGTCCAACATCACCACTGCGTGATAGTGAGAAGCAAGTATGGGGCAGACCAGTGAGACCTTAGCAATTTAGGCTACGCATGTAAAAGTCAGGGCCATTTCTGAATGTAATAAGACCTGGGGATTACTGAACAAGTAAAGGAAGGATCAGATCAAGAGAAACGTATTAGCTTGCCTGCTTGTAGGATATATGGGAATTCTGAAAATTTAACTAAAAAATAAGACAGATATCATTTCACTTATACCCTATGCTGTAGAATAGTTCCTCCAGTTATAAATGCATCTGACAAGAGAATCTAGTTGGATGAAATTGTTCTGGTAAGAATCTGGCTCAAACATATACTATACATAGTGTGTTTTGTTTCATGGTTACTAAGTTTATCTTACTAGAATCTTTGCTATGCAATGTGTACATTGTTGACTCTTATTTACCCTGACAACAAATCACACCATGGTACCCGTGATAACTTCTGGAGGGATTAATTCAGTCAAAAGCAACAGTGTCCCCTTTTCACTTGCCTATGTCTCTTTATTCTCTTTAAGATTTTATTATTCCTTTATCAACAACATGTTTCCAATAAGCAAAACGATCTCATGCTGTAATCCTTTTTTCTTTTCTTGCTTCCTCCTGGGCTCCATGTCAATATTTACACATCACCACTCACTCCTACTGTTTGCCTATCATGGCCTTCAGATCCTGTCCTCAACCTCCCATCAAATAACCTCAGATTTTCCATTATTTAATTTCATCTTGCATAACATTTCCACTTTGACAGGAAAACAACTTTCCAAAGTCTGGTGCTAGCCTCTCTTTTAAAAAAGAAAATTAGTTGAATACTCAACCATGGTGAGCCGTGAGAATATTACCCAATGCCGTTTGCTAATTTCTCACTGTTCCCTCATTTTCCACTGTCTCTTGGAAGCCAGTAAAGAACATGGCCTGAGCTCGGAAGGCTGCTGGACCAACTGCTCTGAGGGGCTTGCCTTCACTCACTCCTATGATTCCTCTTCACAAAGAATATAAGAAAAAAGGGGGGAAAAAAAGGTGAGAAGAAAAGCTGGCTGTCTTTCTTCTTTTCCTTAGACTGATGAAGTATCTTCAATTCCAATAGTTCAAAAAATCTCATTTTCCCATTACATTATTTTTCATTTGTCCTCCATCACTCCCACTTTCAGATAGTTACTAGTTTTTATCCATTCTATTAACCAAAGACATTTGCTATCAATCTCAGAAGAGTTTATTTTATTGTTTCCCCTTTCTCCATCTCTTGCCCACGCTGCCTTGATTGTTTCTAGAAAAATGCCCAGATACAATCAGCCTTCAACAGATCCTGATAGAGTGAATGTAAACAGAATGTCTTGCTTGCACTAGGGTATTCATTTCTTAACTAGTCTCTCCTCAAGACTATTCCTCACACAGCTATCAGAGAGGCCTTTTTTTAAAAACTCACATCTCTCTATGCCACTTTGTTCCTTGAAAGCACCAATAACACCCCACTGTCTTCAATGTTAAATCTAACCTCTCAGTCTGACATTACAAATTGCCTCACAATCTGGCCCCAACCTGTCTTTTATAAAGCTTTTGGCCCTCTCTTCACTCACTCCTGCTGCAGTCACAGAGAAGGGCAGGCTCTACTGCCCTTCCTCATATGACCCCAGCTTCTACCAAATAAAGCCTGAATCAATGCTTAGTCTCTAGCTACAAATAATCATTCATTGAATATGTTCTGGGTGTCAAATGCTGTCTTGAGCACATTATATACCATTCCAGTATTTCTTTTATTCTATTCTGTTATTATCCAATAATAACAATGTAAGTTGGACATTAATTCATTTCCTAACTTGTGCATCCACTTGATAATGCCAAATCGAGGATTTAATCCCATTTATCTGCCATCAAAGACCAGCTACTCTTACCCACCAAATATACCATCTCCCACTCCACCCCACCCCCCTGTCATTTGTCTCTAGCTAGTACTTACTACATTATAGGAGAGTTGCTGTTGATAGAGGAAAGTTCCCTGGAGGGATTATGAACACCTCAACAGAAAGGCTGGCAGTTAAATATCCTCATGCCTTTAATATTCAGCATAACACTAACACACAGGTTGTGCAAAACCCTTATTATTAGGTAACTGCACTTGAATCTCTACGTCCAGTAACAGGAAGAAGCTTGATCCCGGTTGGATCAGATAGTTGAGCCACATGTAGATCTCAGAGCTCTTTTACCTAGAGAGAGCAAATCCAGCGACTCAATTGGATAAGGAAGCTGAATCTCTACTTCTATCTCCAACATACTCCATAAATTATTATTCTGAATTCATCCAGAGGAACCTGGCACTGTAATAGTCCCGGCAGCCATCTGCAATTCCGCCAGCCAAGCGACAAGCAGAAACCCCACATTTTCAATAACGGCGTCACTTCATCTGAAATGCTTTTTGGAAGACAAAGAAGCATTCATAAAATGAAACAGTAGTGAATGTTGATAATGAGAAAGTTGTACAACAAAGTGTCTTGCTGATTTATACAGTGCTTCCATGCCAATGACTAGAAGAAATTTTTATAAAGATTTTGTCTTCCAAGCCTTGGCATCATGCCAGGGAAGTTGTCAGTGTCTTTAAAGAGGAGGAAACTGAGAGGGACAGGAGGTTGGGGGAGGGAAGGAGAAAAAAGGGAGGGGGAAATGCAGAGAGAGAAAGTCTGACTTGCCTTTAATCCCCTGGTACATAGGGGAAATTGTAAGTAGTAAAATGAAGAAAACAAGACTTTTTTTGTCCCCTGGAAGGAGCTCTCATCTGAATTCCAGGTTGGTCTTGAGAACATCACAGGAACCTGCATATTCTCAGGGCTGGGAGAATAGTGTTTTTCTTTTCCACTCTTACTTCAGTCATACAAGAAAGGATTTTGAAGAACAAGCTAGACATACATCCCAAAAGAAGACCAGAAAAAGGTCACTAAAGTTTCCGGTCACCAGCCTGAATTTCCAAGGGCAGCAATCTCTACTAATAATTTTCTTCCCGTGTGAAAAGAATGTGAAAATATACAGCTACCCCCAAAAGGCTGACTTGGGTAGCAATATCTGATGCTCAGAATGTTGGATAAAAATGTCTTCGCAACAGCTCACATCAGAGGGGAGGCTGGCCTTGTCCCTGATGAAACACTGCCCCAAGCTTATTCCCCCTTAGTAATTCAATCAAGGGCCCTCACTCCTGCATTCTGTCACTGGCCAAACCAGACCCCAAGAGGTGAGTTAAGAGGGGTGGGCAGTAAATAAGCTGGCCCAAGGTTCTGGCTCCAGTCCCATTGGCTTGGTTCTGATGTGATTTTTTAGAGCTGCCCACTGATTAGACAAGCTAGGCCTGGTTAGAGAACATGTCATCCCATTTCTCCCGGTGGAACACCTCAGATACTGACAATTTGTCATGCCAGGAACACATAGCCTGGATTTTCCACTCCTCCCACGCTGCTTGACTGGTCTGGCTAGCAACAGATTTTATTTTTACAGTGCTTATCACAGAAGTTTTACCTCTAGGCCAGTGGGCCCCGAAGCAGCTGGAAACAAGAACCGGCTGGGGCCCCAGCTGAGAGCCAGCCACTTGGAGCCTTACACACTCAGAGAAGGAAGGGACTGGCCAAAGGCCATACCGCTAAATACTCTGGGTAGGACAGATGACAACACGAGGGAAAAGGGAGCCCGTTCATCCCGAAGCAAATGCAAACCGACAGGTGGGTAAGGGATAGCTGAGGTTGTGGGAGGACAGCTGACTATCTTCGCCAGGTGCAGCAAAGTCCTTGCTAATACCAATAGTAGAGGAAAGGCCCGTGTGCCTCAGTGAAATTCCAGAACTATAGAGCACAGGCTGTTTCTTTCAGGTCCATAGAGCAACTCCATTTTCACCATGAGTTCCAAAGTGAGGCGTGACCGTGCCCTGTGTTACTGACTCTGGCTCTCACTGGGCAGAAGCAGCAGGCATTTAAATTAAAAATAGCTCATGCAGGTAAGCCCTGCGAAGGTCTGCTCTCATGAAGACAGTGAAGAACATCCCTCACACACTTGTTTACCATATTTATTTATACAGACTGGCCTTCCTTCAGAGGCGTCATAAAGATAAACCCAGGGCCGGTTCAGTTCAAATGATCGTCAATTCCCGGTTAGCAGTGTGCAAAAGGGTGAGGTTTTCCCTCTATGGCTCGAAGCCTTGTGCTGTCTCTTCCTCATGGGAGCTGGGAAAAGTTTGAACAGATGTTCAGATCCAGGGAGAGGGACACTTTACTGCTGCTCTATTTACTTCCTCCAGCAGGATCCGTTTTCATTTCCTTGTGGACTAGAGAGAACAATTCTACCAGCCTGACAGCTGCCTGGGGGAGGGGAAGTCTGGGAGCCTGCTTCCCATAAAACGTGATGAATTGAGAAAGGAATACAAGCATGCCCCGAAACCACACTTACCGCTGGCTTCTAGTTCTCAAAATCGGGTCCGCAAATTTGCTGGAGCAGGAGCTCAGCGTCTGGGTGCATTAGTGAAGCAGATGAGCCGCGGGAACACACGCTCATTTGGTGCACCTTGTATCTGTTTTACCACAGGCGGCCTCTCCCCCTTAGCAGGAAGGGGTGTGGAGTGTGTGGAGAACCTAGCTCTGAGAGCGCTGCCCTTTGACATTTATTTTCCTTCAGTATTTACCCTGGGATTGAATGGTGTTTGTTTTGGGCATTAGAATAAGAACTCTCCATAAAATCTCCTGGATGAAAGTGCATTAACCAAAACATCCAATCAACAAATATTTATTGAACATGCCCAGGATGCGAGGTGCTGAGAAAGGAAGGTGCAGCTCTGCCCTTCAGGACCTAATTTAGTTGGAGGTAGCAAAAGTATTTATAGACATGGCCGAGTAGGGACCTTCAATTGTCTTCCAACATCAATCTCTCCTTCCTCTTAGTAATAGAATTTCCCAAGCTAGGCATGTGATAGAGACGATGTTTCTTGGCTTGCCTTCATTCTGGTCATGAAACTAAGTTCCATCCGATGGATATGGGATGTGAGTAGATGTGAGATGTGCAACTCCCAGGTCATAGCCTTAAAAGGAAGCCACTTGCTTACTTTTCCTACTCACTGCCCCCTTCCCAGGGCCCAGAATGTGAATGTGGGAGTGTGAGCTACGTTCTACCATCATGAGAATATAGTATGGTGGGGAAACAACATGGAAGGAGTTGGGCACCATATGACCCTGGGAGACCATCTCCGCTCCTTCGACAATTTATCAGCTGGAAACAGAGAGACAGAGGGAGAGAATCCTTCTGTCTTCTTTAAGCCACCGTTATTTGATCTGTTAAAGCCACTGAATCACTATATCAACTAACATATATACATTTTCCCTAATAGATGAGAAATTTCTGAAAGCTTCTTTATTTACCCAACCCCCTCATGGAGCCCACACAGATAAGTGCTCATCTCATAATTATGCATGATGATACAGATATATTTAATAAAAATCCCATTTTGCTCTTGTGAAATACTTTAATACCATTATATGTATTATAAGAAAATAGATTACTTTATAAGGACAACTCTAGAATGATGTCTAGCTTGACTTCTTAGGAGCACAACAAAAAAGAAGACACAGGGAACATAATGTTAATCTCTTAGTGTATGAAAGGTGAAGCTATTACACAAGAGAATTTTATCAGATGACCAAAAGGTATGAAAAGAAAAAGAGAATAGACCAAGGACAGTGACATAAATTTACACTGGTCTACAGACCCTGCTATCTGGATAAGGTCTACTTTTAATAAAAAATGTAGAAGAGATGGCCAACAACAGTGCTGCAGAAAGGGACCTAACATCGATTGGTACTTCTTGCCTGTGACTTTTTAAGTACCGTTTTAGAATCACTTTACTCCCTATGAACTGTGTCACCTTGGCCAATTCTTACTTCTTTGCCTCTTCTCCTCATCTCTACAATGGCAATGCATTCAACCAACATTTACTGCGTGCATATCAGGCACTGTTCTGGGCCATCTACCTAAGGCCGAAAGAGAAACGATAACCAGCATGAATAAGGAAATTATACGGTCTGTAAAAGGGGAGAAGTACTTACAGATAAAATGAGAGTCCAGGACAGCAACAAGACTGATGGCAGCAATTTCGAGTATGGTGTTCCCAATGGTGCACCCTGGGCAATGAGGGAGGCCTAGATTAGGGTAGGAGCAGGGGAAGTGGCAAGCTGTGGTTGAATTCTGGATCTGTTTTGCAGGGAAACAGGATTTTCAGACAGGCTGAATGTGGGATGTGAGAGGAGGTGAGGAGTCAAGGGTGACTCAGGTTTTTGGCTCAAGACAAACTGGAAGGATGTAGTTTTCAACTAGCATTAGGAAAGGTAGAGGAATCTGGTCCAAATCAAAAGTAGCCACAGAGTGCCTAGGTATTTGGTTTAACACTATTCAGGGTGTTTCTGTGAGGGTTCCTTTGGTTGAAATTAACATTTGAATCAGTAGCTATGGGTGGGCCTCAGGCAATCTGAGGGCAGAACCGAGCAAAAAAAAAACCTGACTCTTCCCCACAAGGAAGTGAATTCTTCCTACTTGACTGCCTTTGAACTAGGACATGGGCTTTTTCCTGCCTTTAGACTCCTATGGAAATATCAGCTCTTCCTGGATCTTGAGCCTGCTGGTTTTCTGACCAGAACAAAACCATTGGCTCTCCTGGTTCTCAGCCTTTGGCCTCAAACTGGAACTAAACCATCATTCTCCTCTCCAGCTTGACAACTTACCCTATAGATCTTGGGACTTGTCTGTATCCATAATCCTTATAATAGATAAACATCCAGGGTGCCTGGGTGGCTCAGTTGTTAAGCGTCTGCCTTCAGCTCAGGTCATGATCCGGGAGTCCTGGGATCAGGTCCTGCATCAGGCTCTCTGCTCAGCCTGAAGCCTGCTTCTCCCTCTCTTGCTCCCCCTGCTTGTGTTCCCTCTCTAGCTGTGTTCTCTCTGTCAAATAAATAAAATCTTAAACAAACAAAAAAATAGATAAACATCCATCCATCTCTCCTATTGGCACCGTTTCTCCGGAGAAGCTGATTAATGGATGGTATCAAGGGGAAAGTCCAGTAGGCAGTTGGGTATGAGTTGGGAGTTTGGAACTGAGTTTTGGGCTAGTACTATATATTTGGGAATCACTGGCAGAGATAATATTTCAAGCCAGAAGATGGGGTGAGATCACTGAGGGAATAAATATTGATAGAAAAGAGGAATGGTTCCTGAGTCCTGGGTCTCTGCGACATCTAACTATCAGGACCTCAACCACAGAAATTGAGAAGGTGTGACCATGGAGATAGGAGGGAACCAAGGAAGCCTGTTGTCCTGAAGCCAAAAAGAAAATCAGTCTATGAGGAAGAAGTGTTCTCTTTTACAATGCTGCCGATCGGTCACCACCTATGGTTTTGCAATGCAGACATTAATACCTCTGTCTTTCATGCAAGGAAACAGATGTTAAAGAGAAAGTGAGAAGCTTTATAAAACCACATTTAGTCGGTGTCTATGCCAGGATTCAATTCCAGGCCCTTGGAACTCGAAAACAGGGATTCTTTACCAGGACAGTCTATTTATTGCCTCCTGTAACAGCCTACTACGCATCCAGCCGGCCTCGCTCAGGGAGCTCAGGCCTGCAAGGTCCCCAGGCAAACGGTAACTGTCCTGATTTTCAGGGGATGTGGAAAACTCCTGACAGCAGAGCAGTGTGCAAAGAGATTTATATCCTTCTCCAGTCCCAACCATTAGGAAGGCAGTGGATAATATAACATCCTTCCATGGACTTCTATACACAGCACTCCATGAAAATGGCCCTTACATCACATCCAAGGAGAGGAACAGACAGTAGTGTGCAAATTCTATTTTCAGATTAGGCAGGATGGTGGAAAGCAGTCCCCCGCTTTCTTGCCTAGCATGCTCCTTTGGACCCAGAGAACTTTATACATATTTGCTGCTCCTGCACGTGTTACATGAAACAGAAGGGGATGGTGTTCTGGAGATGGGGGGCTGTGGGTAGAGGCTCATTGATAGCCTTGGCAGTGAGAACTCCTGGGGTCTCGGGCTCCTGTCAAACCCCAACACATACAAAAATCCAACATACCAAGATTAAATCAGGCTGCAATTTGGCAGATTCCCTCTAAAAACTACATGATTAATTTTTTTCCTTAGAAAAGTAAGTTGCTCTTGGAATCTTTGTTCATGCTCAGAATAAGATTTGAAAATAGAGCCACGTGGAAATTCCCTGAAGAGAAACGGGGTGTATATGCGGGGGAGAGGTAAGAATGAGGAGAAAGAGTGTCTTCTGAACCCAGTGCTCCTGTGTAAGGTGGGGATCCCAACATCTCAATGCAAGGGACAGCAAGTGTGAGCAGGGGAGGAGCTTAAGGAAATCCCCTCGCTTAAGACAGGATGCCCCGCACACAGCCATTTCAATCAGGGCCAGACTGGCTTGAAATGAGGACTAAGAGGTCATTGCCACCTGTAGCTCAAGGCTAATTCGCACAGCTCCTGTCCTGGGCAATGTGGCACTACCCTCGCTCGCCATGGAGCTCTTATGGAGCATACGTTCCTAGGCATGAACGTTGTTTTAATTCTCACCTACTAGCTCCCCCAAAGCCTTAGGCACCCTTTTCGTTCCCAGTGGAGAACACAGATAATGCTTTCCCACGCACACCAACTTATTTTCAGTTACTAACTTTGATGGAGAGTGGGTTTGTTTTGTTTTGTTCTGTTTTTTGTTTTTGTTTTTGTTTTTTTTACAGAATAGCCCATAGGGAGTGCATTCCCTGCACAATACAGAGGCGTCCTGCATTTTCCGAGGTCTCCCCATCATCTCTGCGTTAGGACACAGACATCAGAAGCCTGGTCATCGACAGAAAAATAAACTTCCATCTTAAGTTGGAACAACTGAACTTCATTCATAATCTTAAATTTTTTTTTCTTGGTTATAGAAATGATGTGTGTTCTTCACTGGAAACAAATTCAACCAGCACAGAATAGTATAAAGGATAATGTGAAAATTTTTTAACAATCCCATTCCTCAAAGAGTTCGATTAATAATTTCTGTATATTCCTCAAGATTATTCTCTATAAGTAATACATACATGTTAGAGATAGATCCCTGACCTTAACTTCTTTTTTTTTGAAACTGTGCTATGTTTTATTGCTGAGAAATATATACAAGGATTGTTGATCCCATGCCTAGATATGTTATTCAAATTGGAAGAATTGTCAAAGTTCTCAGAATACATAAGAGACCTTGTAAAGCCACAAGAAACTGTATGTTGAAGAGGATCATGATTAAGGCATTGAACCACTAAACATCAGTTTGTCAGAAACTTCTTGCTAACTTGGAATGAAAGTAGATTCATTTACAGCAACATGTGAGTCAATTGAGGAAAAAAGTATAGATTAGATTGAATAGGAAATGCTGATTAGCTCAGTAATTTCGGCATGTTTAGAAATTTTTATGTTAAAGGTATGATTTTTGATGCTATAGTAAATGGAACCGATTCTCCGATTTCCCTTTCTGTATTTTCATTGTTAGTGTATAAGAATGCAACTGATTTCTGTGCACTGATTTTGTATCCTGCCACAATACTAAATTGTTGTATGAGTTCTAGTAGTTTCTGACCTTAACTTCTTAGAGTTGTGTGAGAAAGTTTGTGTGTGTGTATGCAGATGCATTTTTAAGGATAAGAGACTATAACTTCCATCAGTTTTCAAAAAAACTCACCATAAATGTAATATGTATATACCTAAAAATATACATGTATGCAAAATAAATAGGTATATGTAAAATACATATATGGGTATATAACATATAAAGTATAAAATATATAACTATATATGCATATATACATTCCTATTTAGTTTACAAAAATCTAATCACAACGTACGTATAACCTTGCAACTCATTTTTTTCCACGTATGGATATTTTTTCATTTTATGAAATGAAAAAATCCAAGTTGTTGTTCTTGCTATAATTTTGTTATCACTTGGCTTTTCTCCCTTTAAGGACCTAAATCTGGAGCTCGGGGACAGAAAAATTTGGAGTGGACGCCTGGCTCCACCACTTACAAGTTCCAATAAGTTTGGCAAGTTACTCAGACTTCAGAAGTCTCAGTTTTGTCATCTGTAAAATCGATTAGAATTATAACAGCATTCATGCAAGGAATAAATAATGAAATCTACTTTAGGCGCCTACCACTTGCCAGGTCTGGCACAGAGCAAATATTCAATAAACATCAGTGCTCTCGGAGGCGGAATGCACTCGGTCCACATTCATATATCTAACATCTGGAGAAGGTTTTTAAGATCAGGATTTAGGATGGCAATAAAGTGGATTACTGAGACTAAAGCTGAAGGCACATTCTGGAATCAGACGGTGTTATCCATTCCGTAGGAGTAAGTCAGTAAGCAAATGATGACTTGTACACTGTAAATCTGACAGAGGAGTAGGCGTCAGCCACGATCAGCCTCTCCAGCATGGCTAAAGGAACTGCCCACAGACTGAGCTGATTGGGACCCTCTAGGATCCTCCTCTTCTGTGATGGTCATGGTCATGGTCATGGTCCATACCACATCTCCTCATTCCATTGGGTTTGCCTCCTGGCTTCAGGGGTCTTATTACTAAGCTCTCAGACTTTGTCTGCAAATGCCGCTCGTTCAGTGATATTGCAGAATTCCACTAGCCTTTGTGTGATGCTGGTGGCCTGCCTCGTGTGTTAACATGCATGACTATGGCCTCCCAGCACTCTCTGCCCTACTTGTGTCCACTCCTGACCTCTGGTGTGCCCGGAAGCTCAGCGCCACGGCAGGCCACCATGTCCACCCCTCATGGGGAACAACTACATGCTAGGCCTGTGCTCCGTACTTTGTACCTTAGATCAAGAGTCACCTACTCTAGTGACTGAGCCGGCCAGGTGCTCCCTAGCACCCTGGTACTTGAGAATGCCACCCTCACAGCTTTTGATGCTGTGTAATGAGTTACATGTTATACTTGCAAGACTTTGGTGGAAAAGGAGAATTTGGCACCCCTTGTAAGTTTCCCTTAGAGCAGATTCTACAGCAGGTTTTCTTTCCATAGGAGGTCTCTCTGCAGCACGGTACATTCAAATTCACAGTCCACCCCCGAAGACCAGAGCTTCAATGAACTCCTCCAGCTTTGTGGGAAGACCAATGAAAAAAAACGATTAGAAAGGGTGTATTACTCTATGTGTGGCTGGCAGAATAATGTGCCCCAGAGATGTCCACATCCTAATCTCCGAAACCTGGGAATGTGTTGCCTTACATGGCAAAAGACATTCTGCACATATGATTAAGTCAAGAATCTTGAGATGGGAAGGTTATCTTGGATTACCCAGGTGGACCCAATGCAGTCTCAAGGATGCACATAAGACAGGGGCCGCAGTGTTAGAGTTGGAGAGAAGACAAGACAGAAGAAGCAGAGGTCAGGGTGGCACACTCTAGAAGCTAGAAAAGGCAAAGAAAGACCTGCCCCTACTGTCTCCAGAAGGGAGCTCGGTTCTGTTGACCCATTTTAGGCTTCTGACCTCCAGAATTATAAGATAATAAATTTGTTGTTCAGGCCACAACATTTGTGGAGATACATTACGGCAGTCATAAGAAACTAATAAAATGTCCATATCCCAAGTATCTTATAACAATATTGTCCAGCATTAAACTAAAAGTCCTACACAACTTTATTTGAATCCATAAGATTAATGTTTTCTGGTGCTTTGAAGAGCCCACCAGTGATGTCCTCATTGATCTGGTTCTCCCTCTTCACAAAGAAAATGAATTATAATATACTACCTATGGGCTTTTAACTGAACATTGACTGTAAACTCTACATATTTCCAAAACCTAGGAGTAGAAGTCCTAGGTACGCTATCCTCTAGTTGAGGCACACTCACTCATTGAACCACAGCTTTACAAATCTAGAACAGGCAGGCCTGGTTGGAAGTGAATGAAAATCTTGGCCCTATTTATTTATTTATTTATTTATTTATTTATTAAAAAATTTTTTTTTACTGAGACACTTGTGAACATTTTTAACACCCACCTACAATAGCAACTTTCATCAGGCCGATTGCACGAAGGTTAAAAGGTCTTCCTAATTTTGATTCAAAGAAATGACTTGAAGAAAAGAGTGTCCCTGTTTGTTTACAAATATAAATTTAGAAGCACTGTGAAATCTCAAACAAAATTAGCCACCAGGGAGAAAATAAATCAAATAACCTAATTAACCAGGGCTGAGCCACTTACATTTACAGGACTCAGGATAATGCTGGCCTGAACAGAGGACAGACACTGATGGGAGAGCCAGCAGCCCAAGAAAAGGATTCAAAGAGCAGAGTGAAGATCATTAGCAGATTGATGAGGCTTTTGTTGTCCCTGTCATCAAACATGAAAAAGAGTCCTATAGCGCTGGAAGGTTCTTAACCATTGTCATTGATAATCTGAATAAGCCAGGAACCGTCAGATTTCAAAATGCATCCTTTGTGGCCATACATTTCAGAGAGTAGGCTTTGGTTTTTGGAAAACCTGCTGTGTGACCCTGCGCTCTCCAAGCGGATACCACTGTATTTGATGTTTCTGTGTAGATACCAGACTGCTTTGAAATAGCCAAAGAAACTTTTTAGCTAGGTCCCTTGCGTTATTCATTTCTCCAGTCAAGAGCTCCAAACAGCTATGTGCCTGGCACACCAGACTAAGTCTCTTAAAGAAATCTCATCTACAGCTGGCATTATACTGGTTAGCTGAAATTACTGTGATTATTTTCTTTTTCTGGATTTTCCCCATTACCGGCTCCTTCTTACTCTGTGATAGTAACAATTTACACTGAGCAAATGATTAAAAATGCCAGAATCACTACGTAAACACCTTGTTGCTTTCCTGCAGAGAAGTAAGATGGAAATAGTTGCTATTTCTTTACCAGGAAAAAATAAAGTTAGAGCAAGCGGCTTGCCTCTGTATGCCAGCTGTCATCTGGGACAGCAGCAGACTCCTGACCCACTTGGCAAATAGCATGAACTTCCAAGTCTCCTTGGTGACCCCAGAGCACAGGGCAGAGACAGACACAGCCCAGATTTCCCAAAAGTCATGATTTCAAATAATTTCATTTTCAACAGAGTGACTTGTTTAATCTACAACTAAATGTGGTTTAATCCTTATACAGGTTGAAGACTGTTAATATAAATGTTTAAAAAAACAGAGAAAATCTTTAGACTCTGTTACGATCCAGGGTTAAGACAATATTGTCACTGTATTTTTATACATTATCATGCACATTAATAAGGTTTAAATTTAACTCCCCAAGTCAAGTGTCACTTACAATGCACAAGAGTTCAAATGAATGAGCTTTCTTTCCGTGTCAGTGCAGCCGGTGGATCTGATAGTAGTTCCCAATTCCTCTACCAATTGCTTGTCCACCTTCTGCCCACTCTCTCCAAAAAATAAAAATAAAAATTGACTGCCATCCAATAAGTGCAGATGGGTGAACTGACACGCAATAAGGAGCCCTGTCTCCTTGCACAGCAGTGGGGCCAATAGGCTTGGTGCCTGATGTGACCCTCTGCAGAGTTTTAGCTGCAACTACTTTAGCATCATAATACCTCCAGATGAGCAAGTCAATGTGGGGCAGAGTGGGAGAAATCACACAAAAATGCATCATTCCTGAGATGCAGTAGCTGAAGCATAGAAGAAAGGCTTTACATGTTCGGGAAACTGCTGAAAATAAACCCTACTCACTATAAAACAGTCAAAGAAAATAGCCCATCTTGTTCCACCTCTCTTCACCATCTAAACGTGCAAAACCTATGGTTGTTCTTTTGTTTTTTTATGCTTTTTTTTCCTGTGTCGAATGCAACTTTCTTTTTTTTTTTTTTCATTTAAATTCAATTAGCCAACATATAGCATATCATTAGTTTCTGAAGCCTATGGTCATAAAACATACCTTGGGGGTTAGCCTTTACTGCCTATGCGTACATTTTCAGGAAGGTTCAGACTTGATACTAAAGGATCCAACAGAACATTAAGAGATGGGTGTAATTCATAAGGGAATCATTAAGATTATATTTTATATTTGTGGAGAGTTTAATTTTTGCAAGCTACTTCCATGACTGTTTTGAAGTGGGATGCTGCGATTATTAAGAAGTCATTTTGGATGGGTGGAAAAGAATGGCTCCAAGTTAAGACCATAACTCACACCTCTTGATTCTTATTCCTATTAACAAAATAATCTCAGAAAACACTTCCCTCCAACAAGAGTGAGTCAGTTGAATATTTAACCCTGAACACCCAAGACACTTTCTATGGCAATAATTGTAGTCACAAATAGTAACTAGATTATTTCATACATTCACTTAATGAATAATTATTCTACAAATAAGCACTATTTGAGGCCTAGCATGGTGCCAGAGAGAAGATCAAGACAGGCACAGGCCTGCCATCCTATAGTTAATAGTCTCATCTTATTCTTTTTTTTTTTTTTTTTTTAAAGATTTTATTTATTTGACATAGAGAAACACAGCCAGAGAGGGAACAGAAGCAGGGGGAGTGAGAGAGGGAGAAGCAGGCTTCCCGCCGAGCAGGAAGCCTGATGTGGGGCTCGATCCCGGGTCTCCGGGATCATGACCTGAGCCGAAGGCAGTCGCTTAACCAACTGAGCCACCCAGGTGCCCCTCATCTTATTCTTTATATGAATGGTAGAGACCTGGAATGAGGCCATAGAGGGTTCTACACACCCCTGAGAAGAGGGAAAGGGTGTTAAGGCAAAAGCCTCAGGAGTTAAGATGGCAAAAGAGCTATAGGAGTTGTGTCCCAAGAAGAAAGGGTTCCATGGTCCAACTAGTTTGGGAAACATCTTACCATATATTCCCCTTAGACATTTTTAAGCAAACTGAAAGCACTGAAAAGATTTCTAATTAAGAAGCATGCTAAATTTCCTTCACCCAGCAAATATGTTGACCATGGAACATCCCACAGAACCTGCCTTCTGTGGGTCCCACTGTGGGAAATGCTCATAGGTCCACAGACTGCAAGCAAAGTCAGGAGGCTCTGCTTTAGAAAACCTATTTTTCTCTGACAGAAAGGCCTGCTAAGACACTCACTTCCAGAACTCCCTTGTTTGTAAGTGGAAATACGTTTTCTAAATTTGGCTCTTTGTACATCCCACAGTGCTGTTTTGTAAAAGATGACAATTTGCTTACTTGGAGGAGGGAAGAGAGTTTAAGAATCACGGGCCTGACTCTGATCACCATGTACTGTTGGGTCAGAATCAGCCTCTTTGGGATTTGGCTTTCTCATGCAATAATGAGGGATTAATACTAACCTGCCTCAAAGGTGGGTAATGAGGAATGATTATTTCAGGTGGTCACCAGGTACTACTTAGGCAAAGTTAAAATGCCCATTAAATAGCACCAAGAAAGCCCCAGTAGTTATACACGAGAACCGGAGTGGATTGCAATGAAGCAGACGGCATGGACTCACTAATCACCTGGAGATGGCTGCCGCTCTTTCCGCCCATTAATATCTGTTTTCTGGAGAGCAATTTGAAAAATAAATCAAAAGGAAAGGACACAAGTTATTTGGCATAGTCCCAGGAAACCGATGCTGTCTTGCTGACAAACTATTTCCTGCAAACAGGTGTGCCCCGACTCAAAGAGAGTGGGGCCCTACAATGAAAGAAAATAACCAAAGCATTCTTCCACTGTAGAAGTTTTCTTTAAATAGAAACTCCCCTTGTGCATAGTTCATTAACTTATTCCTCTTGGGGTGAAAAAAATCATTCCAAAATGGAGATGGAACGCTGAAACGATCACGTTAACCAGTGGGGAAATGGGATTTAGCTTACAAAACCTTTACAGTAACTCATGATATTTGAATAGAGGTTTGCTCCCATGAAGCTAGAGAGAGCTTGAAGAGAGAGAGATAGGTTTAGGTTGCAAGATACAATTTTCAGCCCCTGCCAACCACCATCTCATGTCGCAAGTGATGGGAGCATGGGTGCATGGGCAGTGAGACAGGGTGGAGGCACTTAAGGAATTTGGAGTTGTTTTCTAGTTGTGGTAGTGATCTGAGCTGATAACTTTCTATTTGCATTGGATCTTTTTGTGACGAGGTGCACAGATCCACAACAGGAGTTTTTAGTGAGGCTAGTGAAGCTAAGTGGTCATGCTGGGTTGAGAGTGTAGACTGTGACTGCATAAATTACTGATCCCTAAAGGGAAGGGTTGCTTTCAAGGCCTAAAGCAGTGCTGGTATTCTAGAATCACTTGTTAAATCCAAGGGCACAGACATTTGCAACAATATGGATGGGCCTAGAGGGCATTATGCTAAGTGAAATAGGTCAGACTGAGAAAGACAAATAACGTATGATTTCAGTCCTAAGTGGACTAAAAAAAAAAACAAACAAACAAATAATAAACAAACAAAAGGCAGAATCAACTCTATAAATACAGAGAACAACCTCATGGTTGCCAGAGGCGGAGGTGGGGTTTGGGTAAAATGGTGAAGGAGAGTGGGAGACACAGGCTTCCAGGTAGAATGAGTAAGTCACAGGAATGAAAGCAATAGCATAAGGAATATATTCAGTAGTATTGTCATAGTGATGTATGGTGAAGATGGCAGCTACACTTGTGAACATAGAATAAGGAATCACTAAGTTGTAAACCTGAAACTAACGTAACATTGTGTGTCAACTATACTCAAATCAAAAAATAGAATAAATATAAATAAATAAATAAATAAATAAATAAATAAATAAATAAAACAAATGAATCCAAGGGCATGGAGCTTGCTTCCTCCTGCTATGTGCTGATCAGCTATACATTCGACTGAAATTCCTGGTGCTGGGCAGTCTGTCCACAGCAAGAGATCCGTGTAGACGGAGAAGATTAAGAGGCACTGGTGGTTGTCAAAGGTTAGTTGCCGAGAGTTGAGAATCACCTAGTAAATCTTGTGAAGAGGCAGATCGCAAGCCCAGCCTTCTGGATTCCGATTCCAAAGTCCTCCCTTCAACCTTATTTTTCAACCACAACACCGCAATTCTGATCCCAGTGCTGGGGCTTGTGTTTAGATTTTGTGCCTCTCCTCCCAGCCTCCTGGGAAGATCCCAGCGCACAGCCGGGTGCTCCCACCCACTGACCCCGCAGCTCAGATCTAGATGGGACTTTGAATAATGAGAGGATTTGAACTCCTCTTCCTGTGTCATTTTCATGCAACTATTTCTCTCCTTTTGTGTCCAGGTCTGACCACTGCACAGTTGCCAAAAACGTGTCCCTTTCTGCCAGTCGCTTTATACCATTAGCATTTCCAGACCTGGTTTTCCTATTAGCACAGCCTGGCATTTCACTGATGGTTGTCAAAGTAGCTCCTGAGTCATACACCTGGAAATGTCCTGTTTTTCAGGGTCCCACATCTACCCAGACTGCTGGGAGGCCACATAGCTTCACTCTTAAAAAAACAAGCCCACTGCAATGCTGAGAAGTTGTGATGTGATGGACAAGGCCTTTGAGTCAGGGTCTCCACCTCAGCAGGTGAGGAGCGAGCCCACAGGGAGTGGCATATTCCCCAGACAGCCTTGTGTTGGGAACAAATAAAAGGACCCAACGGAGACGTGGTTAGTGAGAGTCTAAATCTTGGAGTGAATTGGCCCCAAAGACGAGAGATGGGTGATGTGGTGGAACAGAAATGACTGAGATGGAAACAGTAAATGGACTGCAATCCAAAGAAGATCCTGGCACTTACCTGGTGTAATTTCCAGGCAAATGTGCTCTTTGAGTCTAATTTCAGAAAAGGTAAACCCAGTCCCTCTTGGGTTTCATTCATTCTTCCACCCACTTGACAACTATTTAGTGAACACCTGCTCTGTGGATAGAATAACACATCTTGAAATGGAAAGACTCATATTAATTAACCAGGAATTGAGAGCCTATTTGCTCTGAAAACCAGTAGTTTTTTATTAAGTTACAAGAAATGGGAGGCGAGGCCCTTAGACTTCTGGGGAGGACTTCCAGGTGGTGAGTGAAGTCAGAGGCATTGGAGCAAGGAAGTTCTGCCAGGTAATCATGTGTGAGACAGAGCTCTGCAATGGAGGGGCTCCTGCTTTACCGGTTTCCAGGGGACTACTGGAGCCCAGGAGGACTTGGAAGCCCCACGCTAAGCTGTCTATGGTTTCATGCTGTTCCTGCGAAATGAGGGCTCAATACAGGTAATCATATTGAAAACAAGTGTAAGCGGATCCTTTCACGTCAACTGGCAAAGAAGACTGGTGTAGGTTTTAAGTCGTGATTATGAAGAACCAGGAAGGATCCTTCATCAGGACCTAAGGAATTGGGGCACCAGCATTTTGGCCAAAATACTATCATTCTAATTAGACCTGCACTCACTGAACTGGCAAAGATCAAAGAACCTCGTAATAAGACTGCCACTCCGCACAAAAGGACACAACAGAGATCAGAGATTGTATTTGGATGAACCAATTATCTACATCAACTTTGAGAACCTCCACTAATTTCTCCAAAAGGCCATATCCTAATTTTCCTTGGGCTTTTCCCCATGATGCTCCTTCCTCCTGAAACACCCTTTCTAAAGCTTCTCCTGACAATCAGGAGGTCAGCGGTCTCATTTTTTAGCAAAGAAATACAACACACCTGTTTCTAACATAAATATTAAGTTGTTCATTCCCTTGTTCATTCATTCAGTTATTTGGTTCTTTGACCTGTATTGGGCACTTAATGCATGTCAGTCCCTGTGGGGTACACTGAGGATAGAGACACGAAACAAAGCACCTTATTTATCCTTTGGGGAGCATGAAGTTTAAAGGAAGAGACAATAGGAAATTATAAAACTATATGGTTAGTGTTATAATAGTGGTTTGTATTATGCAACAATACTGGGGAAGTTATGAAGTCCCCCTAGAAAAGGTAGGCCAAGGTGGAGTCCTAAAGAATAAGGGGGTACCTGTTGGGGGCAGATATTCTGAATCTAATGATGGAATCAGCTCATGTGACCCGTCTTCTTTCACTTTGCTCTCTGTATAAATGATCCATTTTGATCATACATCTAACCAGGATTGAGACTGCTGTATGGGGCCAGGAAAGAAAGAGAAATGGCCTCGAGGAGCAAAAGACGTGCCCTGGTCTCATGCACTAACACACGGGTAACCGTGGGATATCTGGGATAACCATTCTGAATGTTAATACAACTTCACTTTATGATGGTAGACTAAGCATGCAAGTTTATGTATTCTACCTCCAAAAGTTCCACTGAAATGGCAGAAAATACGTATGAAAAAGAATAATCTATAACAGGGATGGAAATCAGAAAAGGTTACCATCTGAGAAAAATTTTTTAAATTTCCAGAAAATGACGAACAGACTTGGTTGGATTGAGCCAATAAAAACCACTAGAGATTAGGTTTCAGAGAGAGATGATACTGAGGTGAGAGCTGGTCTTCCCAACAGAACCCCAGAGAATTCAGGTCTGGAGCCACAGAGAGAAGGAGCAGACAGGGTAATTAATAGAAGGGCTCTGCAGAATGCTTTCTCCCCGACTTGTTTGCATCCACTCCAATCTCTGTACAAAAGAGCAGTACACCTATGCAGTTCACTGCTCAAAATATAGTCTTGCCAGATTGAAGTTTGGGCAGTCATAAGCTTGCCTACCTGCTTCTTAGTCTCAAATGTGCCTGCCATCAGCCTGCCTGCCCTGCCCTGCCCTGCATGAGAAGCATGGCAGAAAAACATTCGTAGATGACTGACAAGGAAACCCTACCAGGTTCCTCTACTAGGCAACCTAGCACTTCATACATACGATTGGGCCAGTCAAAAGGTAACAGTTATTTAAGAAAAAAAACAAGGGCATAAAAGAGAAGGATCCAGGAGAAAAACAGAACAAATGATGCCAAAGAAACTAGAGTTGAAACAGGACATAGAAGATAACTTAAAAAAAAAGTATTATTACTGTTTTCAGAGAAATTTGGTAGAATATTGTATCCATAAATGAGAGTATGCTGCTTTGAAAAAGGAGCCATAAAAATGTTTTTAAATAAAAACTAAAGATTTTAGAAAGACCCTGAGTAGAAAGGTTGAACTGCTGAAATGAAATGATACAAAAATAAACCTGCGATCTGGACAGCTTTGAGGAAATTCTTGGAATGCACATAAAAGAAAAAAGAGAGAAGGGCACCCAGGGGGCTCAGTTGGTTAAGCATCTGCCTTTAGCTCAGGTAATGATCTCAGGATCCTGGGATTGAGCCCCGTGTCGGTCTTCCTGCTCTGCTGCGAGTCTGCTTCCTCCTCTTCCTCTGCCTCTCCCCCTGACTTGTGTTCTCTCTCTCACAAATAAATAAATAAAATCTTAAAAAAAGATGAAGAAGAAGAAAAAGGAAAGAGAAAACATCAGAGAAAATTTAAGAACACAGAAGAGAGAGATCTAGTATCTCCTGGGGCTAAAAGAGAAAATATTCTTCCAAATAAAAGCTATTGGAGGAGAAAATACAGATGATAGAGAAGATGAATATTTCAAAAAAATAAGAGGATATTTTCCTGAGCTGACTAACCCTTGAATCTTCAGATTAAGATAGCTTGAAGTGGAATAATGAAATAATGACATACCCGGACACTTCCCTGGGGAATTTTATGATCTCCAGATATAAAGAGAAAATTCTGAAAGCTCAGGGAGGGAGTAAGCTACCTGTAAAGAGAAAAGCAGCAGGCTTCACATCCGCTTTTCGGTTTGCTAGAACACCCTGGAACAAAGCCCATAAAATTGTGGTGGAAAGTTATTTTGAATCTATATTTCAATTGTAAGGGCAAAATGGAATCTATAAGGAGTTAGCCCTTCTGATGTTTTGATGAAACTACTAAAAAATAAACTCTAGAAAAACTGAAAATGAATCTAAGAAATAGGCAGACCTGGAAACGATGGAAATAATCCAGTTCTGATGGAAAGATATCCTAGTGGAACAGCCTATTTAGTCTGAATTAGGAAACAGGACAGTGAAGAAATCTTCAACAAACAAAAGGTTATGATGATTGACTGGATACTTAAGAAGCAAGAAGTAAATGATGACTCGCCACATGTGTACTTAAGATTTAAGCTTCTCCAAGTCAATCAGAGAAGAGAAAGAAAAGGAGAAAGGCTAGAAAGATAAATATCTATAAAAGGCAATCATGGTCTAAATATGAAGCAAACTAAAATACAGTTTGTATTTAAACAATGGAATCTAAAAATTACTGGTGTCTGAAGCATGTGAAGGTAAGCCTCTGTGGTCAAGGTTAATAAACATAGTGAATCCCTCTAAAATCTCTGTGAGTTCTAGCTCACTGGGTAAAATAACTGCTTCCCTATTGTATGATTAATTTTTTTTGAAAGAAGTTTATAACTTCATGGGCTGTGTTTCCTTTCCTTTCCTTTTCTTTCTTTTTCTTTCTTTTTTTTTTTCAAAGATTTTATTTGTTTGTTTGCTTATTTGAGAGAGAGAATGAGAGAGAAGCATGAGATGGGGAAGGTCAGAGGGAGAAGCAGACTCCCTGCTCCATCCCAGGACTCCAGGATCATGACCTGAGCTGAAGGCAGTCACTTAACCAACTGAGCCACCCAGGCACCCTGGACTGTGTTGCTTACAGATTATGCTTTTTATCTAGGTGTTTGTTTGTTTTTTTGTTTGTTTGGTTTTTTTTTTTTTTTTCAGGATAATATGCCTAAGGGTACAATTAACTTTCAAACTCTGGTTAAAAACCTTTTATTTCCCCAAAGGTATTTTTCTTTGATGACCCATGGTCTTTTCTGGTCTTCTTGAGATAGTTAACTAAGCTTCACTAACTGAAAATAGAAACCTATACCCATTAAGAAACAATTAGCTTTTAAAGAAATGTTGATTCCCTAATCTCTTTGTATTTGATTGATTTAAAGTTTTTAACTGGCAATTCTATTTCACTGAAATCTAATAATTCCAGCTTTAAAGAAATCATTACCTGAAGTTTAAATACTCAGGTTCATTTCAGAGTTCTTTTTCTCCTGTTAAAGTAAAATGAATTATAATGCTTTTTAATTTGAAAATATTAATTGACATTATTTTAGGCAGCAGAATATTAAAAGTGAGGTTTATTTCCTTCTTTATGTTCTTCTATGTTGTCCAAATGTTTTATCATAAACGTGTATTGATCCATACTTGTTATTTAAAATGAAGATTAATAGGAGAATATAAGACTATACGAGTATATCACTGGGACCGGAAAGTCTCAGGTTCAAGGGCTTCTTTTGTCAACCAAAGTGGCAAGCTGAATAATCATGCAAAAATTATACTGAATAGGATTTAAGTAGGTGATTTGGAAAAACATGTTTCAACCCATTATTTCCACTGTATGTGAAATCTCTACATCATGGAACTCTGCATAAATTCTGCCTACTTGTAAACCTAAGAAACTTCTGGTTATTTGGAGACTTTTAATGGGGATTTTACTAATTGAAGAGTATATATACAAGAGAAAGGGAAATTATACATTCATTTTAAACTTCCTTAAAATATACGTACTTAAAGAAAGTAAAATGATTATTAGCAGGGCCTGGGATGAGGGGAGATGGGGTTAAGTTAGTGTATAATTGGTAGAGAATTTCAGTTTGGGAGGATGAAAGAGCTCTGGAGAGGTGTGGTGTGGCGGTTACACAACAACACGACTGTGCTTAATGCCATTGAATTGTACACTTAAAATTGTTAATTTTATGTTATGTATATTTTCTCACAATAAAAAAATCCCTGTTTCTTAAATGCAGACATGATTTAATGTGATTCCAGTGAGACCTTTCCTTTTTTTTTTTTAAAGTATCTCAAATTTAGTATCTTTTTGTCAACCTGTAGCATAACTAAGTTCTGTGCCCTTGACGAGACCCTTTGTGACTTTAACACAGTAACCCTCCTGGCAAGGACGCTCCGACAGAGCGGTAAGACATCTGGTCACGGCTATTTTGAGGGCCAGAGGAAGAAGTCAGTTCTTTTCGGAAGAGCAATGGATGGGGCTTTTGAAGTTGGAAGTGAGCCAACATTTTTGGGAGTGACTATAGCAGATTTTAATGATAGTTACTTTTGCAAAATGGAATTGGGACCAGGGGTTGCCTCTTTCTTAAATAGCTTCTATTCTGTGAAAACATCTTCTGGATATGCCAACAAATAATTTCAGGAAAACTGTAACTTGCAGTTAGACTTTGGCTCAGTTTCTCTATAAAGACAGCCCCCACAAGAGTTAACTGCCCCCAGCCACTGGCCTGGTAAGAGAATTCAAGGATCAGCAAGAGTGCCATGGCTGTTCAAGCCCGGGTAGCCAGGAGGCAGCAAGCAGCATCTACATGTGCAACGGGCTCAGGAAACAGAACTGATTTCCAAACAGGTACAGCTGCCAAGGGACGAGTCATATTCTCGAAGCGTAAAGCACAATCTTTACTCTCTGTCTGGGGTGGCATAACCTCTTCTCTGTCCTCAGTCGTTTTAAAATCCTTATGTGCTTGGCGACTTTGCACCTCTATCACAGATTCGATTCCTGACAGCCGCTGCACCTCAGGGACAGTACTAAGCTGCCGGGGGCTGTGCGAAGTTCTCAGCAGTATCAGTATGGGAAGTCACATTTCACTGGAAGGATGAACAAATGATGTTCTTGTTATTCTTTTACTGTGTGTGGGTATATAAATATATGTAATATTTATATAAACATATACATAGAGAATATATGTAAATATATACACACACGTATATACACATATATAGTGTGCACCTCTGTATGTATAATTCATGACACTTTTCTTTGAGACTGAGATATTCTGATCAAGAGCATTCCGATAGTGGGGTGTCCGGCTTGCTCAGTCAGTAGTGCAAGGGATTCTTGATCCCAGTGTGCTCAAGCCCCATGTTGGGCATGACAAAGCTACTTAAAAAAAAAAAAAAAGCAAAAGTAAAAAAAACATTCCAAGAGTTGCCAAACACATGTACTGATGACCAGTTTTCAAAGACTAGATATAATGAAACACACAACTAAAACTTCCCTGAATATAATTTAGTCTTTCTCAAGTAAGAGACATCAGAATGATGGTGCAATGTCCCCGGGGTTTCATTATGAATATCAATTATTACTCTAGGATAATTCTATTGAAAATGTTAGGAAGGCTTCAATTTTTCATCAGGCTTGGGTTTTATGTGATTACGACTTTGCTAAAAACAGATTATAGTTTTAAAAATTGAAGTTATGTAGCTCTCCCTACAGATAGCACCCCTAAAGGTAAAAGGGCCACTCACACGGCACTGAAGGTAGAAGATAATTCACATTTTTTTAATTTAAAAAGTTAGAACTTTTCTATGAGAAAATAGAGAAAAAGGAAACAACACATATTTGGGATTTTAAAATAAGTTGTATAAAGCAAAAGTAAACAGGATTATTAAAATACTGTAACACCATTTGATACATACATCTCTTACCTGTTTCCAAATTTTCACTAGCTTCCTGCTGTCTATCTGATCAAACCCAGCTTACCTTAAATTGATCAATTCTAGATCACCATAGACCCACCTTAGGTATTCTATATTTCTGTTTTTTTTTTTCCTTTTCCCAACTGTTTTCTCAATCCCAGATGGGTGTCAATTTCTGTTACCAGGATGTACCCAAGATATTTGTTACTCATGGATGATCCTCTCACTTCTGTGGTCATGCCAAATATCCCCCATTGTTTAAGACCCAGTTCAAAGCTTAATTCCTCCCTGAAGGAAGATGCCTCTCAATGCCACACATTCTTCTAGGGTTAATCCATTCACTAATCACTTACTGGAGATTTAATGAGTAGATACAATGTGTTGCACACTACACTAGACAGAGATGCCCATTTGTAATCTAGGCATTATGAGAGGTTGTAACCAAGACACAGCTCTACAATTTCAGATGCACATGTTGTCTACCCTCCCCAGTTGGACTATAACTTTTACAAAGACTGGTTTGTCCTGTACTGTGCTTGTACTATCCTGGTTAGCTGGGATATCTTGAATGAAGTGGGACATGTGTTGATTATTGAAACATTTGGGTCATTGGACAACATCTGCCTGGTGTCAATGGTAAGCAAATGAGAGACAACTGGATGAAACTTACCAGACCTTGGACACAAAAGAAATCTTTCCCTAGGTATGTGACAACAGGGCCCACTATATGGAATTAACAAATGGTGAATGAACAAATGAATGAGTGAAAAAAAATTAACCTTCTAAAGGAATGGTGGGAAGACCATGAGGATAGGGTGACATTTAAGGAAGTGAGAAAGAAATCAGAGGTATTGCTATCTCTGCAGCAGGGTCTCTTTGAGTGAGGATATAAAGGCTACATTTCTGAATATTCCAAGTGCTAGGTTTGACCGTGGAGCCACAAGCCAGTGGGACAGTTGCCATTTTAGCAGCTTTGTAAGAAGATTTTGCTGAATGAGCTCAGTCTTACCTGGCCAAGAGGAATTCCCTAGTGTTAGTGTAAACCATTAGAGCAGAAAAACAGGCTTAGAAACATTGGAAAGGAGCCAGAAGAGAGTGTCAAGAAGACAGCAGGGTCGAACAATAGAAAACTAGGCAGCAGATTAGACAGAGTAGGTGTGAGCAGCAGAGACAAAAGTGGGTCAGAGGGCTGAGCAGTGACCAGGGGAGCACAGGTAACTGCGGTTCCCACAGCCTCTCCGGCAGAGAGGATCCCAGATGGCAGAGCCATGAGGGAAATTTTACTAAAGCAAAGAATCAAGTCTCAGGGTAGCCCAAATCTTCCAGAACCAGCAACAGCATTAATATGTAGGACACTATTTTAAATTTACAAACAAGATGCCCATTTATAATCTGGTAACCAAAATATATTTTCCTCCAGAAATTACTTTGATTGGGTTAGGTACTTATCCCAAATCATAAAAACTTATTTGAGTTATATGTACCTGACGTTTAGTCCCTTATACAGGTGTTTTAGTCATATCTAATTACTCCAGTTCCAGTTACTCTGGCTGCTTAAGAAATAATGCCAAAACTAATGGACTTAAAACGACAACGTTTATTTTGTTCATGAATCTGCAATTTAGGGCAGGGCTCAGCAGCAATAGCTCATCTCTGGCCTACTTGGCATCAGGAGGTAGAGCAGGACTTAAGCAATAGGGCCTGGAATCCTCTGAAGGCTTCCCCACTCCTATCTCTGGTGGTCGGTGCTGGCTGTTGGCAGAGGTCTAAGCCAGAGTTGTTGGCTGAAACACCTACATATGGCCCCTCCGCATAGTCTGAGCTTCCTCACAACATGGCGGCTGATTTCCAAGAGCAAATATTACATGTGACAGAAAAAGAACAGCACAGAGACAAAGAAATTGTATCTTTTTATGGTCCAGCCTTGGAAGTCACCTAGTATTGTTTTCTACTGTGCTCTATCAGTCAGACCAGTCAAAAGCGTATGTAAGTTTAAGGGAAGGACAAGAGACTCCAACTCTTTATGGTGAGTGGCAAGATTCTGAAAGGGAGCTGATATAATTATATGGCCAATTTTGGAGAGTACAACCTGCTTCCATATATAACTTATATGGAAAATAAAATATATTCCAGCTTGAAAGGCAACATAGCACAGTGAGTAAAAGAGCCAGGACTCTAGGGACAGATACTTAGAACTCTGTTATATACCCTTGGGTAACACTGGGCTATTTGCAAAAGCTCTCTGTGCCTCAGTTTCCTCATTTGTAAAATTGGGATGCTGAGAAGAAAAAATAATTATTTTGAAAAGAGCTTAGAAGTCTATCTAGTTGGCTGCCTGGGTGGCTCAGTGGGTTCAGCCTCTGCCTTCTGCTCAGGTCATGATCTCAGGGTCCTGGAATCAAGGCCTGCATTGGGCTCTCTGCTCAGCAGAGAGCCTGCTTCCTCCTCTCTCTCTGTCTGCCTCTCTGCCTACTTGTGATGTCTCTCTCTCTCTGTCAAATCAATAAATAAAATCTTTAAAAAATATATTAAAAAAATAGAAGTCTATCTACCTCTCTAAATGTTTGCGACTATTGTAACACCAGGAAGATACCTGCCCCAATTTGGGCAGTGGTACTTCATAGTTTCTGGGGTAAATGGTGGTGGTAGTAGCACTACCAGAGGTAGAAAGTTAATGATAACAGTTCACATTATTGAACACCTAATACCCATCACTTACTATGTCAAGTAAGTTGGCTTAACAACCAGTAAGGTAGGCACTGATACTTTCCTGGTAAGAAAACTATGACTTGGGTAACTTGCCCCAAGTAACATCTGCAAGTTGCAGATATAGAATTTCTCCAAATTAGTTTAACTAGATAGAAGTCTGAATTCCTGGATAACTGTGGAGTAGAACCTTTACCCAAGGGGTGCCTGGATGGCCCCGTCAGTTAAGCACCTGACTCTTGGTTTCAGTTCAGGTCATAATCTCAGGGTCATGAGATGGAGCTCCATGCCTGGCTCCACACTCAGTGGGGAGTCTGTGTGCGATTCTCTCCCTCTGCCCCTTCTCCTGCCCATGTTCTCTCTCTCTCAACAAATAACTCTAAAAAAAAAAAAAAAAGAAAAAGGGAATCTTTTTCCTAAATCTAATTTGTAGGTGAGTGAAAAATGAATGATATTATGCCATTGGGATCTGGGGTTATTTAGTAAGCCTATCTTGACCGGATTAGTATAGGAAAGAAAAGATAGATAACAGTTGACCCTTGAACAACATGGATTTGAACCATGCATGGGTCCAGTTGTACATGGATTTTTTCTTATAAATACAGTATAGTACTGTAACTATTTTCTCTTCCTTATGATTTTCTTATTAACATTTTCTTTTCTCTAGATTCATTTGTTGTAAAAATACAGCATATAATGATATAACATACAAAATACATGTTAATTGATTGTTCATAGTATTGGTAAGATTTCTGGTCAATTGTAGGGTATTAGTAGTTAAGTTTTGGGGGAGTGAAAAGTTCTATGTGGATTAACGCATGGGGGGTTGGTACCCCTAACTCTCATTTTGTTCAAGGGTCAACTGCACTTGGGCACCACTAATTAAAGGATTCCTTTCTTAAAATAAAATGACTCTTGTTATTGCCATAAGACAGCATATTTGCCTAAAAGAAAATAATTCTTTAGGTCGGTTCCTACCAGTCTCATTTTTTTCTGAATTAGAAGACAGCCAGCCTGTGGCCCACCGAGAATAGGGCTGGGCGTACTGATCTGGAATGCTTGACGCTGATAAGAACAGATGGCTCACAAATTGGGCAGGCTGTTTACCAGCTGAAGAAAGCCCCGTTTAAGGTTTAACTTCGGGTATAAAATCTAATGGCTCGGGAGAGGGAGACAAACCATAAGAGACTCTTAATTTCAGGAAAAAAACTAAGGGCTGCTGGGGGGTGCCGGGGTAGGGAGGGATAGGGTGGTTGGGTGGTGAACACTGGGGAGGGTATATGTTATGGTGAGTGCTGTGAATTGTGTAAGACTGAAGAATCACAGACCTGTATCCCTGAAGCAAATAATACATTATATATTTAAAAAAAAAATCTAGTGGCTCCCAGTTGTTCGCTTGTCTCTTCTGTTTTGATATTTGTTTGTTTGTTTTTAAAGATAATTTTCATTTTGACTACACTGGCCAGCATGACCATGAGGAAGAAACTGTGTCTGTGGATATACACAGGATCCCTAAAAGTGGACTATAAGTTCCATGATGGTAGGGACCTTGCCTGTCGTGTTCACCATAGCATCCCCGGTGTCTAGTCTAATGCCTGGCACACAGCAGATGTGCAAAGCTTGTTGAATGTGTGAAAGAGTGAATGTTTGAATGAAAGCTCAAGCAAAAAAAAAAAAAATCAGAAGTTCATAAAGTAAGCTGAGCTCTGTATGCTAGTGGCACGTATAGCTTAAGGACTGTGTGAGGGAGGGGCGCCAAATGCTTCCCATAGTCCTGTGGACGCAGCAGCCAGTTAATAAATGCTTGGCTCCTGAGGCACCTGATGCCTGGGAAGGCAAAAGATGGGATAACTTCTGTGGGATGCTATTTTTTATCTCCAAGGGTGTTTTAAATGGTCATCACAAAATCGGTTGTGGTTTTAGTTGTATGAATCACATGAAAGTCTGGGAATCAGCTGAGTAGAGAGCTAAAGAATATAACACTTCTCAAAAAAAAAAAAAAAAAGAATATAACACTTCTCAACATTTGCCTCTAACAGATAGGGTTTAAATTCATAAAAGTGAAAAAAAAAGTCTGGAATCACCCTTTAAAAGAGTCATCCTTGCATGAAAGCAATATGCAGACTTTGGTTTTCCTACAGTTGTTGGGACAGAATTCAGATAATATGAATGCTCCTTCCATTAGGGCAAGCCACAGCTGAGTATCGTTTAGATTAAGAGATTTCTTTCCTAGAAATCAAATATAGAACTTTAATGTTAGCTGAGTATACTATGTTTTACATTAGTGTAAACTAAATTTTAAAGAGATGCTGGGTCTCTAATTAAAGGCGTTTATAGTAATATGTCCCCCAAAACTAAGTTTCACTGCAGAGATAAAAAGAACAGACTGTCTTTAGTTTGAAGAACATGGCTCCAGTGAATTTAAATATTTATCATATAATTTTTATATCAAAATCTTAATGAGCACTAAGTTTTATGGCATCACTTCTGGAGACAATAAAAAAATACTATATTTTGGGATGCTATTTCTAGTCGGATTTCCATCATGGGGCACCATTTAAATAACAGTTGATTTCACGAGGAGTAATGGCACATTCCTTTCCAAACTTAAAATTACAAACACCTGCCATCAAAGAGGCAAACAGTACAGCTGGGAGTCAGAGATTTTAGACTTTTTTCAAGTTTCTTTATCAAGTTGCCTTCGAGACTCAAAGCCCCCAAAGCAGGTATTCTCTTCTTGTCCAATGGCTTAAAAATGCTTGAGAAAAATCCTCTTTCATAATTCCCCAAGAACACATGAAGGAAAACTGCTAAGCTTCCATTTCAAATCTGAGGTATTTGGATTGAGTTTAGACAACAGCTTGTACAAAATGTCACAGCTCCAATTCCCTTACGCTGAGATGGAGGATGCTGATGTAATAGAAAGAGCAGCTTTGGACAATCTAAAGGCAGGACTGGAAAGGTAATGATATGTGATGTCAGCCAACCAACTGCAAATCTACCTAGAAGGTGAAGAACAGTAGGCAATACCTTTTGCAAATTCAAAGTTGACCGGAGAACGAAACAATTGCTTATGTAGTCACGTTAAACAATACTAATACCTCCTGCATTGTTCTTAAATAACCAATAAGCCAAATAGAATCCTGAGTTCAAATTACTTAGGAAGTTTCTCCATTCTCCATTTCATTTTGAATGTGCCCTATCCTGGGGACCTCTGGTAGATAAACTAACAGGCTCTATCCTGAGTAAGGAAGTAGCATGAAAACTTATGGATTCACCCAAGTGTGGTGCTTTACATTACACTGGGAAGTTACATAAGTTCTCGAACGATCTCACATAACATCCTGCATTCTTCATCTGAGTACTACTGGCTTAGTCTCTCTGAATGGATAAAGGCCATTTTGTAACTAGCTTTAGTCTTATTTCTGTGGTCTGTGGTTTTAACTTGCATAACTTGCGTTAAGACTATGAGTCTTCACTTCCCTCTTCACTCCTATCTAATGAGGTAAGACTTTCCTGGTCCATGTAACATAAGAATGTTTACGGATTTCAAGGAGGAAAATGAACTGAAGTTATAGTTTGGTAGGTGTCTAGATATACCACTTCTTTTCACACAGAAATTCGAGAATACTGTGAAATTCACACATTCAGAGAATAAAAGCAGATGTGGAACTGGGTGTGTGTTTTGTCCAATGCAGTTCTACGAACTTTTGGCATCACTAGCTTACATATAATTCAATTCAGGGATGGATAGAATTCAAGCGGATCCAGGAACTTGGATGGGGAAAATGTGACACTTTTAGTTTCACCAGTCTCAAACTGAAATTTAGTATTTCTTTTCATTAAAATGTACACAGTACCTATGATTTTGTCACCAAGAGAAATCACGGATATTTTCACATCTCATTATAGTCAGTATAGATATTCCAAAACACGTTTTACACTCATCACTGCTTCAACATGATGGTGGTTATACCTCATGCTCGCTTGTATGATTTAAGAATAAATTATTAACAAAACACATGTCACAATTTAAGAAAAAATCTGGTTAACGTATTTCAGTAAAAGTGGTTTCCTCTGTAATCTTGCGTACTTTAACTTATGCATTTAAAAACATCATTCTGAGAAGTCTGTAGGCTTTACCAGGTTGCCAAAGAAGCCCATGACACCAAAAGGGTTAAAAATCCCCAAAACTATACACAACACAGCAACCAGGTTTCAGCACAAATCGTTCCTTGCCGCTATCTGTTGACACTGAAACAAACTTAACCTTGAAATCAGCACAGTCTCACTGCTTTAAGGAGATGACTCTGATGAGAGTCGTTTTCTTTTCATTTTTCCACAAGAAAAAACCTGTAGATTCTAGAGCATCTCTGAGATCATAGCATAGGTTGCTCTCTTCTAGCGATAAACTTTATCATTGACATTTTGTCATCGACACTGACTTGTTCTCTTATATTTCACACTGCTGAAATCCAGGGTATTTTATAAGGGCATTGAGTGTAACCATTTTATAACTTTAATTTAAAACATCATAGAGGGAGATATATAGAAAATCTTTGCTGTATCTTTGCTATCTAAGCTATAATGGTAATTACTTATCTTTTGTAAAAGAATCAAACATCAAAGGACTCCATAAAAGACAGAGATTTTAAATGACATGCTCCTGGTCCTATCCATGCTCATATGAAATGTTGCAAATCAATTAACGTATTCCTAGGGGTGTTAAAAATGTGGCATCTGAGTTACTGTAATTATGAGATAAATGATGAGATGATGCCTCAGTAGATATGCTTTGATTGTAAGTACATCAGGCTCTTTGGAAAATCCAAGGGGTCTCTGGCCAAAAACAGACTTACCAAATGCCAATCAGTTCAATGAATATTCAGTCACTGAAAGTGATTGAAAAATAATTGATGCACCCACAAGTATTCACTTATCACTGAAGCTAAATACTGTTTAAACTTTATATCTTCAAGAGAAATATAAATGGAATCAGAATTCTAAAACTAATAAAGAACATGAAAATTAAGAATAATCTACTCTTGCATTACATTGAGATATAATTCATACGTCACAAAATATATATTTATATACACAGATAAACCATTATTTTCTATCCATCAAAATAATAAGTATATTAAATGTGCTACTGTAAAAATTTTCTATTTTTCCTGTTGAATTTGTAAGATTTAGAAACCTGGTTTAAATGCAGGCTTCAATTAACTTCAATGCCAGAGTTTTTCTTTGAATTATAAGCTGCAAAGCCATCTAATATATCCAATAATAGAAAATCCAAAATTACTAAACTTGGGAAGAAAATAAACTACAACAGTGCAAATAAAACAGTTTGTATTATACAGGAATAAGGAGATAAAAGGCCTTATTAATCACCGTTACCAAATTATTCATTCAAGATCTGGAGCAAATTTTAGTGACTATTTATATCTGTATTTGAATTAAAGTAACATCTACTATTGTTTCCTTCTGTGGGCAATATTTCAGTTCCTAAATATAAAGACAGCTTGTGTGACTCCTTAGTGAAGGCTACCCAATGCCATTCTCTTCACAGCTGAATATTCAGAGGAAGATCCTGAAAATGTGCACTTTGCTCTAACAACCAAAAACCAAAAGCACACACACACACATAAGAGGTTCCACCCCAACTTCCTTGGCATATTCCAGATTATTTTTCTCTAAACAGGAAGCTGTTGATGGTTTCCCTGGTATCTTCAGAATACCCTATTTACAAGGAAAAAAACCCAACTTTTGTTTCAAAGTATAATGTTCTTTCCCGCTGTGCCTATTGTTGCTAATCACGCATGCTGCAAACAAGATAGAAACCAAATTCCAAACTATTCTAGGCTGATTCAGAAAGGGTAACAATTGTAAAAAGAAAAAACAAAGCAGTTAGTAAAATATTGCAAGACTATGCTGGAGTCTTTAAACACAAAACAATGCTGAAAGGAGGATTCCTGGAATTCAGCAGGAATATTTGGCTCAAGCTGTAAAATCTGTATCTCTGAATAATGTCATGTTAGCAAGTGTTGAGCAAGAAAGGCGATTATATTTTAACTTACTTCAGAGAACATTAATCCAAATTTAACCGAATTCCAGAGACTCCGCACAAAATTAGCAACTAGAAGCTGCTTCACATTTTTTCCCCTGGTACAACAGTCATTGCTCATGACGATAAACTTCTGGGAGGTAAAAGAGAGGGGAAAACCACAGCAATCTATAAAACATCTAACTACTGTGTATAAAGCAGGCTAATTACCTCACACCAAAGAAGTGCAAGATTTAACAGTCCATGCTCTGTGGCCCCGGGGGGAAGCAGGGGTGCGGCGGTAGGAGCGGCAGCAGGAGTGCAGCAAGCAGCAGCAGCAGCAGCAGCGGCCAGCATCCACCAGATTCTCCCAGGCCTTTGACTGTGTGGACTCAGCCACAGACTCTGCCTCCGGCTGACGTCAAAGTCCCTGTCACATGGCCAGATGAAAGCCAAGAGAGCATTGGTTGTCGTAGCAACCACAGAACAGCTCTGAAATTATTTCAATAGGTCATCTGTCACTGTAGGGTGTGTGTGTGTGTGTGTACACACACGCACCCCACAATCATCACGGACAGCTCCCCGCCAACCTCAACCTCGGAGGCTACGGCTTAAGCATTGCCTACAACTTTCCTCGTTAAGACTTTGGTGTCTGTTCGTTACAGTTCCTCGCAGGAAAATGCATCTGCCCCTCTGAAGTTGCCACTGGTCTCATCATCAACAGAACGAAGCATGTGTCTCTCTCTCTGCAACAGAAGGAAAGAAACTGAAAAATCCTCAGGGTAGTTTTCTGAGCTAATTAAAGCAATTTGTAAGCAAATGGATAAAAACAGAAACTCAAGGGGAGTTGGAAGAAAAGATGTCTTAACCCTGTAAGAATCCACGTCGATGTACTGAGACCGTGCTAGTGATGGAAAGAAATACAAGAAACAAGGGAAGTGGCCCAGAGTCGGCAGAGAGGATCTAGGACCTTGACACCGAGAGGGATGGTGGGGGAGGGGGATGAATGCCGGACTCCTGCGCTGTAAAATGTCTATACGAGGATGACGACCAAAGCAGCAAAACAATACCACTTTAAGGCGACCTCCTGAGTACATTTAGAACGCATGTAGACCCTTGTGTTGAGGTCACCATACAGGAGTCAAATCCTCTCCTCCTAAATGCTCTCAGGCACAGCCCTTTGGGGCTCAGTGCGGAGTAAATGGGTGACTGCCCCATAAACGCAGAACACAGCGAGAGCCTTGAGCCTCCAAATAAAGGCACTCTGGTCCTACACGTTTTCTGACTTCGGCTTCATTTCCTTTAGAGCCATCCCTGCTTATTTCTAACTCAGCACACGTGCTTATTTCTCTCTCAGTTAACAGGAAGTCAGTTAAGCAAAATCAAATGAAGCCCCCAGGAAGGTATTCTGGAAAATATATGCAGAAAATGTATACTCATTCAAAGAGCAAAGGGGCTAAAAGGCAAGGGGAAAGAGCTTGCTCTCGGGACCCAAAGGACCTTTCCATGCTAGTGTGATCAGGATTTCTATTCTGGCTCTTTAAAAAAAAAAAAAAAAGAGTTGCTCCAGGGTGTTACAAAATATAAATGGAAGCTAAACCACCTAAGCAGATCGCATTTGTGTCACTCAAGAATGACATTTCTTCGTTGTCAAAGAAATTGCTTCTTTTTGAACTACTATTATTAGACCAATGTCCAAAATGTGGCTATAAAATCCTCCTATTCCAGCTTCCTCTTCTTTCACTTCTGTGTCAGCCTCAACTGGGAGAAAAGACAGATTTGTATTTAAACAGATATTGTCCCAATGCGATTAGCTGTAGCAGAGCAAAAGTCAAATCAAGCTGCCATGCTACAGTGATTTCAGAGACAGGACAGGTGGGAATTTACCTGTCTGCACAAGAACAAGTGGCTCATTGAACCCCATGCCCATCTAAATGGGTTGGGAGGTCTCACCCAGGGCATTCTGCAACAGCCCCAATTCACTATTTTGCAGTTTGTTCCAGCTATAGTTCAGTTCCAGCCAGAGTTCTGGGTTTCTGTTCAGAAAAGCATATCATAGTAGTGAGTGGAATGGGAAGAGAGGAGAGAAAGCATGGCTTTCCAGACTTCCAGGGCCCCATGTCCGGAGAGTTGCTTCCTTTAGCATCTCTCTAACTCCAGATCCATGGCTCCCTGACCGACTCTTCATTCTGCAGCTCCAGCGTGAAGAAAGCTGCAGTACCCAGCTCTGCCAATAGGTGATGTCCTCTGAAACAAGAAGTTCTCGGTTTTGAAAATGCCATAAATTCAAAGGCTTTCATTTGAAATTTAGTTTGAAATTTAGCAAAAACTAACATCTTTTCATTTTGAATTTTCGATCACTTTTAAGACTAGGTATACCTTACTCGATATTGATTTGGACTTAAGTTCATTATAAGTTAAAATAATCAACAGACTGACCCTCCAGATGAAAAGTGGAAGCGTGCAAATACTTCTTTCTGTAGCACACTTCCATCCTGTTATCGCTCATTTTCCCTTCACAAACTATCTAGGATTAGAAATTCTTCTTACAGTGAAAGAAGCTACCAGTCACCTGCAGGGTTGAAACCGTGATGATGATCTCTTTGGAGCCAACGCTTCTACCAATTTGGCTAATTAATTCAGATGTAGTTGAAAATATCATAGGAAATAGAGAAGAGGGTTTCTCCATTCACAGCCGACCACAATGAGGGAATATGTTTCCTTTTACTTTTTAAATGACAATTCATTTTCTTATGTGAAAATGATTCACTGAATTTAAAAATACCCATTCAAAAATAGTTCTGTACCATAGTTTTCACTTGCTGTATGAACGTCAAGGCTGTCTATTATTAGTCTGACCACTTTGCTGGAAACAACTGATAAATACCAAAGCAGGAGTCTGACTCAGGTTCACACACCTGAATTAACAGGTGGTATGGACCATTGCGTAGAAAACTATTTGGCCTTTTATTTGATGTTTCTAAGCAAAAATGTTCCTGTTTCTCCATCTTAATGTTAGTGGGAAGGCCATGGGCCTATTTTTTGGAGACACTAGGTTCAAATCTCATCTGGGCAAGTTACTTTCATCTTCTGATCCTCAGTGCCTACATCCTAAGGTTGTTGTGAGGATTATAAAGTTAATGTATTCTAAAATTCCGACTCCCAGCCATAGGGTAGATGGCTTAATGTGTATGTCATTTCTGGTTTATCCTTCTGACTTTGAAATGTCTACAAAGACTTATAGGCAAAGAACAGACTCTTATTCATTTCTACAACTCTCTGGGTAGCACAGGGCCCAGGACATAGTGAGTGCTCAGTAAATGCTGAGTGTCTGAAGTGTTGGGATATCACTGCTAAGCAAAAGAAAGAAATGGTTCCTTTTTCTTCCCACTAAAAGAGAAGAGAAAGCCTCCCCTCAAACTCCCCAAAAAGGCAAAGAAAGGAAAAATAAAAATAAAACTGTGGAATTATGATAAAATTTTCTAGGAATGGGAGGATTCAAATAAATTTACCACATAAGTCAAACTTATCTCTACTAAATTATGAATACTTTTTATGAGTGTACATAAGTTGTATCCTGCTGTATTTTTTGGCTATTACTGTTGATGTTGGATAATCTTTTATAGTAAGTGCCATTAATTGATCACTTAATACATGTGGAGCATTGTTCTAAGCACTGCAGAGATATTAAATCCTTCACTAAAATAACCCTTTGAGGCAGGTACTACTCTTTTCCACATTTCACAGCTGATGAACCTTAAGCATAGAGATGTCAAGTAACTTGCTTACCTCGTACCTGATGGAACCAGGATCTATACTTGGGAAGCCTGGCTTCAGAAATTCTGGGACATAATTTACACTTGATATATTTTTAGAAATTTACACTTGTTTATTTTTTACCTGAGGATTGTTTTTATTTTCGATTTCTTATGAAGGACAGAAAGCCAACTTATTTTTTCTACATCTGGGAACTCTAAGGATCTCAATCTAGCTTTGCCTTAACCAGTAATATGGCAAAAAAATATAATCAGGAAGATTTGAATCAAGGAAAAATGGGCAAAGTGTAATAGTGGAAATATCCTGAATAAAACTGCTCAAATTATTATAGTCTTCACTGAAGCAACTCTTTGGATTGAACTGGCTTGGGTAACTTCTGTTGCCCCTTATGATGGAGTTTCATGTGTTCAAACCAATACTCTCACTGAGATAAGAACAAGAGTTTGATTTAAAAAAGAAAAAAAAGTGGTTGGAAGGCATCAAGGAGCAACAAAGGCAGAAACATCTTCAAGTTCCAAGATCTCAGATAAAAGAAAAATCTCTTGGTATAGGCCCAACATTCTCCACATTATCTGCCACTTTCTCCTCAAATTATTTGATAATTCTTAAGTGGTGTGGGGTTTCTGGCATTCTCAGAGACTAGAGAGAAAAAAATTGGGTGTACAAATATTTAAAAGCACCAAGGACTTTGGGGACTGAGATCCTGATTAAAAAAAAAAAAAAAGACTTTATCATAGAGAAGTGATACTAACTTCCTGAACTGTTTTTCCCATTGAAGTATTTGCCAATTCCTAACTGATGTTAGGCAAAAGAACAAGAAGTAAAGCATAAGACCGCAGCAAAAAGCATAAAAACATAAGGGGAGAGTTCATTGGTCTTGTAGTCCTGGGGAGACAAAAATTAGAGTTCAGGATTCTCCAAGGAGTTGGAGCTGGTAAATACCCTGAGTTTTCAGGCCTCCTAACTCATAACTCCTAACTACCTAAAGGCTATGCCGCAGAAGCAATGGAAAACAGGAAAGAGATGCACCCTCACTAGAGATCAAATACCAGGGTCCAAACACCAGGATCCATCCTAGAACTTTTACAATGCCTAGTTGAATCAATTTGTCCCTATTCTAACTATCTTCTACAAAAAAATTAACCCTCTCAAGAAAGATGGCATCATACAGAACTTCTGTCATTTTTCATACATCACTTCCAGTTCAATCCAAAATCATTAATCACGCCAAGAGATAGGTCTAACTGACCAAAATCTAAGAGGAAAAAATAGGCAGTAGAGAGAGAGAGTTTCATAGGTGATTCCCCTTTGGTAATTATCAGACAGGGATTTTAAAATACTGTAATTTGGGGGCACCTGGGTGGCTCAGTTGGTTGGACGACTGCCTTCGGCTGAGGTCATGATCCTGGAGACCCGGGATCGAGCCCCACATCGGGCTCCCTGCTCGGCAGGAAGCCTGCTCCTCCCTCTCTCACTCCCTCTGCTTGTGTTCCCTCTCTGGCTGTGTTTCTTTCTGTCAAATAAATAAAATCTTTAAAAAAAATAGCTGTAATTTTAATAAGTTCAAGAAAATAAATGGCCAGAAGGATAACTCCACCTGTAAAAAAAATTAAATCTATGAAAAAGGAACATATTCGAATTAAAGAACTGAAAAAATACAATAACTGAAATTAAGAACACAGTAGATAGGTTCAAGAGCAGGGAAGAGATATCAAAGAGAAAAATAGTGAAATGAAAGATAGGTTAGCAGACACTACCTAGACTGAAGTATATAAGAAAAGAAGAATGGGAAACACAGAAAACAATGTGAGAGACATTTGGGACATGATGAAAAGGCTAACATATGTATTTGGGAGAGGAAAGAGAGGTAGAACAGAAACAATATTTGAAGAAAATTGGCTGAGAAATTTTCAGAATTTATAAAACAACAGATTTAAGAAGCCCTATATAACCTAAACAGGATAATTACAAAGAAAATCACACGTAAATGCATCATGACCAACCTGCAGAAAGCTAAAGACAAAGACAAAATTTCTTAAAAGCAGTGAGACCATAAAGTCATATTAACTTTATAGGCAAAACAGAAGACTTTTTAATGTAAAAATCACCATAAGAAACAATGCAATTAGAAAATCAGCAAAAAACAGGAAAAGACATTTCCCCAAGGAATATATACAGATGACAAATAAGCACATGAAAAGATTTTCTAACATCATTAACCATTAGGGAAATGCAAGTTAAAAAAAAATAATGAAATATCACTACACATCTATCAAAATGACTAAAATAAAAAATAGTGAGGATACCAAATGCTGGCAAAGCTGCAGAGAAACTGAATCACTCACACATTGCTGGTGGGATTAAAATGATACAGTCACTATGGTAAATGGTTTGACAGTTTTTTTAAAAAAATTATACAGGTTAACCACCATATGACTCAGTAGTTGTACTCCTGGTATTTCAGAAAAATGAAGACTTAGGTTAACAAAGAAGCTTATACACAAAAGTTTATAACTTTGTGATGGCCACTAATTGGAAACAATTCAGATGCTTCCTTTCTTTTCTTTTTTTTTTTTTAAGATTTATTTATTTATCCGAGAGAGAGCACATGCATGTGTGCACTCACACAAGTGGGGGGAAGAGCAAAGGGAGAGAGAAATCTCAAGCAGATTCTGTGCTGACAGCAGGGCCCAATGTGGGGCTGGATCCCAGGACCCTGAGATCATGACCGGAGCTGAAATCAAAAGTTGGCTGCTTAAGGACCTGAGCTGCCCAGGTGTCCCCAGATGCTTTCACTAGGTAAACAGGTAAACAAATTTTAGCACATCTACACCTCAGGATACTACTCAGTACTAAAATGGAAGAAACTACTGATATACACAAAAACCTACATGAATGTCCAGAGAACTTTTCTGAGTAAAAAAAACAATATCAAATAGTCACATACTATATGATCCATTTATATAACATTATTGATATGGCAAAGTTAAATGAAAAACAGATTGGTGGTTTCCAGAGACTAAACTGTGGGTGGGAGAGAAGTGCTTATGCTGTAAAAATGTAACGTGAAGGATCCTTGTGATGATGAAAATTCTGTACCTTGACAACTTCTGTATCAACATCAGTATCCTAGTTGTAATATTGTACCACAGTTTTGCAAAATGTCACCTTTAAGGGAAAGTGGTGAAAGATATTTGGATTCTCTCTGTATTGATTCTTTCAATTGCATGTGCATCTACACTTATTGCAAAATAAAAGTTTAATGAAATTTATAAAAATGAGGATAACATGAGACATTTTCAGCCAAAACTGAGGAAATTTGTTTCAAAAGAATTACACTAAATTTATAAGGAGTTTTTTAGGGAGAAAAAAATAATCTAAGATGGAAACACAGAGATACAGAAAGGGCAATTATTATATAGATAAATCTAAATGAATACTGATTTTCTAAAATGATGTCTTGTGGGGCTTAAAATACGTGTAGATTCAAAATATAGAGCAAAGTTAGCACAAAAGGTAAGAGAGGATAGATAAAATTAAGATGTTCTGGGATTCTTGTATTCTGGTAAAAGTACTAATTAATAAGTCTCTCATAAGGTAAGGATACACAGTGTAATCCTTATATTCACTAAAAGAATAATAGAAGAATGCATAGCTAATAAACTAATAGATCAGGAAAATTATTTTTTTAAGATTACTCAATGCCCAAAAGAAGCAAGAAAGGAGGAAAGAAAAGAAAGAAAATAATAGGATAAATAGTAACATCAAAGATTTAATCTCAAACATAATTACCAAAATAATTAAACTGATAAAATATTCTAGTTAAAATACAACAAATGTCAGATTGTATTAATAAGCAAATTCTAACTTTACTGGATCTAAGAAATGGGAAGTGATATACAAACTACCACCAGCAAAAGCTGGTGTAGCAATATTACTATCAAGAAATAGTAGTTGATAGTAATATAAGCAAGAATTACTACTAGAGATGTAGACGAAAACTCCATAATTCACTTTTCTAAATATGCATGTGCACTTAATAAAATAACATGAAGATATAAGTAGAAAAAAACATAATCATAGTGCTGATTTAACATATATTTCTCAATACTCATAAAACAAATAGGAAAGAAACAGAAATATAGAATATTTCAATGACAAAATTAACCAACCTGGCTTAATTAACATATGAAGAATAATCTCAATTATAGAATACACATTTTTTCCTCAAGTGAATGTATGTATTTATTTTTATGATTATTTATTTATTTGACAGAGAGAGAGACAGCACAAGCAGGGGGAGTCGCAGACAGAGGGAGAGGGAGAAGCAGACTCCCAGCAGAGCAGGGAACCCAATGTGGGGCTGGATCCCAGGACCCTGGGATCATGACCTGAGCTGAAGGCAAACGCTTAATCAACTGAGTCACCCAGGCACCACTTCTCAAATGTATTTAACAGTACTGACTACATGCTGGACCCTAAGAATGTCTCAACACATTATAAATGATCAAAATCACAGAGTATACTCTTTGTACATAGTGGAGCAAAGCCAATAATCAATATTAAAAAGACAAATAGAAAACCTCTAAATGGAAATCAAGCAATACATTTTCTAAGTAACCCATGGATTTAAAAGGTTACATTGCAATTTAGAAATATTTTGAACTGAGCAACAAAATACAATGCATCAAAACTTGCATGCTCCTAAAGCACTAATGGAAATGTACAAAGATGTTAAAACACACACACACACACGCATGCACACACAAGTTCTACTTTTAGAATGGCACTTTGAAGAGCTCTGTGGACCTGCTCCCCAGTGAAACAAGTATAACTAGTGAAAAATACTTTAAAATATCCTAAAGTCTCTGAAAATCTTATTTATGGCATATAGCTGATGAAGAAATGTTTATTCAAGAAAATGTACTAAACTTGTTAGAAGATTGAGTGTTGTGGCACTTGAGTCATGACCCACTTCCTCCCCAATCCCTCAGCTCAGTTTGATGGAAGCTAACGTCTGGGACATTGTGACCAGTAAGATAGAGCTCCTTCTACTCAGTCAAAGGATATAGTGCCTCACTGGAAAAGGCAGGCCACCAGCCTTTCTCCTGTTCTGGTGTTAAATTCGTCATGAGTACAGCTAAGAGGTTGGGGGCTCCCTTCCTCTACCTCAGCCCCAATCATGGAGAGTACAGATTCTAGTCCAGGTACAATAGGTAAAAAAAAATAAAAATGCTGGGGACTTATTGCTCTCAACCCAGCTCACTTATAGGACAGAGATTCTATGTCAGAGGCAATCTGAGAAGACCAGAGGCTACCACCGTTGTCCAGTGCCCAGAGTAGTTACTCAAAGAATTTTTTTCAAAGAGGTAGTCGGTAAGAGTACTCTGATGATCTTCTCAAAGGAAATGACTTTATTTGAAATAGAGTGTGGGGAAGTTCACGTTTAAGGGCGCTCTTGAAAACAATGGAGATTTGGGTGGTAAAAATTCAGAGGAGGCTGATAAAAGATCAAAAGTTAACCAGCAGACCAGTAGTTTACCAGGGAGAACCAGCTAAGAGGCAGCTAAAAAGAGCCCTCTAGGAGTCAGAACAAACCTCAAAGATTGGCCTTAAAAACCCTTTGATGAATGTAATTGGATGAGACCCTGGAGTAATTTATGCCCCAGAGCATTGTAAGAAATACTAGCCCAATCAGCAAACAGTTAGTGAAGCCTAACACTTGGGTGTGATACCAAATGTGGCAGACAGCATAGCAGAGGTCAGGCTAAGAGACAAAGAGCGCCATACTAAAACTAATCTTCCCAGGGTGACTGGGCAGTCACTAAAACAGTGGTATGAATAGCACCCTTGTGTTGTGCTCTATGGTTTACTTTCATGATTCTATTTCATTTGACCCTGAATCAATACAAGCATTTTTTTGTTTAAAGGCTAAATATCCATACCCTAAGTCTCTATCTCAAGTAGTTGCAAAAAAAAAGAGCAAAGTAAAACAAAGAAAGTGAGAGGAAGGAAATTATAAAGACAGCAGAAATTAATTCAGTTGAAAACAATGTACAATAGAGAAAATGAGAAAACCAGAGTTGATTCTTTAAACAAATTAATAGAATTTATAAACACCTAAAAGAATGACCAAGAAAAAAAAACCCCAATATCTGTAACTTTAAAAAAAAGATTTTATTTATTTATTTGACAGAGAGAAACATAGCTAGAGAAGGAACATGAGCAGGGGGATTGAGAGAGAAGCAGGCTTCCCGCAGAGCAGGGAGCCTGATGCGGGGCTCAATCCTGGGACTCTGGGATCATGACCTGAGCCGAAGGCAGTTGCTTAACCAACTGAGTGACCCAGGTGCCTCAATATCTGTAATTTTTAAAAAGGACATCATTATGAATCCTACAGATGTTAAGAAATAATATATTTCACAGGTTCTTGGAATAGAAGATGTCTTAGTGGTCAACTAGTCCTATCTTTCGTCCAACCTGCTGCTTGAAATCCCACCCTCCAGACAGAATGAGCTCTCCACTACAATATGTCAGGTCATCCATTATGGGAATGTTCCAGCTGTTGGAAGATTTTCCCTTATAATGACCTAAATGTTCCTTTCCCATCACTTCAACATCATGATTTGCTCATGTTTTGCTCCTTGATGCTACAAAGAATAAATAGAATCTTTTGGTTCACACATGGCCCTTCAGAGATCTGAAGGAACAGCTATTATGTCTGCAGCTACTAGTTATTCCCAAATATGCATCTTCTCCTTCATAGAAATAGAATCCTTAGCTGGAAAATAGCTGCCCAGAATAAAGACTTTTCCAGCCTCCCCTGTAGCTCTGTGGCTTAAGGACAGGCCAATTGGGTGTAAATAGACATGTCACATATAGCTTCTAGGAACTTCCTTAAAAACAAATGAGCAAACAAACTTGTCTGCATACTTAAGGCTTTTCTTTTTCATTCCATTTACCATCCTACTGCTTAGGAGTATGGAGGCGATGGCCACCACTATGGACCATGGGGAGATGGGTGGGTTATATACCCTGGAGATGGATGGTGGAGAAGCGAGCTGGAAGAAGCCTTGAGTCCTGAAGCCTTCATGGAGAAAAATTGCCATTCTAGTTGTACATTACTTTCCTCTTCTGGATTTGTGTGTGTGTGTGTGTGTGTGTGTGTGTGTGTGTGTGTGTGTGTATCTGTGTGTTGGTGGGTGAAGGAGAGTGAGAAAGAAAGGGAAAGTTCCTAATTTTTTTTTTCTTAGAGAGAGAGAGAGAGAGAACACAGGCAGAGGGAGTGATAGGCAGAGGGAAAAGCAATCCCTGCTGAGCAAGGAGCCCAATGCAGGACTTGATCCTAGGACCATGGGATTGTGACCTAAGCTGAAGGCAGACACTTAACCAACTGAGTGACGCAGGTGTCCTGGGAAAGTTCTTATTTAAGGAACAATTTGTACATGTTAAACTTATTCCCAACTGTTAGAGTTTCTACCATCAAAAAAGTTGGGAACTTTATGGAGCACTGGCTGGCTCAGTTGAGGGAGCATGTGACTCTTGACCTCAGGATCATGAGTTTGAGCCCCACATTGGGTGTAGTGTTTACTTAAAAAAAAAAAAAAGTTGGGGTTTTGTGCAAGGGAAATGCCACATGTTAAGAAAGCTTGTGGAATTTCATGAAATTCCCAGGAATCCTTAGAGAAGAAAATAAATCGTAATATACCCAAAAGCATTGCAGAAGAAGTGCTAGATAACAGCTTTTCATTTCTCCAAATAATGAAACTACTACTCTTTAGTTATAGTATTCATGAAAGACTCCTTAAAGTCTTTCTAGACACTGAGGAATCACATGGATTGAAGTTAAAGAAATAGGAGGAAAGAGACTACAAATTCATTCAAAGAATAAAAATGGCACCTTCCTGCCTGCCTTTTCATAGATTGAATGAGAGAAATAAATTCTTTTTTCAAAGAGAGAGAATTTCTCATAGCAAACTAAGGATTTTGTTTTGTAGAAAAACTGTCCACAAATCATCTTTATATTTAATTTCCCATACAAAAGAAAAGCTGCAAAGTACCACTTTTCCATCAGCAACATCTAATACATTTAAAGCAAATATTGTAATAAGATCTTTGGTTTTGCTTTTTTGGAAAGATTGCTTTAGAACCATAACTCTTTTTTTGCTGTCAGACTGATACTGTTGCACATTTATAAGCCTGACTTTCACAAATCTTCAAGGATTCTATTATTTCCTACTTCCAAGGGATAAGGAAATAAACCCAAAAGGAGTGAAGAATCTAGATGGTTTCCTTGTGGTACCTGTTGAAAATGCAGTTCCTATCAACAAGGAGAGCGGAAAAAAATCCTGAAATTCATCTTCAACCCAAAGTCATACATTTTGTTGAGTTTTTGTGCAAATCGTTGGCATCAAGGACTTTTGCCATGTTAGAATGGAAAGGGTATGAGCTTTGGGGTCAGGTACACTCATTTAAATGTAGGCTTCCCAAATATGACTTTTTATCTTGGTGACTTCGGACAATTTACTTACCCTCTCTGAGCCTTGATTTTTTTTTTTTTATCTGTGAAATGTAAACACTAATAACTACCTTGCAAGGTGGTCATAAAGAATGATTTTCAAATTAGTAGTGCATCTGCTACAGTTCAAGAGAAAGCTAGTATTCACAATTAATTAATAATTAACAGATGTGCTTATTAAGGTCCAGTTTACCCTGTTAATGCTTTCTAAAAAAACAAATTTACTTAAAGTGTGACTTTCTGTTTTCACTGAATTCCTTAAAGAGTAAATTATAATAGTTCTGAACACCATAGCAGAACTATAATCTATATTTCCATGGCCTATATTTCCACTTAATAGCATTTAATGACAGTTAAAACCACAGCATAGAATCCTATTTAGTCTATTAAATTATTTATTTCTCATAAAAGAGAAAATAGGACATTAGTTTATTAGTTTGCTGATATGATCTTCTCTTCTAAAAACATCCCTAAAAAAAGCACATACCACATAGTCCAAGAACTGCAAATTTATAGGTTTTTAAATATAAGTATAAAACAAATATTCTAACACTATAAATATGTGAATCTTGCCTTAATAAAATCAAATGTATCTAGATCTCAATGTAGCAAAATAATTAGAATATTTAGAGCACAACTACTTCCTCTGGTGCATATAAAATCTAATTCAATTACAGAAAAAAAAAGTTTGATTACAACTCTTCAGAAAGACATTTTACTAAAGGAGGTATCCATCTTCTTGACTATTGTCCTAATAATTAGATTAGTTATTTTACTTACTGTGTTTGGATAACATTAACAGTCAGGTTAATACTTTCTCTTTCCCCCATCCCCCTGAGATCTCTCTCTTCTAATCCCAGGAGCCCACGTGAGTATGTTATTTTACATATCAAAGGTAAATTAAGGTTGCCAATCAGCCAACCTTAAAATAGAAAGACTATTCTGGATTATCTGATGAGCCCAATTTAATCATGAGGTTTCTTAAAAATGGAAGAAAGAGGCAGAAAGATGGCAGCTTGAAAAGGTCTGGGCCCAATGTTGCTGGCTCTGAAGACAGAGAAAAGAACCATGAGCCAAGTATGCAGGCAGCCTCTAGAAACTGGGAAAGGAAAGGAAATTGCTATCATCTGAATATTCATGTCCCCCTAAAATTCACTCGTCAAGAACCTAACCCCAATGTGATGGCATTAGGAAGCAGGGCCTTTGAGGGGTGATTGGGTCATGAAGAGGAAGCCTTTGTAGAAGGGGTCCAGAGAGTCCTGTTATCCCCTTCCACCATGTAAAGATACAGCAAGAAGTCTGCAACCTTGGAAGAGGGCCCTCACATGACCATTCCGGCACCTGATCTTCGACTTCCAGCATCTAGAACTGTGAGAAATAAATTTCTGTGATTTATAAGCTACCCAGATTTAAGTATTTTTGTTATAGCATTCAGACTAACTAAAACAGAAGTGGATCCTGTCCATCCTGTTCTAGAACCTACACAAGAGATCACAGCTCCGTCTATACCTTGAGTGTATCCCAGTGAGACCCGTTTCAGATTACTGACCTCCAGCACTGTTAGATAATAAATTGGGATAATTTGTTATAGCAGCAATAGGAAACTAATATAGGTGAGAAATTGTACTGACACACCTTCTAAGTAAGATTTTATGGAGGAGATAAAGATGAGTCTACACTCCAGGAGTTGGTAGGACAGAAAAGGGGAGAAAGCAAATGCCCCCCAAAAGCAAAGCAAAGTGCCATGGGGCCTCAGGGGAGGGAAATGTCCCTCCCAGTTGGAAGCAAACCCATTGCTAGAAAACCTCCTGCAGTGTCTTCACAGCAGCCTCCCTAGAAGACAAAGCATTGCCCTAGTTGACTTTTGGTGATTCCATCAAGTCTCTGATTCTAGAAATTCTATCTACAAAATGATTTGCGCTATAGTTACTATATTTTCAAGACCTGGCCTGAATGTGGCTCAGGTGAGAGAACATGCTGAATGGCAGCAAGAGAAGAAACCAAGAGACCACACTGCTGTCTTGCTATCATGTATGGTTAGGATCTAATCCAGCATTACGGGAAAGGGCACATTCTCAGACTGGCTGGGATGAGATGGTTCATGGCCAGAGCTATCCTGGATGGCTGTCCTAGTGAACCTGCCTTGAGGCCGTTTTCATTTCCTGTACTGTTACCTGTGGGAAGCCACAGTATTGTCATACTGTTATCAACCAAAGACCCAAATATAAGTTCTCTCTGAAAAGGCACAGTGACTAGTAAAAGGGCACTGGGTGGGACTCAGGGGATCCCCAAATCTCGACCCCTCACCACCACTGCCAAAAGAGTCTGTGAGTCAAGCTCCACCAAAACTTTTAGGGCCTTGACTTTTTTACCTGCAAAATGAGATGTTTAATCAGTAAGGTTCCCATAATGCTAAGTTGCCAATATCCTCGGAGCTGAGTCCTGGTATCAGCAACCTCTCCAAGAAGAAGCCAGAGCCCACAGTGCCCAGCTGCACTTGGACCCCAGGGCTAGAAGGGATTCAGAAACATTTCTGCAGCAACAAGACTTTACCCTGGCCTTTTCTCCAAACAATTTTTTTTATAAGGGATTATTTCCCCATGAAATCCTTAATTGCCAGTAGAGACTGTTGAAACAGGGATGCGAGAAGCAATGGCTGAGGTAGGAGTGAGGGGGGTGACTGTCACCCAAGGAGGAGAATCAGGAGTCAAGATGAAAGGGAGATTTCTGACAAAGCGATCCACTTGGGAATGAATAACAGTGGGACCTTCCAAAAGAATGAGAGCCAGGGCCTGGAGTCAGAGGCATGGAGCAGGAGAACCCAGTCCCAGCTTCTGAGCTCCCCGGGGGGCCTCCCTCTCCAGTTCCTTCAGTTCCTTCACAGGTTCCAGGAACCATCTCAGCATCATATCAATAACTTCACTTTTTGCAGAGCCGGCTTGAGTGGGTGTTCAATCTTTTGAAAGCAAATGAGCTCTAATACAAATACAATCAGCACGTCTTTGTCCTTCACTGATTAGTGTTATTGATTTCTCAAAACTGGAAAAAGACCTTGGAGATCATCTAGCTCAATTCATTCATTCACTTAAAAATCTTCGGTGAGTGCTTTCTGTGTGCCAGGCACTGTGCTAGGCCGGGGGAAATACAGCAGTGAATAACAAAGACATTGACCTTGACCTCATGGAGTTGACAGCTGTGAAGAATTACAACATTTCATAAATAATTTGTGAACTACAAGGAGTGCTCCCTGGTAGTAGCTCAGGAGGACTTAACTCAGCCTGGGATTTTATAGAGAAGCTCCCTTCTTTATAGAAAAGGTCCCTGAGACCATGAGTGAAGAAGAAAGAGAGGAGGGAGACAGTTGAGGAGCTACTAGACTTGAGAAAACAGTGAGTTTGAAACCTCAGGACTAGGAGGTAGCCTGACACATTAGAGGAGTTGAAAAGGGGCCAGGATGACAGAATGGTGAGAGGAGTAAGTGGCACACTGCGAGTGAGCTGACTGTGGAGTAGCGTGAGAGGGCTTGGTAAGCCAATGTAGCAACGTAACAGAGTTCTTGCCCTAGGACACCCGGCTCGTAGGTAGCAGGGAGGAGCCTAAGTTATATGAGTTCTAATACAAAGATCAATTAACATTTTTAAAGTAATGCTCTTTAAAAAAATTTTTTTTTAGATTTTATTTATTTATTTGCAAAAGAGAGAGAGTATAAGCAGCAGGGAGGGGCAGAGGGAGAGGGTGAAGCAGACACCCCCACTGAGCAGGGAGCCTGATGCAGGGTTTGATCCCAGGGCCCTGGGATCATGACTTGAGCCAAAGGCAGACACTTAATCATTGAGCCACCCAGGCATCCTTAAAATTTCTTTTCTGATTCTAAAGGCAACATATGCTGATTATAGAACAAATGCCTCTTTTACTGGCATGAAGACCACTACACAAATGGCCTCGAGGTGGGCTCAGTACACAGCTTTCATCATGTACAGTATCACATGATGAACCTCAGCAAATCCATCCTCCCCAGACAGCAGACATCTTCAGAATGGCTTTCATTATCAGATTTGTCCAGATTGAACCATCAAAAAGTCAGCTGCTTGCCCATTTTTACTGCATAAAACTGCAGACTTGAAGATAACCTAGTGAGTACACCCAGAAAAGTATTTCTAAAAAATGGCATCCACGCAGCTCTTCATTTCTTCATAGCTGCGTCTCCAGAAAATTCCCATCTATTTCAAAATCAGAAGATGGTATTTGAATCACCTGACCACAGAAGCCATTTCAGATGCCCCTGCCTCTCCCCGCACTCCTGACGGCTCCTGTTCCTTGCCTATTTCTGATAAGGATTCCTGTGCCAGAATAAAAACCCCGTCCTTTCTGCACAGGTGCCCTGCAATACTCTCGCCGTGGCTGATGTGGTGAGCAGAAAGTCGGGGAAGCCCGGGGAGCAGATAAAGTGCTTGATTAAGATGCCATCCTCTTCACAGTTAATTGGCAGATCATTTTAGGAGTTCATGCCTTAGAATTTGTTCTTTCCTGATTGCCATTTTGTTGCCCTGCCACCCATTAAAAGAGTCTCTTTGCCCATCCTAGTGGTTCCCAACCTATTAATGATGGTTCCAGCCTCCTGCCTTGAGCTTCTGACAGCATGAATAATGCAGGGGCACAGAAATAAAGTGCCGCTATACTGGCTTTTGCTTCTTTAGCCAATCTGCTAGCCCCCGCCCCCGAAAAGTAAAGAGACTGAATTGATAGAAAGATGCATTTACCGTCCAGCTGCCAAGAGGGCATAACCAACAATGAGGATTTCAGAATAATAACCCCAAAGAGAGGAGGTTCAGAGCGTCCCATTCACTGTGGCTGGCGGGCTTCCTGAAAGAGGCATTGTTCCCAACAGGTCAGGTGGAAGACCCCTCCCATGAATGCAGCATTCTGAGGAAACGCTAAGCCATCCATTTTTTTTTTTTCTTTAAAGACCGCCTGACACCAGAAATTTCAAACGTGATTCGGTTCTCAGGGAGCAATACTATCCCCTCACAGGTGTGGAATAATCAGGCATCTGAGAACAGCAGTCTCTCGGAAAACAGCTGCAGAAAGTATAAAGATACAATTCGTCCATTTTGAGTTCATTTTAAATCTGTGCGGTGGATTCCCTAGCTTAATGTTTGCATTCTGAGGGCTGTGGGAAGGTTGGGAAATCTGGCTTTCCAGCTGCTGGAAAGAGGAGGGGCCCTGAGAGGAGGACTTTGCCCTGGGCTTAAATATAGTTTTTCAAGTGCTCAAGTCTAAAAAGGATAAAACGTGACACAGAGAAGGGCTCAAAAATAAAATATTCCCCCATTCCATTATGCTGCTCAAGATCTTTCCCCCACTTTCCCCCCTCCTATTCTCTTCTATTCTTTGACAAATTAAAAAAAAAAAAAAAACATAGTTAGAGTGTTGGGGGCTTGTTTCACACTTGGCCTGGGCTGAGGGTTTCATGTAAATTATCTGTTTGATCTCCACAATGGCTGCCTGAGGTAAGCATCATTATTAGGGGCTGGAGAAAACTCCCTCTTAAGAGAGGGGTCATCATTTGCCTGAGATGTCTGACCTAATTTGTGGAGTTAAACAATCCATGCCAGAGCTGACCCTCAAATCCAGAAGCCAAATGTTTTAGAAGGCAAAGGTTTTCCCTTTTGTCCATTCAGTGGGGCTAATGAATACTTTCTACAAGCCTTCAAAGTTTCCATATTTATCCTTCTCAGTTGCTATGCAAATGCCAAAGAACAGATACGCGTGCTATGGTTAACCATTCCCTGATCACTGCGGCATGCAGTTACTTCCCGATTTCCCTTATCATAAATAGCAATATACAAACATCATACGTTCACTTTTTTTTTTTGACATGTATCCTTAAGGATAATTCTAATGAGAGTGATTACTAAGTCATGGTTACAAAAACTGTTGTGCCTGTTGATACTATTTCTCTTCAGACTTTTAAAAAAAGATCTATTTATTTTAGGGAGAGAGAGAGAGCATGAGTGGAGCGGCAGGAGAGGGAGAGAGAATCTCAAGCAGACTCCATGATGAGCGCTGAGCCCAGGGCAGGGTTCCATCTCACAGCCCTGAGATCAAGACCTGAGCTGAAACCAAGAGTCACTTAACCAACTGCACCACCCAGGGGCCTCTCTCTTCAGACTTTTAAATAAACTAATTGTTTTAACTGTCACTACAAGAAGCAAATTTAGCACTTCTCCATAGGCTTGTCAGCGTTGCTTCAGATATATATGTTTTTATATATAAGTCATATATATTATATATATATAATATGTTTGCTTATTTATAGTTTTTAGCTTAATAAATGCCAAATAATAACTTGGATTTTTATCTTCTGAACTACTGGGCAGGTTGAACATATTTTCACATAAGTGTCTGTCATTTGTATTTCCTTGTCTGTGTATTATATTTAGGACCCCTGCTTCTTGATTCACTGAGACTCGGATTTCAATCCCTCACCAGACACAGCTTTACATATTCCAGAAACAGATCTTTCTTTCCCCTGGTCCCAATCTGCCCTGGTGAACTGATGATGGCGATGATGGTGTCCTTTCCTTCCTCACAGGCTTTGTCCAAGCAAAATAAACTCTATACAGGGCATTCAGAACCCTGTGCTATAAGGAGATTCAAGCACAGAGCTCTAGAAGCTCAGGGCGGGCATCTCCACCCATCTGAGAGTACGCGGTTTCTTTGATCTCATAGTACCATTGCAGTGGAAAATATACCTTGGCAACCTATTTATAAATTCTATTTTCTCCACATCCAGGTATCCTCAGGGTTGTGAGTAAAAACTCTTGACGTTTTCCAGGAGATGGGCCACCACATACTGGCTGGAAACTAGTTAGGCAGAGTTCTTGCCCCGACTCTAGAAACAAAGAGCTGCGAAGCTTTGTCTGAGACATGGCTTTCTGGGAGGATAAAAGTAATTCCTACCTCACAAGGTTGTTGTAAATATTAAATGAGAAGAATCTCTGTATCACCTGGCATCTCGGTCAAAGCATAGGTCAGTGTTGGCTGTCTCCCTCCAAAACCTTCTAAAGAAACAAGTTATAAAAGATAAACTACAGAATATATTGCTTGATTCTTTTTTTTTTTACAGTCAGATCCCATCCTTAAATATCAAATCAATGAAAGCTATTGAAAATGTAAAATATTGGGGCACCTAGGTGGCTCAGTTGCTAAGTGACAGCCTTCAGCTCAGGTCATGATCCTGGGGTCCCTGGGATTGAGACCTGCATTGGGCTCCCTATATGGCAGGAAGCCTGCTTCTCCCTCTCTCACTCCCCTTGCTCATGTCCCTCTCTAGCTTTGTTTCTCTCTGTCAAATAAATAAATAAAATCTTTTAAAAAATAAAGTATAAAATATTTTGGAGAATGAAAAGTCATGTGAACATCTCCTTTTTCATGAAGTGGGGCAGTGAGGCGTGACACATTGGGTTATTCCATGCTAGGTTCATCTAGAACACATTTGACCTCTGTGTGAAGGAGAGAGATGAGCTGTTCACTCTCCCATTTGCCCTTAATTTCATTCCTTTCCTTCTGTGCTCAGCTCTGTTTTGCAGGAAGTAGACCCTACAAGCTCCACTCTACAGAATCCTGCCAACTGACTTCCAGTTGGATCTGGGCAGTGGGAGACAAGGTGGGGGGTGGGGGGGGCATGTATCTGGAGGAGAGAAGCCATTGTTTCCCTTTGGTTCCGGCTGAGGTCCAGCAGGGTGGGTGTGTTCTGAGGGAGGCGGAAGCAGGCACTAGGGTCCGGGGTCTGGGGGGTACTGGCTCTTCCAGCAGCTGCAGTGCGTGTGTGCCTGGGCTCTGGGGCACCCCCGCTTGTGTCTTCCAGTGGTAGCAGACTTACACTCTCATCTCTGAGTTAAGCCACCTCCTCTTTTTTGTTCCTTCAAGTCTTACTTTTAAAATCAGTCCCCTGCTTTAAAGCTCCTTTGTGTGACATACCTAGCATACTTTCTATTTTTCTAATTAAAACTGAACTGATATAATTAGTTAAAAAATGAACGAGAAATCCCTTTGAGGGCTGGAATCATAGTCAACCCAAACAAAGCCCATAAACTATGGTCTAATTGTTTTTACGAGCCTTGTGAGGATATAAAAATGTCCTTTGATATTTTACGTTTATGTAGAGTTCAAAAGTTTTCTGATGACAAATGGCACCTCCTCATAGAATGACAGAATATTTTTGGCAAGTAGTTACTGTCTTAGGAAATTAAAATATAGTGAGCATGTAAAATACAAAAAAATATTTTCCTGCTGTTAGCAAGGCCATGAAATTTTCTACTTGATCAAAAGAGAGAGCTTTGGAACTGGCTGAAAAACTAGCTCCTGGAACTTCCATTTACCGTCAACATTCTTTCTTCAAGTCTAAGTTTCTATATATAAGGCCTCGCCATTGGCAGAGACCAGTCCAACCAACAGCCCGAGTTTGGTCCACCTTGTAATTTCAAGAGCTCTTTAGGACAAAGGTATTATCAATATTTGTGGCCCATTCTGGCAAGACTTTGAGCAAATACAAATGCAAAGATCATCAGTCTCCAGGCTTCTTAAGTTCAACAGCATAGAGAAAAATCATATCAAGAAAGAAGAAGGAGCCAATGAGTATTTACACATCTAATAGGTTCTCAAAATACTAGAAAATTTGAGATTGTACTCAGAATGTGCTGTTCATAACTGGGGGTTAAGATCAGAACACAGGAAAGCCCTAGAGAGAAGCCATAAACCTCTGGGTGTGGTGAAAGATGACAGCCACCCACGGGCAGCAGTGTTGGAGTAATTATATGGGGCAATGCCAATGGAGGCAACGAGAAAGAAAATTCTGGAAAGATCCCTCTGTCTGCCTTCCAAAATCCTAGGAAGAAAATTAAATGTAGCAGCTTACTTATTGATCTACATGGGGGCAGACTGCCTTGCAAATTTTTATTTCCCTTTGATCAGCTGTCAAAAGGAAACAATGAAAATCCTACAATTATCTTGAACAAAATGTCACTGAATTGTCATGAAACTTCTATATCCAGTCAATTGTTTCTTTGTTCTGATCTCAAAAATTAGAGAAGAACAAAAAATACCTTCTGTAAGTAGAGCATGGAACCTATGCTCTGTTCTAACTGTGATCTTGGCCTGTTCCCAGCCTCTATATAGAAGCTGGAATATGTTATTATTACTGGCAGTACTTCTTACTGATAAGTGCCAACTTCCCTATCTACCGAGCCCTCTCAGTTTCCACTGGCCTTTTGTACCACGGTCCTGATGGTGCCCAAGTCTGTGTCCATGAAGGAAACATTCTTACTGTTCTCAGAGCATGACAACAGCTTCCAAATTACAAATAAAACCACCACACTGGGGTACAAATATGCACAGATCCTGCTTTCCCTTAATAAACTGCCATAATTTATATCTATCCTTTTGCTTTATAGAAATCCTTGGGGCACCTGGGTGGTTCAGTCATTAGGCATCGTCTCCCTTTGGCTCAGGTCATGGTCCCAGAGTCCTAGGATCGAGCCCCGCATCGGGCTTCCTGCTCAGCAAGAAGCCTGTTTCTCCCTCTCTCACTCACTCTGCTTGTGTTCCTTCTCTAGCTGTGTCTCTCTCTGTCAAATAAATAAGTAAAATCTTAAAAAAAAAAAAAAGAAATCTTTACTCTTTTTTTTTGGTTGAATCACCGATCTTGACCCTTCTTCAGACAGGAAACTCATTACATTTACTGCTCTCCTTCATCAATAAGACCAGCTGAAGAGGGCCAAGAATTGCGTGTCTACCATTTGCCCAGCAGTTTTTCATATTAACATTTTTACTAAATCCTGACATGAATGCTGTGAGTTAAATGTATTATCCCCTCTTAAAGGTGATGAAATTGGAGGTAATCAAACTGATGCAAATAGTAAAAGAAGAATGAGAAGAACCCGATACTTGAGCCTGGGTCTGTCAGGCCTGAAAATCCAAGTTCTTTTGAGAGTGCCACACTCTGTGAGTCAGACTGGTCAGAGGCCTTCATCACTCCACACAAACTAATAAACACATGACACTGAGGAGAAGTCTGGATGTGCCTAACTACCAGCATCACTACACCATGAACTTCACTTCGGAATGTGACCAGGAGTCTTTTCCAAGAGGCAATTATACCTGAACTGGATCTAAATCATACTTCAACCTCCAAGCTAATTCAGACTCCCTGAACCTTTGCAACTAAGTGACAGGTTATCCTATGGCGGGATAATATGCCAAATCATTAATTTCCATTCTGTCCTTGCTGTACTTTTCTACCTCTGTTAAAGAGCAGTCAGCAGGGTTTGAGTTCCCTTGACTGAGGGCAGGAATCCGCAATCTTTCTGTAAAGAGCCAGAGAATAAATCTTTTAGGCTTTGCAGGCCGATCTATCTTTGTTCAAGTACTTAATTCTGCTGTTACAGTAAAAAGGCAGCCCTAGACAATAAATAATGGGCACAGCTGTGCTCTAATAAAACTTTATTTAAAAATTAAACAGGAGGCAGTCCGGATTTAGCCACAGGTCATAGATTTCTGACTCCCGACTTAGAGGATTTCAATGACAAGGCCAAGAGATGTTAACTAAAAACTATCTCCCTTATGGTTTTTGTTTCCAGAAATTAAAGCTCATGGAAGGTGCTCAAAGGGAGGGAGAGAGGTGAGGGCATTTGGACAGCAGAGAAAAGCATCTAGTTACATTAATAAAATATTGCCAAGGTTCATGAGTTTCTGTAAATAGCTGGGAACAGCACCCTCCCACCCCCCAGCATTTAAAATAAATGGGGAAAGAAAATGAAATAATGCCCTCCCCCCAATATTCAAAATACATGGGTCCACAGAGAGGCCCATGAAGTGGTCCTGGGAAGCAAGGTATTTATCTTTGGTAATAAGTTCCGTGTCTACGTGGGGCACAATAGCAAAAAAAACACAAAACACAAAAAACAATAAACAAATCCAGAAACAAGACAAAACAAAACAACAACAACAACAAAACACTTCAGCGCACTATAGGAACTTTAGTAGAGAGCATCTTAGCTAAGACCAATTCACCATCACCAGGGTTTTACTCTGCCAAAGACTTCCTGGATCTTACCATGATTCCTGGGTTGGAGGGTTACAAGGTGTCTGGATGAGGAAAGCTCAAATGTAGCTGAGATTGAGATCATATTTAAATAGACTTTTTTCATCATGTGCAAGGCAAAATCATCTGCTACGTGCCCAGTAGAGCATCTTATACCAGATAGAAGTTTGCTTAATTCTTTTATGAAAAACAGGGAGGGAGGGAGGGAAGGAAGATGAAGGAGAAAGAGCAAGAGAAAAAGAGAGCAAAAGGGAGAGAAAGATTGAGAAAGAGAGATGGATATGCATGCAGATGCTTTAGAAACTTCAGATAGATTGAATTTTAACCATAAAATAAGTAAAAGCATAAAGCAAGATGGCTCGGTAGTATAATTTCCTTTCAACTACTATTTACTATTCATAAAAATGCTAATTGGCAAACAAACTTTTCATAATCTCATTTAGGAGGGTCTCTGTTTAACAGTTGAGCAGACATCCAGGATACCCCATAAATCATCCTGCCTTGGCTTTAAAAGCACTTTTGTACAGAGAGTCATTCCTGAAATATTCACAGGAAAATTTCAAGATAACCTAACTGCTCTTTTGAAGTACAAATAACTATCCAAGAAATAGATTAAAAGCTCAGTTCACGACACTATTAGTGTATTACTTTCCTGCAGCTGCTGTAACAACATTACCACAAATCTGGTGGCTTAAAACAACAGAAATTCATTTTCCTAGAGTTCTGAAGGCTACAGGACTGAAATATGTGTTGCTCGGCCAAAAGTAAGGTGCTGGCAGGGCCAAACTCTCTCCAAAAGCTCTAGAGGAGATTCTGTTCTTGCAGTTTATGGCTTCTGGTAGCCAACAGCTTCTTTGGCCCTCTCACTGAAATCTCTGCTTCTGGGTCACCTTGCTTTTTCTTCTGTCTCTGTCAGACCCTCCTCTGCCTTTCACTTAGAAGGACACTCATGATTGCAGTTAGAACCCACCCAGATAATCCAGGATAGTATTCCACCCCAAAACCCTTAACTTAGTCACATCTACAAACACCTTTTTCCACGTATGGTGATATCTACAAGTTTCAGGGATGAGGACCTGATGTTCTTAGAAGCCACTACCCAATCTACTGTAACTACCCAACCCAACAAGGCCCTGAACAAATAGCATTTAAGATTATGGCTTCTGCTTTGTTTCTGTGATCATGTGGATTGGCCAGAAACTTCCAAAAGACATAGACAGATAGCTGCCCATAAATCATCGCCATATTGTGCCACTTCAAGGATCTGTGCTGCATTCGACAGGATAAGTGTGTCCTGGAATTGTGCCGTACAATTATTACATCAATTGTGGCTCCAAGTATTACATCAGACTGAAATATTTTTATGTCTGGCCCAAACACCCAGAGTTGTATTAGGAAAAGAAGGATTTCTTTAAAATCAACCTCTGTGGCCAAGAATATACTCCCATAATCATCCTCTTTCTCATAATAACACACTACCATCTGCTATATTGTCCCTTCTATTTTTTTCCCCTAAAGACTTTATTTATTTATTTGAGAGGGAGAGAGAGAGAGAGAGAGAGAGAGAGTAGGAGCGGGGGTGGGGCAGAGGGAGAGAGAGAAGTAGACTCCCTGCCTGAGCAGAGAGCCCACCGCAGGTCTCCATCCCAGAACCCTGGCATCCTGACCTGAGCTGAAGTCTGAAGCTTGACTGACTGAGCCACCTACGTGCTCTTCCTTTAATTCTTAAACAAATTATATTTTCTACTTCCACCGCCTTGTATTCATAACTTGAGAATTAGTTCTGTAGAACCCTAAAAACGGGCACAATTTATTTCCCAAAAGGAGATTTTATGATTTTTCTAAGTGAGGCACTGTGAAAGGTGCCAGGAATGCACTGTGCAAGTAGAGGAGATGAAAGAGTAAGTCGATAATTTCCATATAATCTAGTGATGGAGCATTCAACCATCTCCTACCGCCTCCGCTCTGGCCCAAGCCATGTCAGACCACTTCTCACCCAGACGCCCAGAAAGTCTCCTACAGGCCTTTACGACTGCCCTCACCCCCTGTTATGGACTGAAGGCTTGTGCAGCCCGCCATCCCACCCAAACTGGTACATTGAAACCCTGCCCCCTAAGGTGATGGCATTAGGAGGCGGGAGTCTGGGTGGTAATGAGGATGAGATGAGGTCGTGAGAGTGGAGGAGCCCGCATGATGGCATCAGTGCTCTTTTCAGAGTCACAAGAGGGGTTGCCTCCCTTCTCTGCTCTCCAGCATGTCAGGGTAAATCAGCAGTCCAAAAGCCTGGACAAGGGCTCTCGCCAGATCCCAGCCATGCTGGCGCCCTGTTGCACTGTCAGCCTCCAGAACTATGAGAAAGAAATTTCTGTGGTTTATAAGCCACCAGGTCAGTCTACTGCACTTGTTACAGTAGCCCGTTCAGTCTGTTCTCTGCAACACAGCCTAGCAGTCCTGTTAAAACAGAAGTCTGACCAAGTCATGTCCTCTGCACAGAACCTGCCAGGAACTTCCCATCTCACAGTGACTAAAAATCAAAAACTTTTCAAGCCCCTCAAGACTCTGCACAGTCTGCCCCAACCCCCAGCACTTCACCTGTCTGACCTCAGCTGCGTCCTCTCGTCCTAAACCCAGCCTGAAGCCCAGTCCTTCCTCAGCGCTTTTGTCCTTACTGTTGGTCTCCGAGGTAAACTCTCTCCCCAGACATCTGCAGGACTCACCATCTCACCTCCTGCAGGGGTTTATTCAAGCACCACATTCTCAGTGATGCTTTCTCTGATTCTTTTTTTTTTTTTTTTTAAGATTTTATCCATTTATTTGACAGAGAGAAACACAGCTAGAGAGGAACACAAGCAGGGGGAGTGAGAGAGGGAGAAGTAGGCTTCCTGCTGAGCAGGGAGCCAGACTTGAGGCTCCACCCCCAACCCCAGGACTCAGGGAACATGACCTGAGCTGTAGATGCTTAATGACTGAGCCTCCCAGGTGCCCCTCTCTGATTCTTGAATTTAAAAATGTATTCCCTGGCACAACCTGATTTCCTTCTCTCCCTTGTTTTTTCCCATAACATTTATCATTATCTAACTTATTACACGACTTATTCATTTTTTAAAATGATTTATTTCCCCTACATGTGATGTATGTTTCATGAGACCTGGGATTGTTGATGGTTTTGTTCACTGTCTATCCTGTATGACCACCACCTAGAATGGTGACATCTAGTAAGTGATGAACACATATTTGTTGGTTCAAAGGGCGATGAATGGATGGTCAGATGGATGAGAGGATGGACAGATGGAAAGATGGGTGGATGAGTGGCTGGATATGTACACAGGGCATTATGGAAGTGAAAGATAAGCACACATGACCTAGCAAGAGGCAATGGGTTTTGGGAAGGCAAATACTGCTTTCACCCAGTCACACCCTTCATGGGTCAATCAGACAATGATTATGTCTCTTTCCCACTTTTATTCTTCATGACAGTTTTAAGTTGTAATTTTATTTTTCTCAAAGCTAATTTTCCAGATAGTGTAATTAACATGGCAGAAAAGTTCTGCCTATTTATTGGATCTCATCTTTTAATAAAAGAAAATGAAGAAGTCATCCCAATTCAAACAATTCCTTTACTATTTTGACAGAAGATAACCTCAAGGAATTTACAGAGAACCTCTCTGTATTACACAAGATTGTCCTGGTCACTATCCATTTCACTTCCCAGTGTTATAAAGACTCCACTATATTTTAAAGGTCTGGTTTTTATAAAGTTAATGATTTGTATATTTTGGGAATTAACTACTTTGTTATGAAAGTTTTGCTGTGAATGAGTCAAGGAATGACTTTCATCTGGGCCTATGTTTGTCTTGGTGATCATATTCGCCTAAGTTTTCCAGAAAATACTTTTTAATTAAAGAAGCAATTGAATTGTTGAAGAGGTATCATTCCCAGTACATTTTCCCATACATGGTATCACACAAGCATACACACACACATGTATACACACAGTGTAAAGTAGTTGTTTAAGCTCTGAATTAAAATTCTCATAATTCTGAACTACAAGAGCAACTAAAAGTAGCAAATACTCAAAGCTGAATATACAAGCTTTCATGTCTGAAAGGACACAGCAAGCAACTCACCCTGCCTCGTCTGTTCTAATCCTTGCTTCTTCATTTTTTATTTTTTAGAAGAAAATATCTAAATATATATCTTTTGCAAGCAATGGATTATCTTGGATACTTTTGAGAGTATCATGGGCTGCCCATTTTAGAGGCCACCGGTCTACTGGGAAGAATGCTAGCCTTAGAGGAAAATTCCTCATTAGACTCTAAGAGAATGGGCTGTGATCTGAAAAGCCATGCCAGTGAAAGAAATGAATATTACTGTTCAGGAAGATCCACCTGTCTCATTCGAATTATCCTAATTTACATCCATTAACTTACATATATCCATTCTCAAATTAATCTCCAGTTCCCTATAGAATCAGAATTGTAATAACCCAACAGAGGAAACTGACCAAAGAATATTTGAAACTCTAAGTAGATCACTGCCCTTTTGTCCTCCTCCCCATTTTTATACCTATACATTTTCTTTAAAGAAAAACTGTGATGCATTAGACAGACTTGTTTTTCCCTTAAAGGTTGTTTGCTTGGTGGGCTCAGTGTAGTCTTTTCCATAGCCTTGAGCATCACCTCAGGAGGGCACAGACCCCAAGGCATCTTCCCTTCTGCCCCAGGAGTCAAACCCCACTGAGCCCTTAGCACAGTGAACTAAGTGGGAATTGCTATGTGTTCCTTCCAAATTCATCTAGAATATTCCAGATCTAGATGGCCAATTGTGGATCACAGTGGGTTCCACTCCCATCATTTCAACCTGAACCCACAGGAACCCCAGTCCTTGTCAGGAAGTCCAAATTTCTCATGACCCCCCAGTATAAAGATTCTGCCTCTGCTGCTACTATTCTCACAAATAGCTGTTTCATAGTCTCTTCAATTAGCAACAATGAAAGCATTCTCCTTTATGTTCACCAGTACAGATCAAGTCCTCGCGAACAAACCAAATCTGCCTCTGGGTTTTTCCAGGACTGTGTCATCAGCCAAACTTTCCATAGCAAAGAGAGAAAGGAGGGAGGAGAGAACATGCTGAGTGGTTCCTATACACCAGACATCTTGGTCTGGTCGGCATTTCCTAGTTTCCATCTCATTTTCATGCACCCCACCTCAACAGCAAAGTAAGGCAAACCTTCCTTTTTTTACCCCCTTTCTAGGGGAAAGAAACATTCCCCCTCTCCCCTTCTCCTTCTCTCCCACTCTCCAGGCCCATAAACCCAGGGGGACCTCCAATGGGGTCTCTAATAGCCTGACCCTTGTGCCTAAGGCAGGGAGTTTAGATCCATACATGTGAGAAGACATCTTAACTTCTTCTTCTCCCATCAGAAGTATATCTTGATTTCTATAATAATTGTTTTCCTTATTTCCCAGCCCATAGAAAGGTTTGACAATCAGAAACAATTTCTTTTTTTTTATAATGATAGTAAAATGTTAGAATCTATACAAGGGTGACCAATTCTATTGAATTTATTGCTCTATTTACAGTGAAAATAAAATCTAACACAGCCCTCAAAGAACTAGGCTGCCTCAGGTAGCAACTGCATCAAACCTGAACTATGAGACATTATGTTTATTATTTTAAAGGGACACCTGTTTCCAGGGGCCTACTCAACAACAGACATGCTTGAGATTAATGAAGACATTTCCTCATATAAACGGTGAAAACTCCAACATAAATATTGTGGAGTCTGACCTCCAGATTCCTTGGAGAGTAGAGACAACTGTGCTCTGCCCTGAGAAACTGGTCATTGCCAGGGATCTGAGTACACGGTGACTCACCATTTACCTGCCAGGTCTGAAATGCCACCCCCTATCTGTCCTGCAGGGGTAAGGCTTCCAGTGTTGTTTTTAGAAAAGTGCCCACCATGGCAAACCATCACATAGTTTTCCGCCTTCCTTGAACCTGCACCGGAGGAGACTACGAGGTTTGTGGGAAAGCTTGCTTCTAAGATGCTTCCTGTGCCCAACTTCCCCTTGCACTCTGAGAACCTGCCTGGGCCTCAGTTTCTTCGTATGTCAGATGAAGGAGTCAGATGAGACAAGTGTGATTCAGATTTTAATGTGAACACAAACCACCTGGGGATCTCGCTGAATTACAGATTCCGACTCCAGAGGTTTGGGGGAGGGGGATCTAATAAGGTCTCAGGGGACGCTAAAGCTGCTCTCAGTCCACGGACACACTTTGAGTAGCAAGGAGTTAGATGACTTCTAAAGACACTCCCAGTGCAACATAATACAGAAAACAGAAAAGCTACAAAACTGAAATCTCTTAACTATAACCCAGTTCAGCAGACTATTGAATCTGCTTTGGTCAGGACTACTAAGTTTTTAGTTTAACAAAGCACGTAGAACCACAAATGTCTGCACAATTCCTCACCTTTTTTTCCCCATGAGAAATTAAGATGAAATTGTTATTTTTAAAAAATTTTTTAGAATGCTGTTGGCTCAGGAAAATTCAGATTAGTCCCCAACTCAGACATCCTGAGGGTACACTGTTATTCAGCCAGGAAAAGAGAGAGAGAGAAGTACTTAAAAGTGGTGAGTATCCCAGTTTAAAATTCAATTTGTAATTCTCAAAGAGTGAGGAAAATTGTCCCCCTTCTTCTACGTTAAGTTTGCGTTGAAAGGAATAGTTAGCAGAAGAGAAAAGCAACTGATCAGAATGAATTTGATATGGTAAAGCCAGCCCTGAGCTTTCTCTGACAGGGGAGAGCCTGGCTTCTGCTACTTGTGAGAATTTATAGGAAATTAACCACCTGGGACAGATGACCATTGTTTTGTAATAACACCAAGGAATGTGAGTCATTCTTCCCTCCATAACTGACGAAAGAGGGAGAAAAGGACTGCATGACTGGTGCCCTCAGTTGGGGGTGGGCGGTGGGGAGGGAAATTTGTAAATCCTGAAATGGTGCCAGGGCTCACGTGTTTGGAACTGGCTGAAGGGAATAAAGGGAGCGTGGAATTGAGGAAAGAGGGTATGAATATGCGTGTGCAAGGTGCATTAGTTAGCACGTGCACTACACAGCTGTCTCCAGAGTTCATCTGTCTAACCTGTGAGCGCATACCAGGGCACCCTGCTAGGATGCCCGGGAAGGGCCGGTAGGCTCAGCACGCCTAGAGCCTGAGCCAGTGACGGCCAGGCTTCAACTTCTGGGGGAAATGTCTTTTCTACTAGCATTCATTAGCAATGAGGCTTTTCTCGGGCCACCGGGTGTGGACAGGCCACCAGCCAGGCCCTTGGTTTCCCAGGTTCCTCTCCTCTCCTCATCCCAGCTGCAACTCCATGCTAGCCCTGCATCAGGGACTGATCTGCTCTAAACCCCATTTTAAGGCCTTCCCCGTCCTTCTGACCTAGCTGACTAACGCAATAAAGGGATCTAAACTGATGGGTAGCGTATGTAATGACATTATCCCTTCTAGGAATAGCTTGCATTTGAATAAGGTTTTTGAATACCCCAAATAGTGACTCAGATGATATAACACAATGAATAGGGAGAAGAAATGTGATAGCAGAAACTAACTGATGGCACTTTATCTACTCATCCTACCTGACAGACTGCATTGATACTAGCCCAGTTTTGGGTCAAGTTAAACTGTACCAAGGTTTTTGAGACAGTGTTTCTTTTGATGTGGCTGGTTTTATGACTTTCATCTGTTGTTGGTTAGAGAGGACTAAAGGGAGATGACTGCAGGTTAAGGTACTGCTCAAAGCATCAGGAGGCCTGAGTCTTTGCCTGTGCTTTTCATTAGCTGTGAGATCTTGGACAAGTCCGCTCACTTCTCACCGGCCGTGAGATCGTGGACAAGTCCCCTCACTTCTCACCGGCCGTGAGATCGTGGACAAGTCCCCTCACTTCTCACCGGCCGTGAGATCGTGGACAAGTCCCCTCACTTCTCACCACCAATCTTGGACAAGTCATCTTGTTTCTTTGTAGCTAGTTCTCATCTCTAAAGGGAAGAGGCTGAACTAGGTAAAACATTTTTCTGAATATTTTGTTTATTTTTATTCTTCTTGAGGAAAACCCTTTCTTTAAAGGAAATCTTACACAGAAGTCCAGTTCACAAAGCAAATCAAAGCACTGCATTTGGTCAGGGGCCACCAGAGGCTTTGTAACAGATCTTGACATTTCTATAGCTTAAAAATCCAATGCAGGGGTGCCTGGGTGGCTCAGTTGGTTAAGCGACTGCTTTCGGCTCAGGTCATGATCCCGGAGACCCAGGATCGAGTCCCACATCGGGCTTTCTGTTCGGTGGGAGGCCTGCTTCTCCCTCTCTCACTCCCTGTGCTTCTGTTCCCTCTCTGGCTGTGTTTCTCTCTGTCAAACAAATAAATAAAATCTTCAAAAAAAAATCCAATGCAGTAATTCCTGGTTAGCTTTCTATTTCATGGTAATTCCTTCTCTCCTGGGGTTCTGCAAGACTCTAAGCAGTGGTTCCCAATTGGGGGTCATTTTTTCTGCCCTCTCCCCCCTAACCAGGGGACATTTGGCCATGTACAGAGATGGTTTTGGTTGTTCCAAGTAGAGGCAGGTGCTATAGGGTCTGAGTGAGTAGAGGCCAGGGATGCTGCTAAACATCTTACAATGCACATAACAGGCTTCCTTACCCAAGAATGATTCAGTTCCAAAATCTAATAGTGCTGAGCCTAAAAAATCTTGGTGTAGGTCCTTGAATTCTATCCATTCAGCCAACAGATCAGGAAAGAATACCAGGAAACATTCCATGGGAAGCTTTGATGGCCAGACCTAAAAGGGGCACACATAACTTCTACTGACATCTCATAAGCTAGAACTTAGCTATGTGGCCTGACTCTGTGTGTGTGTGTATATGTCTGTGGGGGGTGCACACATGTGTGGGTGGCTGGGAAGTGTGGGGGTACAGCATGGGAGAGATGTGACCTCTGACAGAGTAGCTACTTCCCAGAAACAAATCTCTGCTACACAACTGGGGAGCATCAAGAGCTGGTGGGCAGCTACCAGTCTGCCACCCAGTCTCCTCAGCTGAATATGCTTAGTAGCAAAGATGACAAATGATGGAATGGAATGAACTAAATAGGTAAGGCAGAATCACCTAAAGCCTTGGTACCCAAAGGGTAGCAGCACCTGGGAGTCTACAAAAGATTCCTTGGTGTTCATAAAAAGCATGGTGAGAGCAAGCCTGCACTAGCTGCTGGATGCCAGAATCACATAGAAAATCTCATACAGAGACATAGAAATCCACCTGAAAATAATAAATCCATGGAAGTAATATCAACATTACTTATCCAGTGTAGAACTGCATTTCACACTGAAATGTCTGGGCTGAGGCTCTTGAAGTTTCTCTTTTTCTATTTGAAGACTGAAGATGAATACAGTCAAATACAATAATGGGATAAGAAAGACATGCTGCATTTAACCTATTTCCTCCCAGGCCAGGACACAGCAATCATTCTTTTCCACAGTTACTATCACTGGTCAGTCACTGGTCCAGTTTCAGAGGACACAGGCATTTAGAAATGCAAATGAAAGGATATACAAATAAGGTTTTCAGAGGAAAGCTCAATGAAGTAAGTCCAAGTATCTGAACATAGACTGATTTCTGCTTCTGGCAAGTAGTATTAACGGGGAGATTCACTTCTTTTCCTGGGCCTTGGTACCCTCATTGGCAAAATGTAGAAATTGCCTTGGAGTAGTGGCTTGCAAACTGTGTCCTGGGGAACCCCTTGGAGTTCAAATGGAGCAAGCCAATGGAAAGTAGTCCCCATATTCAACTACATTTTATATGTCTGACACATCACACTTCAGTGTAATATTTTGTATAAATAAAGGATTCTATGGCTAAACAACATTTGAACCCTCCCCAGCAGGTATCACTATACATTTCTGATTCTAACATTCCATGATTAGTCTTCATGACTAGAACAATCTTACTAAAAGCCTCTATTCATGCCACAAGAAGACAATTTTTCACCTCTAAATTTTAAATTACCAATAAGAAGGCAAAACTAGGCTGGCCTAATCACTTACCTCTCTATTATGTGTCTGCCAGGCAGTGTTTAAGTTTTTTAAAGTTAGTCTCATTCATGTAAAAGAATATATAATAAAACCCCTCATGGCCTAAACAGAAGAATCTTGGTAGATTTCAAATAACTGTTGGTTAAATTGAATTTTATATATCAAATGTAGATATCCCAATCTCAAAAACCTCTAATAAATTTGATTTTTGGTGTGACCTCTGGCAGTTGTTCTCAAGCCCAGCACCTACTATTCTCAACCATGCTGCTTTGATAGGGTTAAGGGAACCTTTCTCTTGTACTAAGATGTGGGGGGACTCTCCACTGCCTACTGCTCCACTGCAATGAGCTTTTTACGACACCCCAACACAAGAATCTTGTTTTCCCATTAGAAATCAAGATCTGCTTCCATTCATGGTCGCTATTCTTTCTGTGACCTTGAACCTGCATGCCCTCGGTTTATGTCATTCCTGAACTATAAGCCCACTGAGAACAAAACAGAGCCCTCTCAGGATCTAGCATGGTTCTTTGCATATAATAGATACCCAATAAATAACTAAACATTAGAATAAGATACACGTGACAAAGACCAACAGGTGCAAATCAAACTATTTAATTCCATTACTTACTAACGTTTGGATATCTATGCAAGTCAATCATATCTTACTGTATAAATAAAATGTGCTTTTAGGAACTCCCCAAGTAGGACCTTTTGCTCCAACTTTCTTTTTTCTTTTTAAAGATTTTTATGTATTACTTGAGAGAGAAGGAGAGCACAAAGGGAGAGGGAGAAGCAGACTCATCGCTGACCAGAGAACCTGATGTGGGGGCTCAATCCCAGGACCCTGAGATCATGACCTGACCCGAAGGCAGACACTTAACCAACTGAGCCATCCAAGTACCCTCTGAATAAATCTTTAACAAAAAATTTTCCCCATAGAATCAGTATAACTGGAATTATTATTTCTTTATTTCAATAAGCATATAATGTATTATTTGCTTTGGGGTACAGGTCTGTGAATCATCAGTCTTATACAATTCACAGCACTCACCATACCACATACCCTCCCTAATATCCATAACCCAGGCACCCTATTGGTCCCCATCCCACCCCCCAGCAACCCTCAGTTTGTTTGCTGAGATTCAGAGTCTCATATGTTTGTCTCCTTCCCTGGTCCCATCTTGTTTCATTTTTTTCCCTCCCTACCCTCCACAACCCCCCACCCTGCCTCTCAAATTCCTCATATCAGAAAGATCATAAGATAATTGTCTTTCTCTGATTGACTTATTTTGCTCAGCATCCACATCATTGCAAATGGCAGGATTTTGTTCTTTTGATGGCTGCATAGTATTCCTGTGTGTGTGTGTGTGTGTGTGTGTGTGTGTGTGTGTGTGTGTGTATCTCACATCTTCTTTATCCATTCTTCTGTTGATGGACATCAAGGTTCTTTCCATAGTTTGGCTATTGTGGACATTGCTGCTATAAACATTGGGGTGCATGTGCCCCTTGGATTGCTACATTTGTGTCTTTGGGTAAATACCAAGCAGTGCAATTGCTCGGTCATATTTTCAACTTTTTGAGGAACATCCATACTGTTTTCCAGAGTGGCTGCACCAGCTTGTATTCCCACCAACAGTGTAGGAGGGTTCCCCTTTCTCTGCATCCTCGCCAACATCTGTTGTTTCCTGACTTGTTAATTTTAGCCATTCTGACTGGTGTGAGGTGATCTCTCTCTGTGGTTTGATTTCTATTTCCTTGATGCTGAGGGATGTTGAGCACTTTTTCATGTGTCTGTCGGCTATTTGGATGTCTTCTTTGCAGAAATGTCTCTTCATGTCTTCTGCTCATTTTTTGATTGGAGTCTTTGTTCTTTGGGTGTTGAGTTTGATAAGTTCTTTATAGATTTTGGATACTAGCCCTTTATTGGATATGTCATTTGCAAATGTCTTCTCCCATTCTGTCTGTTGTCTTTTGGTCTTGTTCACTATTTCCTGTGCCGTGCAAAAGCTTTTGATCTTGAGGAAGTCCCAATAGTTCATTTTTGCCCTTGCTTCCCTTGTCTTTGGCGATGTTTCTAGGAAGAAGTTGCTGTGGCTGAGGTCGAAGAGGTTGCTGCTTGTGTTCTCAAGGATTTTGATGGATTCCTGTCTCACACTGAGGTCTTTCATCCATTTTGAGTCTATTTTTGTGTGTGGTTTAAGGAAATGATCCAGTTTCATTCTTCTGCCTGTGGCTGTCCAATTTTCCAACACCATTTGTTGAAGAGACTGTCTTTTTTCCATTGGATATTCTTTCCTGCTTTGTTGAAGATTAGTTGACCATAGAGTTGAGGGTCCATTTCTAGGCTCTCTATTCTGTTCCACTGATTTATGTGTCTGTTTTTGTGCCAGTACCATACTGTCTTGATGATTACAGCTTTGTAACAGAGCTTGAAGTCTGGAATTGTGATGCCGCCAACTTTGGTTTTCTTTTTCAACATGGCTATTTGGGGTCTTTTCTGGTTCCATATAAATTTTAGGGTTATTTGTTCCATTTATTTAGGAAAAAATGATGCTATTTTGGTAGGGATTGCATTAAATGCGTAGATTGCTTTAGGTAGCATAGACATTTTCACAATATTTGTTCTTCCAATCCATATTGCTCCAACTTTCAACAGCAAAATTACTTCCTACATTTTTTTTAACTTGGGCACAACCATCACCATTGGAGCTCCCACTAGTGTTTGCCCCTTCTCATCACTCATAGGCATCACCATTCTCCTCCATAGACAAAGCACTGAGATTTCAAATATAACTCTTGTTACCCTTAGCCAGCCCTCTACCCATACCTGCAAAAATACCAAAAATAACCAAGTCTAGAGAGATCACTGTGGACTCTCACTGAAACCCTGGTCCCTGCCCCCAGAGCACACAACTGGCCCTTGTCTGGGTTGCAACAGTCTCACAAACCAGTGATGGAAAGTTCATTGGAATGTCAAGTGACCTGGCAGAGGTGGCTAATGTTTTATGGGCTGGTAAAGGTCTCAGAACTCAAACACATCTGCTGTTGCAATTGTGCTTGCTGCTCTGTCTCTTCTCTCTCTACATGAACACCTCATGTGTATCTTGTTCAGTCTTAGGTCCCAGGGTCCTAGCACAAAGCCTAGCCCATGGTAATTGTTGAATGACTGGATGGATAAAAGGCCTATAAAGTTATCTGGTGAGCCATTATTAACATGGTATGTAGCCATTTTTATTGTGACAACAATCTGATTCTCTAATGGAGGTGAAAAAAGGTAATATAGTTCAAGATCATATAGCTTTCTGCAGTCATTAGCATGTAAAAATTTCTGTTCCTCAAAAGAACACTTTTCAGAAGCAAGAAGAGTTTTGGAGAAGTTCACACTAAATGATCTAGGGAAATATCAGTGTACTCCAGATATTTTGTAAGCCAAGTCAACCTGCATTTATTCATTGAATTAAAAATCTGTCAGACTAACATTTGGTGCTTCATTGGAGAGTTATTGGATTGATCACTGCTTCATTTTGTCAATATGCATTTTTTTTAAAGCACTACTCCATGGCACTTTTATAGGTTATGGAACACTGATAATATGGAAGCTGAGTGTAATAACTAATGCTCACAAGATTCCTAAATCAAGAAGTGATGCATAGGCTAGGTCCTTTACCAAGGCAGGGATACACTTAATTTTTTTTTAAATCCAGAAAGTGGTTCAGCATTTATAGGGTATGTTTTAGCTATCTGTTCACCAGGCTAGTGGGTAACACCTCCTTCTACATCATTGCTGGTAAAGACAGAGTACCATAGCAACAGTGAGAGCTCAATGCAACATGCCTTTACTGAGCACCAGCCAAAAGTCAGAAACCGTCTAGGCACTGGTGAAGTCAAAGTGACTAAGATAACGTTCCAGCTTTCAATAAGAGCTCACAGTCCAGTGCAGAAGAAAGCTGTTTGTTGGACAGCTGGAATTCCATGCCAGGCCTGCAGTGACCAGTGGGGTGGAGGAAGAGCTGTCAGCATACAGGAGAGAGGGTATAATTAATTCTGTGTAGGTAGGGTTTGAGATGGTTTCTCAGAAGTAGTGTTTACATAACGAGGGACCACTTCATGAGTGTTAGAGTCCATCATCAAAAAAACAGGAGATAAAACGTGCTAGGAAGGATGTAGAGAAAAGGGAACCCTTGCCCACTGTCGATGGGATTGTAAACCCATGCCCCCACTATGGAACCCAATGGAGGATCCTTAAAATTTAAAAGCAGAATTATCATATGATCTAGCAATTTCATTTCTGGGACTATATCCAAAGAAATTATATATAATGGAAAGTTATTCAGCCATAAAAAATGAGGACATTCTGCTTTTGTGGCAACATGCATAGAACTTGAAGGCACAATGTGAAGTGAAATAAGTCAGATGGAGAAAGACAAATACTATATGATGTCACTTATGTGTGGAATCTAAGAAACAACAAACAAACAAACAAACAAAACAAAAAAGAAGCCAGCAAAAATAAATCTAAACTCACAGAAAAAGAGATCTTATCTGTGATTTCTAGAGGCAGGGAGCAGGAGGAGGGGGACTTTGAGGAATGGGGTCAAAAGGTACAGACTTCCAGTTATAAGACAAGTAAGTACTGGGACACTAAGAATGTGAGGTATGGCATGGTGACAATGCCTAACGCCACTGCAGGCTGCACAGCAAGTTGTTGAGAGAATAAATTCTAAGAGTTCTCATCACAACGAGAAACTTTTTTTTTCATTTTTCCCTTTTTCTTCTTACTGTATCTATAGGAGAAGATGAATGTTAACTAAACCTTCTGTGGTCATCATTTCATGATATATGCAAGTCAAAACCATCATGCTGTATGCCTTACATGTATACAGTGATGTGTATCAATTCTATGTCAATGAAACTGGACAAAACAAAAAGAAGTAGTGTTTAACTGGGCTTTTGGTAGGGGTCCTGGGTGGTTGGGGAGGGGAGAGAATTTAGACTTTGGGAATCCCAAAAACTAAGGAACAGAAGAAAAGAGAAGGCTCTGTGTCCTGTTCGTGGAATGATTACAAGCCCTGTGCAGTTGTAGCTTGGCTATGTGGTAGGTTGGCGTGGGTAAGACACTGGGATGTGAGGCTTGAGAGATGTTATAATGACATTACAGTGATGTAATGATGATAATATTATAATCTAAAAAGCCATACAAAAATAACTGGCCTTCAGTGAATGCACCAAAATGAAATTTCCATGAGGAGAAGGACCAGCTGCTCTGCCAAAAGGTGACTCAAGGGGCTTTATACTCCTCTATACACACCAAATATCCATCAGAAAAAAACACAATTAAAATAAAACAAAACATGCTTTCCCTGTAAACACGCATTCCAGAGAAGTTTCCTAGCCTTCTTTTACACCACTCTCCCTAAATATGCAGAAATCCGGGAGCCACCTCGGAGGGCTTCTATATTCCTCAAGGATGAGCATGGGTCAAGTCCAAGGTTATGTAGAGTAAAGTCAAACCCAGGAGGGGAGCCTGCCCTCTTATTTCAGTCATGGCACCAAACCAAAGGTAGTTGGAGTGATGAGGGATGCTGAGGTCACCGAGAGGAAAACTGCCTGAGAAGCTTGAATTGGATTCCGTCTTAGAGGGCAGGGATCTTGTCAATTAGCTCCAGACTCCCCGCGGCACAAGCTGTATATATTGGCAGTAGAATAACTGAGAACCAACTGTGTCACCCCAGGCAGTGCTAAATTAGATGTACTGTGCATCTTCCACAGCTATTAATAGTAAAGAGCCTAAAGCCATTAGAAATATGTCCGTGTCATAAGGAAATGAAGTGCTCTCAAATGTGTAAAACATCATTATCTGTCATCTATAGGCAGCTAGATAGAAAAACACAGCTTAAGAGCCATCTTCAAACTGAATGAACATTCCCGTGAAGAACCTCGGTCTATAATAGACTGGAGACTGAATGAAATCCTGGTCTGGCTTCTAGAAAGTGGCTAAAAGAAAAGAAGTAAATGCAAAAAAAAAAAAAAAATTAAAAAAAAATATATATGAATGCAGAGAAGCACAAACAAATGAATATTAATGATGATGCTTTAAAAAATGAAGTCCAAGGCAAATTGCTTATGAACTGATTAAGGAATGTTTAAGCAAAAGTATTGCTTAGTAGACCCTGTAAAGTGTAGCCTATAAAACAGAAAATGCCTGGCAATTTAAGATAACTACAGGCTTTCTGCTACATCCAAAGCTAACAGATTATAATATACCTAAATGTTGGCACATGGTCACTTTAAACAAAATCAGATACCATGACATTGTAGGCCAACTTGGCCTATATCTTCTATGTCACTTTTTTTCATTTTTATTTTAGGAAAAAAAAATGTGATCTTCCAAACAGTAACTGTAAAGTAAATGGGACAAATTATATATTTGCAAAGGAAATCGCAGGTCACAGTATTGATTTTTTTAAAAAAATCAGCTACCCTTATAGAAGCAAATGTGTCTATCATTCACGTATATAAATCATATTTAAATTGCGTTTGCAAAGAAGTTTAAGAAAACTTTTGAAGTATTATTTAAGCCATAAATATATTTATTATACCATTTATTACTTATGGTAAAACATCAGATATAAAAAATCTAATCATTGATTATAATGTTTAAAGAGCTATTCTTCAAAATTATGAGAGTAATTTAAATATATACCAACAATATACTAAAACAAGATCATTAATGTATTTTATTTTTTTATTTTTTTTTTTAAAGATTTTATTTATTTGACGGAGAGAAACACAGCCAGAGAGGGAACACAAGCAGGGGGAGTGAGAGAGGGAGAAGCAGGCTTCCCGCCGAGCAGGGAGCCCGATGTGGGATGCGATCCCGGGTCTCCGGGATCATGACCTGAGCCGAAGGCAGTCGCTCAACCAACTGAGCCACCCAGGCGGCACCCCCATTAATGTCTTTTAAATATAAAAAGGCATTAATGCTACACGGCAACAAAAGTATTAGAATAATCAGAGTGGTGAAGTCTAGTGACTAGACTGATAGGCTACCATATTTTTATATTTTTAGTTCTATGTGTGTGTCTGACTGCAGTCTCAGTCAGGTTCTAAAAAGGCATATTCAAATTTATTTCCAAATCATTATTTGTTTTCTCTTTTCTAATTTTCATCTGCATGAATCCTTCCGGTTCACTCACATCTACGACACACAGTTGTGGACGAAGAGCTGTCTGGTCGGTGTAATCAGATCAGCGGCCAACTCTGAGGGGGGCTGCAGCCTGCAGTCAGCTAGACCCACAGGAAGGCGCTACACACACAGTTCCAGCCACAGCAGGCACTGCTTCTTGCCTTCCTCACAGCCACCCCTCCTCATTTCTTTCAACACAGGGTTCCTCGATTGCAGCACTGTTGGCATTTCAGCTAGACAACTCTCTGTTGAGGGGGCTGCATTTAGCACTATCCCTGGCATCTACCAATTAAGTGACAATAGCAACTCTCCCCCCTAGTCCATAGGTATAACAATCAAAAATGTCTCCAGATATTACCAAATGCCCCTTGAGTTAGGAGTAGGAAGGAGAAATCCTCCTGGATGATAGCCACTCTTCTTTCAGAACCCTGTTTATGATCTTGTCCCCAGCATTCTATGAGCAGCTACCAGCTGTCACAAAGGTGGCTTCTATTCCCGGCCAAAGAAGGCAAATCTTTACTGGTCTCAATCAATTATGGTGGCCCCATTCCCCTTCTCAGCTCTTGGTTTGCACAAGGATGTGCAACACAATTCTGACCAAGAAGACAGGAGCAGAAGTCTGCAGAGGGAACCCAGTGAAAGGATTCTTCACTCTTGGGTGTCCCTTGTGGGTATACCACACACACACACACACACACACACACACACACACACACACACACGCATCCATGTTGATACCCCTTTGGGTATATGATAAATAAGGGAAAATAAATAATAGAAATGATAGAAAGTGAAAAAAGGAGGAGAAAACCGTGTATTAGTTTGCTAGAGCTGTCATAACAAAGTAACACAGACTAAGTATCTTAAACAACAGAAATTTGTCTCATGGTTCTGAAGGCTAGAAGCCCAAGATATAGGTATCAGTGGGGTGGTTTGCTCTGAGGCCTCTTTCCTTGGTTTGTAGATGTCCCTCTCCTCCGTCTGTCTTCACACAATCTTTCCTCTCCATCTCTGTCCAAACTTCCTCTTCTTTTAAAGACACCCATATTGGATCAGGACCCATCCTAAGGGATTTGAATTTGAATTTCATTACATCTGAAAAGAACTTGTCTCCACACACAGTCACATACTAGAGGTTAGAATTTTGGCATATCAATATGGGGAGAGGGATGCAATTCAGCCCATAACAAGGAAAGAAGAAAAGTGAGAAAGGGAGACAGATGACAAGAAGCCAAAAAGAGAGGAGAGGATATATCTGTTGGGGATTGTTTCCTCTGGGGGTGATAGAAATTATAAGTGTAGTCAACTAAGACTGCTTTTCTCACTGATATTAAGTTATTAAATATGTGTGGTCTTGCTAACATTGGTTCAGTTGGTTTAAGAAAAAAAAGTGTCAAGAAAGACCTGGCTCTTTCACTATTCAACTCTGCTACCTTTGGCTTTTGCACGCCACTACTTGTCTCATGGTCACAGCATAGCTACTACAACCCTAGACATCATGTCTGCCTTCAAGGCAGGAAGACAGGGAAATAAGCTGTACCGATGACCTTCCTCTTATTCGTGTTCCTTTTATATAGACACAGAATCTGTCCCAGGGGGCCCGTTATGTCTCATTGGCCATAACTGGGTCATGTGGCCAGCCTTGGCTGCCAGGGAGTCTGGCAGAGCAAATATCTGGCTTTCTAGAAACTTTGATAACAGGCAGCAAGAGGCAATGGGATTGAGGTGGCTGCTGGATTAGTCAATAAACCATGTTTATTCAGGGGAGAGAAGAAAAGAGGAAGGAATAGGAGAGGGCTGGAGGGAAGACAAGAAAAGAAGAGGGAAATTATCTACAATCATTACTAATTACTATATACAAAGAAGCTAAGTTTTCATACACTGCTCTCCCTGGGGTGTTCCCCTAGCCTATTGATAGCTATTATAACACACAGCAGTTTACTTAAGCATTTACAAGATTTCCCATCTTTTGGCATAAACATATAAAGTGTATCTAATGATTGCTTTTTGATAAGGAGTCATGAGTGTACTACGAACTGCGTATTTATTGCATGGAACATAATACTTGGCACATAGTAGATACTTACTAAAGATCCATTGAATAAATGAATTAAAGCAGTCCAGACCATTGTGAAAAGAGCACATACTCCACAAGAGATCAAGAGGATTTCTTGGTTGTGAAAACTTATTAGGAATGCAAATTCTCAGGCTTTACTCCAGACCTACTAAGTCAGGAGTAGGTAGTCAGTAATCTGTATCTTAAACATTCTATAGGGGTGTGGATGCATGCTAAAGTTTCTGAATGCACGCATGCGTGCACACATGCACACACACACAGCTCAGTAAACTACCTCCGTCCTTCATATTTTTAGGGCCATGAGTATTTTATTACTATGCTTTCTCTTCTGTGTTACAGTGATCATCTCAAGGCAATATTCTGTTCTAGGATCTTACTTAAATTTCTTCAGTGTTAAGTTATGAAATATTAAAACGTAAAGAAAAGTACAGAGAAAATATAAAACACCCACATACACACTTTTTAGGGCTTAACAACTGTTAACATGTACCATAGTTGCTTGCATGTCTTTAAAGTCGTGAGGCCTGGCACTGTTCCCCCCCTTCCTTCTTCCAAAGCTCTCCGACAGATGGTCTCTGTTCCTAAGCATCCTGACCTTTTCCTCCTGCTTCCTAAATCCTAGGCTAAGACATGGCAAGCATGTGATGGGAGTGCATGCTCTCTTTTGGCATTCCCCCAGAGGCCTAGTTAATAGCAATTTCCAACACCTGGACTTTTGTTACCCCTTCCCTCAGGTTCTGATGGTAGATGCTCAGACGGGTTTTTATGTGCAGGCACTCGTGAGGGAGTCTGAGAGTGAGCTGAATTAGCAATATCACATGTTTCTCGTCCAAAGTGCAATTCTAACTTCTTTTGCCTCTTAAGTTCAAGAGCAGTGCTCTTTCACATGAGACCCACCATTGAGAGAGAGAAAGAATGAAGTAAACTCAGCCAATGGCAAAGATGCCAGGAGTAGTGAGTTCTAATTCGGACAATATTGTGTGGAGTGCTGGTTCTCATTGCACCTTTTATTCCACTTAATGGAGGAAAGAAAATACTACTGATTCTTAAATATCATTAGGCTTATAAAGTCCTTCCATACATACTTTCCCACGGGATCCTACCATTTGATGACAAATGATGTCTCCTTGCCCACTGTGTCCCCAGCACCCAGCATGGGGCTTGCTATACAGTGGGCCCCAGCTAAGTGCATGCTAAAGAAATGAATGACAGAAGGATGCCTAATGTGGCAGGTCCAGAATTTCCAGAAAGGAAGGGCCAGGGTGGCTGTTTCGCCAGATTCAAGGCATTAGAATAGTGCTTTCTCAATGGAGCCAGTTGGCAAGCTATTTGTTTCTTGCCTGCTCTAATTCCTCTTTTGAGAAAATATTCATAAGAAAACAATGTCAGCTGAGTGAAATAAACAATGAACTTAGTAATGCACTTAATTTACATTCTAGTTTAAGTTCTTTATCTTGTTGCAGACCAGTAAAAAAGAGTTCTTGGATTGGATCTGCGGGGACCATACTTTAGGAAGCCTGGGCCAGAAGACCTAGCTTAGAGCTCCATGTGCTTTATGAGCAGTTTTGTTTTGTTTTGTTTTTTAATTTTTTTTAAGATTTTATTTATTCATTTGACAGAGAGAAACACAGCTAGAGAGGGAACACAAGCAGGGGGAATGAGAGAGGGAGCAGAAGCCTCCCACCGAGCAGGGAGTCCGATGTGGGGCTCGATCCTGGGACTCCAGGATCATGACCTGAGCCGAAGGCAGATGCTTAATGACTGAGCCACCCAGGCACCCCTCTGTGAGCAGTTTTCCCTTCAAGTATTAGTTTGGGGTTATTTGGAGGAAGTATGGATTGATATTACAGATAGCTGAAACCTCCTTCCCACAAGCCAGTGAATTTTAAGAATGATACATTTCAAATAATCTTTAGTTATAAAACCCTAGAGTAATCTTTGTTTTGCTACTGGACAGGATAGAAATCCCTCAAATGAGTAGTAAGGAAGGTGGCATTGGAAGGAAAGAAACCTTGGACATTTGTTGTCATGCTAAAAGTTGGTTGATCTACTTCTACTTTCATACAGTTCTTCCTTCGAATTCCTCCTACACCTAGCAACATCATGATCCTGTATTGTTCTGGCTCTATTTGGATGAACTTTAATTGCTTTATAAAGATTTTCTAGTGTCTACTGGTTATCAACCCTTCCCAGCCTACTTTGGTGATGTCAGGATAGGAAGAGCCTGGGTCTGGGGACCACATTTGGAAAAAGATTCTTTTGGATACTCAACACAGTCCATCTGCAGGGGGCCTTCCATTTTATCTAAAAGCAGTACTTTTGCATACTTATCTTGGTAAAGACCTCAGGTTGCCTATCAAATGCCCACTCTTTTTTTCTCCCAACAGAATGTCAATTTTATTAAAAGCAATAAATACCTGGCTTCAAGAACACTGTATTTTTCAGGCTCCTTTCAGCTACAGATGTCCACCTGACACAGTTTTGCCAACGAAATGTAAGTGGAAGTAACAGGTGGCACTTCTGGGAAAGCCTTTTAAAGGGGGTTGCCCGGCTCTTGCTTTGTTGTCTCCCACCAGCCAGTCTGTCCACCACAAATTGCCCATCTTCCTTCTTCCTGCCTGGAATGTGAACATGATACCAAGAGGGGTTTGGGTGACAAGCTAGTGCCAAAAATGCTTAAATGGACAAAGGTCCTGGGTCCCTGATGACATCCTCTGATGTCCTGGGTTGTGCCAGGTCTGGACTGCCTACCTCTCGACCTCTGATTATGTGAAAAAAAGGAAAACCTCTAATTTATGTAAGCCATTGTTTGAGGATCTGTGTTATTTGTAGCCAGTGAAATTCTTAAATAATACACCTACCATTTTAAAGACCAGTGCTAAATGCGAAGATGGAAAATATAAGGTATGTTTCCCATCCTCATGGAGCTTATGGTACAGCTGTGAAGACAGGAAGTAGACACTGCTCCTGGATGAATGTGAGACACAAGAGGCCTAAAGGTTAACAGCAGCCAGAAAATCTTCCAAGCATTCTGAGAAACTGTTTTAGAAAGATTTAGATCAGGGTGTATTGGGGAGAGTAAGGTATGAGATTGAATTTAGAAATCTTGAGACAAGAGATCCATTTAAGTTCATGAGAACAGTGATCCTACATGACAAGAGGACACTGGGAAATGTTCAGGTCTGTAATAGGGATATAAATAGAGAATTATCTATGGTAAAGATTAGAAACGAGAAGAAACATACATTATCAAAGTCTAAGAAAGGCAGTACCTTGAGAAATAAGAGAAATGATCCAAAGTTATATAAAGAGACTTTGGAAGTCAGGCAGTAACTTTCAGCAAGATGAGCCTATGATTTTGATGGGGGAGATCACTAGTTTACAAACATTTTAAGTCCATGGAGCCCTTATTTTAAGAAGGCATCACAAGAAAAACAGCCCAAAATGGAGCTACTCTAGCTAAATAAGTTAGAGAACCCAAAGGATCAGCTAGCAACCTCCTCTCTCTTGTTGTATCCTGGAACCTCCACAGAGGACCAGCGAGCTACAGGAACCAACTTATGGGGGAGAAAATAAAGGTACAAGGGGAAAACTGGGTAGGGTAGATACCATGATATAATTCAGAGGTGAAGGAGCAAAAGAAATTTTGAGAAAAAGTATTGTTTGGGAATTTGAGACATCCTGAACATCTGAACATGTCCCAAGTTTACTAAAGTATTAACTCTCACACTGACACAAGCAAGCTGTTAGACTGCTCAGAAGACCCATGTCCAACGTTCTCTCCAGATCTAAAAGCATTTTATCCTAACTTTGGGGAAATTATGTTTAGAAAAGAAAAAGCCATGGTTTCCAGAGTCTGTGGGTTTGCATGAAGAGTCACACTGAAATGCTAAGATTTTTAGCATTCAGTTGTTCTTTGTTTTTGAGAATTAAGAAACTTTGTTCACTGAGTCCCTTCTCTACTTTCTGTACTAAAGGAATACAACCTAGGATATTGACTTAGAATTTTTACACATGTCTGACATTAGCATAGAAAAGAAGAAGATTAAATCCAGCCTGGAATATGATGTTCTACTATATTGCTTCTAAAAATTATAAGAGAAATGAGTAGAATTTAATACCTCATTCAAAGTGTGCTGAGAATTTGTGACCAGTTCATTTTTTTCATGAGATAAAAAATTGTATGTTGATACTTAGCCCAAATATAAAATTATGAATTTGTAAAGTGCCCTGTAATAAATTTCTTGTCAATTATTCATAATGTCACTCTATAAAGGGTCTTCATTTTCCTGCTCTTTATCTAGATAGGAAGCCAGCAAACATGCCAAGGTGAAATCCATTAACTATAGTTTAATGATGCTAGCAACTTGCCTGGCTGCATTAGCACAGGAACGGAAGTCTACTGCATTCTAATCTTTCTAAAATTAGCCAACACAGTCACTATGATGGAAAGAACCATTCACTTCATAAACCTGCCCTGGACAGAATTATAAGTGAGCAGAGACAAGCTCATGCCAACTGGTATCTCTGCTGCTCTGACTGACATGGAATTGGAAAGGAAGAGCAAGAACAAAAGGACAGGCTTTGAGTAAGGCAATGTAGTCCATTCACATGAAAGACAAAGACCCTTTCTTGTGGCTCCCCAACTGTCCACATAATTCAGGAAGTTCTTCTACATTCAATAAAACTGATACAATTTCTTAAAAGAGATTTCATTTATTTATTTGAGAGAGAGAGAAAGCACAAGCATGGGAGAGGGGCAGAGGGGGAGGGAGAAGCAGAGGGGAGAAGCCTGACGATACACATCTCAACCCTAGGAGCTTGGGATTATGACTTGAGCAGAAGGCAGACACTTAACTGACTGAGACACCCAGGTACCCCAAACTCATGAAAATTTTAAAGGGTTTTTTTTTTTTTTCAGATGATATGAATTCAAAGTACCTTCTGTTTCTGATTAACCATACTCTTGTCATATCCAGAAAGGTCTTCAGGCTGAGCATGTACATAGTCCAGCTCTGACCGGTGTCACTCAGAGGGATCCGTACTGCCCTTTGCAGTACATGTCACTAAAGGGGCCTTAGGCCTCTAAAAGCCAAAGGAGAGCCACTGGCCCTGGCATCAGCAACCTGCCCTGCAGAGAAAGACTCATTCTATCTGAAGTCCTAGCTCCTCTGGGCCATCTAATACCCGGAAGTATTCTGCTGTGGGGCATAACCCAAATGAACCCTGAGTCAAAGCATTTCCCAGATACAGGAAGGCAGCTGCCCAGATACAGCCAGCACACACCAGCTGACCTGCTGTGTAAATAAAACTAACACAGAACAAATTGCTTCCTGGGAGATCATACTTTCTGTAAGTCAATGGGAGAGAAGCACCAAGGTGTGCAGAGCCTGTGAGGGGGAAAATGCTACATACATATACTAAAGAAAAATTTGTATTCTAGTGCTAGTGTTTTCCTTAAATGGAAGGCCACTTGGGGAAGAAAAGCAATATGTGAACCCATAGGTTATTGGAGAATCTTTGGATGTTTTAACAAAGCAAAACAAAACCGTATCTCGAGCCATTAGAAGATAGAAGGTAAAATAGTGAAAGGCTTGAAACAATTTCTATGTATGGCATGTGTGACTTTTCTCATCGTGTAGCCTTCTATCTTCAAAAATGTGTGAAGTAGAGAGTAGAAGACTTGCTATTCTGATTTCCGTTTTTAAGTGAGATCTTTGGGAGTTTGGTAAATCTATAACTATAGAGTGTGACACCTTCAATGAAAGCAGCAGTGACAATAATCAGTCTAGGGCCAAGGTCAGAAAGACATTTAATGAGTAAAACTAGCTTAACAGTTCTCCAAGTGCACCCTGCAGGGTGTTAACAGGGCTTACATGAAAAAGGAAAAGCTCTGTGGAAAATTGCATTTGAGAAATACTGGATTAAAAGTTTCGTTTTTTTACCTTTAAAGCAATTCAGAGCCTCGTATACATTTTAACATGTGTAGCAAATCTCAGAGAGGGAGACAAAACATGAAGCATTTCCCAAAGTTATTTGTAAAGCCCTTTAATTCTGGGAGAATCTGGTGGGATTAGCATACCTTGGATTATATTTTGGGAAATGCTGAGCTACATAAGACCTGTGAATTGAGATTTAAAAAAAGAAGAGTGATGGAGAAAAGGTATGACAAAATGTGAAATCTTAGGTGATTTGAGGTCACATGTATCATATAAATCACTGTCCATGTCATATTCCAAGGTATAAAAAGAAAGGAAACTATAGAGCATTCAAACTTAAAAAAAAAAAAAAATATATATATATATATATACACACACACACACACACACACACACACACAAATAATAGTAATGATTTTTTTTTAAAAGTATTTATTGTTGTCACCCATAGGTCTACCATAGCTTTCCCTTCTGGCCTATTTATTTATTTAATTTTATTTCTTTGATAGAGTGACAGCTAGAGAGGGAACACAACCGGGGGGAATAGGAGAGAGAGAAGCAGGCTTCCCGCTGAGTGCGATGCAGGGCTTGATCCCAGGACCCTGAGATCATGACCTGACCTGAAGGCAGACATTTAACAACTGAGCCACCCAGGTGCCCCAGGCCCATTTGCTTTTGAAAATAAAACTAAATATAAACAAGCAACTAAAAATGGAAATAAAACACATGGTGGCAAACCATGTTTAGGTTATGAATCATCAATCTCCATCATGGATTTGCCCCTGAGAATGCACTGGACCCACCCACATCCCAAGCACCCCATCTACATGTCAGCAAGCTGCAAACACCCACTAGTTTTCTCAGTGGTCACTCAGGATCCCCTGGGTATTTTTGGTCACCATGGATCATCCTGGGTGCCATATTCAACACTGAGAGCACACTGTTTCATGGGCTGCCTACAACTGGTTGGTGAGGCTAGAGCATCAGTTTCCTTGTATGAATAAGGCAGTGTAAGCTCAGTGGACCTGAAATCACCTTCTCAAATAACTCATGGCTTCCCAACTTGAGTTCCTCCTCTATTGCTACTTCATACTATGTTCTTTTTACTTTCATACTCTCCTAACTCCTGTGTCCAACTCTGAACTTGTGGCCTTTGTATTGCCCTTGGTCCTCCAGACCTGGGATTTGGATTGGCTTGGAACCTTGTTTTTCACTGCTGGATGCAAGTTTGACATGTCTCATGATCCAGCTGACTGTGGGGACCAACCTGTGACATCAGCCATTTGGCTAGAACCGGCTCCAGGACAACTGGAGTTTGAGACCCCAAGCCAGAGGGACGGACTCACTTCCATTCAGTCTTATCTTTGGGACAGATCTACTACTACACAGAACTCAACAGAACTATAGTTATAGGAAGAAGGGAGGAACTTAGGAGTCTAGAAGATTGAAGACCAGATTTTGGAGCTAGCCCCTGGCGTACTGGAGCAGTGTCCAAACACAGAGCAGCTAGAATAGAAGTTTCAAGCTCACGAACTTGTAAGAGCTCAGAGCTGCGGTCAGCTGGCATGTGTGCACCTCGTCCAACAGCCAGTTGTTGCTGCGTTGGAAACATAAGCTTAACAATGGCTGCTATTCCCATTTTCAAAAGAAGTTAAAAAAATCCAGATTTCTACATAAATTTGCTAAAATTTTGGATTGTGAATGGGCCATGTAAAATATATTTGTGGGCCGGTCTTTATCCTCTGATCTAAAACACTGAATAGGAAAATAAATAAGCAACCCGAGAGGCAACAGAGCAGAATAGCTAAGACATAAAGCTTAGAGCCAGATTTCCCATGTACAGATCCTGGCTTCATCACTTACTAGCTCTCCTGCAACCTCTCTTTGCCTCATTTTCTCCTCTGTAAAATGAAACTAATAACAGTCCCTATTAATAAGATTTAATGAGCATTAAACAAATTAACATTCACAAAGTGATTTTAATAGTGTCAGGCATTTAAATAAGGGTTAAATAAGGGTTTATTTGAAAACTTCTAAAAAACAAATATCCCAAGAAAACTTGCCCAGGTCAGCTTTGGAACCTCCCAGATTCAAATTTCAGTCAGGCTTAAACTCACCAGGATGGAAAGACATTCTAGATTAAGAGATTCTACAAAACAGGTGGGGATAAATGAGGGACCTCCAGGACGACATTTTTGGCGGCAGCAAAATATCCCAGCACTAAAACCGGTGGTTTTATATGGAAATGAGATGTGAGTTGATAAGAATGTATTTCTTACTAGTCTTAATAATCCTCCCCAAGACTCGTGCAGTTCTGAAAGAGAGAGCAAATGGTTTCTTCCACATACAGGAAGAAACAAATAATTGCTGAAATGTTTGGATCTGGACCACACTCAGTTACTCTGCAGGCTTTGGGTGGGAGTGCAGGGTTAGGCCCAGTGGTTGGGGAGCTGGTGTTGTTCTTGGCTAACAGGCAGAAAAGGAGCAGCTAGCTCTGGGATGGAAACGCAATAGCTTCCTCTCTTCTGTGGAGACAAAGACCTTCTATCTGTTAAAGCTCCCCAGGGGACCCCAACATCCCATTTAACCTCCTTTCTACCAACCCAGTGTAAAGTTAAGAAAACCAAACCCAGTGGAAACACAAGTCCTTACACATTGGAAGTCATGGGAGAGGACTGGTTGACCTACAGGTCACTACATGAGACATGAAGAAGCAAAAAGGAACTTTTAGGAAAAAACTGCTGTTTCGAGGACTGTAAGTCAGAAGCCTAACATCTGCTTTGACCTAAGACCCAGCTTGAGCCCCACAATATGAGAAATATAAAGTACGTTAAAAACATGTTACCTTTAGCTCATGCTTGCTGCTTAGAAAGAAGTGCAGAGGTCTCTCTGAGTGCTTGGAACTAGGGTGGCAGCTACTACTTGGGGGTCCCTCTGAGGTCTGGACTTGATGTGGACACCAGCTGCTGGCCCCCGAGGTGGCTGTTGCTGCCTGAGGACAAGGAGCCTCTCCTTTCAACAGAGCAACTGGTTCTCGTGATGACAAGATGAGAGACGCCCACTTCTAACCAAACAGTCTGGTTCCTTGCAATCTAAGACAACAGCAGTATTTGTGGTCCCGAAGCCTGTGGGCAGGAAGGCCCAACACTCACTTTTCTACTGCCCGTTTACTTTTTCTCTCCTCCTTCCTGCCACTCCAGCTCCCTTCACAGCCTGCAGCGTCCTATTCTATTTCTAAATTCCCTCTCTCTCCAGTAAGCCTTTTCTTATTCTTGATGTATCATTCAATCTAGCACAAGACTGGCAATCAATCAATAGTTTATTTAAATTCAAAACTGTATTTTACTCCTGAATAAGCACAGGTTTTCCAGTCTGCCATGAAAGAATACATGGGCCGTATGTTCAAACACAGGGCTAGCTAGCACAACTGTTATCCTGGAGAGTTAACAGCGTGCTTTGATACAACATCATACGGCTTTTTAAAAAAAATTCACAAGATACCAGATTAAGACTGGGCACCTGAATCATTCTTTTAGGAATTTACAAGATTCATCCATTCACCTTACCACAGCGAACCTGTATGAGTATCTACATATACCAAGCACTCTTAATGTGGGGGATACTGAGATCCATAATGTAGCCACTGTTGTCTCCCACAGCTGTGAGACTGGCATGCCCCCACGGATACTGCATGTGAGAGCAGGCTGTGCCACAGGTAAGCACACAGTGCTTTGGAAGCATGGGTCCGAGCCTCCTGAGGAGCTTGCTGGGGATGAGGAGGGAGAGAAGTTGGAGAAGACACCTGGAAACAATGTTCCAGTTGAGTATGGAGGATGAGTGACAGGCTAAATCAGAGGGGACTGGCTTCCTTAATAGAGACAATGGCAGGTGCAAAGTAATGGAAAGGGAATGCACATGGCTTTGTGCAAGATCTGGCTACTGTGTCTGGCTGGAGCATGTGGGAAAGTGATGAGAAATGAAGTTGGACAGGTAAGTCTGAGTGGGTCAGCTCATAAAAGGTCACAAAGACCTCAAAAAGGTCTTTTCTAAGGGAAGAGAATTTATAATGAAGGAGATAGGAGCCACTCAAACATTCTCCATTGCTCTGGAGGCAGTTGGAGGATGGGTGGGAAGAGAACCAAATGAGAAGCAGGTGTACCTATTAAGAAATTATTTTTGTAATCTAGGTGTAATATAATAAGGGTCAAAATGAAAGTGGTGGTGATGGGGATGAAATAGAGAGATGACTGAAGGAGATATATTTAGAGGCAACGAGTAACAATGACACTAGGCTAAGTGACTGATTCCACGTAACAAGGCAAAGAGAAATTCAAAATGATCCTAACTCTCTGGCTTGATAATATGATAGAAACTTCTATTATTCCCCCATATTTGACTTTTTATTCCTTCTAAGCCCAGAGGAGGGTAATACCAAATGCCCTTGTATGCCCTTGCCGTTAAGTAGGGCCATATGACTAGGTCTAGCCAATGGACTCTGAGCAGAAGTGATATGTCATTCCTGAGCCAGATTATTTGATTGCTAATGTGAGATCCTCCAGCTTTATCTTTCCTTGGAAGCATATGTTGATAAGAAGTTTCCATAAGATGAGGAGCAGCCTGGAATACTGAGCCAACACATGAAGAATCACTTGAATACACAAGAGATTTCACATAGGTAAGAAAGAAACTTTAGCTGTCTTGAGCCACTGAGATATGGGACATTGTTTTTTTGTGTTTTTTGTTTTTAATAGTAGCATAATATAGTCTGTCCCGACAGAAAACACTCAGCTGCACTTAGTGAAATAGACGTACTGAAGAAATGGATCTCAGGTTTATTTATTTTCAATTATATATATATTTCATATTTAATTATTCTCTTTTTTTCTTAGTCTAGACAAAATTTGTCAATTTTGTTTATCTTTTTAAAAACCAGATCTTAGCAGGGTACCTGGGTGGCTTAGTTGGTTAAGCATCTGCCTTCCGCTGGGGTTATGATCCCAGAGTCCTGGGATTGAGGGTCTGGCTCCCCGCTCAATGGGAGCCTGCTTCTTCCTCTCCCTCCGCCCCTTCCCCCTCTTGCATGTGTGCTCTCTCTCTCTCTCTCTCTCTCTCTCTCTCTCTCTCTCTCTCTCTTTTTCTCTCCCTCATAAATAAAATCTTTAAAAAAACAGCTTAGTTTCATTTTTATCTTTTCTATTGTCTTTTTAATCTCAATTTCATTTATTTCCTGCCCAATCTTTTCATTTCTTTTCCTTCTACTGACTTTGGGCTCAGTTCTTTTTCTACTTCCTTGAAGTGTAAAGTTAGAGTTCTTATTTGAGAACCTCCTTGCTTCTTAATGCAAGCATTTATCACTAAGAAGATCTCCCCTCCAGAGCTGCTTTTGCTATATTTTTTCACTGTAAGGTGCTGTAATGGCTAGAAGATATAATTCTTGCTCTCTGAACTTATAATCACTTAATATCTCATAATTATATAATTGTCATTACCAAAAAAATTCCTTAAATTTGCAAAAGCGTTCCTCACCAGGCTGCCCTTAAATAGCAAACAAGACTGTTATGTTTCCTAATGCCACTAAGAACTTATTTATAGGCTTTTAACTGCCACATCTGACAAAGAATTAGGAATTACTATGAATTAAACTCCATCAGAAACAAAGACAATGTTTCACAATATTATAGTATGTTAAATGTGAAATGAATTATAAAAATTTGTATTAGGCAGTTGTTCAGAAACATTTCTATGTAAGTTAAAGTATATCTATATAGTAATTAATGCACTACTATGCAAATTATCACATTTTCTGGGACTTAGCAGATTTCTCCTAACCCAATTATCCCTTTGAGGCCATAGGCACAAAGCCTATAACTTGGCAGCTGGTTCCAAATGAATGTTTTCTTAATTATGATCCATGAAGTCATCCTTAGGCCTGATCTTTCCTTTCTATTTTTTAAATATATATATATTTATTTATTTATTTATTTGAGAGAGAGAGAGAGAGAGAGAACATGAGTGGGATGGGCAGAAGGAGAGGGAGAGATAATCCCAAGCCCAGCTCAGGGCTTGATCCCATGACCAAGAGATCAGACCTGAGCTGAAACCAAGAGCCAGATGCTCAACCAACTATAACCACCCAGGCACCCCTAAGCCTGCTCTTCCTAAATCTTGGACAAAAGTTAGAAAACGTTTAGCATGTGCTTCACTTTACTATGCTTCTCCTAAAAGTTACCTACTCAAATTACAAGCAAGTATTAACTAGTGATTAACTTCTAATCGCATAATAAAGAAGGAACCCGATTTGCATAAATATTTTTAAAGTGAGAAACACCCAAGTACAGCTTTGCACATTTCTCATAGCTTCAACTACTATGACTTAGTGGGTTTTTTAATTAATTAATTTTTTATTAACGTAATGTATTATTTTGTTTCAGGGGTACAGGTCTGTGAATCATCAGTCTTACACAATTCACAGCACTGACTTTAGCACATACTCTCCCCAGTGTCCATCACCCACCTACCCCATTCCTCCCTCCCCACTCCAGCTGTGACTTAGTGTTTATTTTAACATTACTTTTTCCTAACAGGGACAAACAGAAAACCCTTTTAGTATTTTGGAAAGAGCCAAAGACTGGTCACATGCCTTGGTCCCTGGGATTAATGCCACATGACTAAAGAAAACTTTTTCTGGCTTTCTCTGGTAGGTCATACTTTAAAAAAAAAAAAAAGCATGAATAATGGTAGATGTTTGTTAAGCATCTGCTATTTCTTCAGTACTCTGCTAAAACTTTTCTGTATTATTTTATTAAATCTTTATAAATTGATATGACAGGAGCTCCTGTTATGTTCGCCTTATAGGTGAGAAAGTGAATGTACAGGAAAGAAGGTCAAGTCTTTAAGTCCTCACAGCCTCTCAGCGTGGTGTGGGGTTCAAATCCAAGAAGGCTGACCCTGGAGCCTGCCATTCCACCAGCTCGTGCTTGGCTTCTCCAAACTTCTGCCAAGCTCCCCAACCTCTCATGCCAATAGCCTTCTCATTGCCTTTCATCAAGGATGTGAGGTGTGACTTGGAAGAATGGAGCATATCTGTCATTCGTGACTATTTCTTTTGTTCAACACTGAGGTTTTTCGTTGAGCAACCAGATTGATTCACTCAATCTGGATATTGGTTCTGTAACTGTAGGGATGAAGTTTCTTCCATTTGTCAGCTTGGTCTCTGCCAAAGACATGCTTTGAATTTTTAGAAAGATTGGATCTCATCCTCTTTCTTTTGAAATGTCTCAAAACTATGTTTCTCACTTGAAAAAAAAAAAAAAAAACAAAAAACTAAGCCTTCCTCTATCATCTGTTTCTTCCAGTCCGAAGGATTTAGGCTAGCATTGCATTCTGTGGTGAGTATTCTTAAAATAAATAGGGTATTGGAAATTTAAGGATGACACCTTAGGAGGGCAGGTTCCTGTTCCTCTTTGGAAATGGAATTTTGAATTCCTTATCTGTCCACATATATTAATATCATGCCAGGTAGCCATTAACTACTTTAAAAAACACAAGAACCTTTTAAGGAGACAGAGGTAACTCTAATGTGCAGGAGGACAGAGAACTGAACTATGTTAATCAGCAATCAGAACACCCCCTTAAATCAGATAGTATTATATAATTCTGAAAGCATTTTCATATACTGTAATCCCAATCAATCTTAATTGAGACCTTACAGGGCACATGAAGCAAATCTCCTTACTGCTTTATGGTAGCTTAGGAAAGATAAAGCTTTTGCTTCAAGTCGCTTGCGAATTCTAAGCTCCAGTCTCTTTCCAAGAGGCAAACACAGTAAGTGAAAATACATCTATTCTTTATACACAGATATCAACAACCAAGGAGAAAACAGAACAATGACCAATAAGAACCACCATGAATATTAGGTGCTGGGATGCCAGTGCTGAGTACGGTCATGGGATTAATTATGAACACCTGCATGGAAGATGGCACTCTTAGATGCTGGCGGAGGAAAAGGGAGCAACCAGGAGACAGAGGGGAGTCAGACCTTTTAAGGTAACAAGAAACAGCTTCTTCATAAAGAGTTGACAAGAACACCCATAATGTATATGACCTGATAGGATTGTTCTAATTTCCTAGAAGGACAAAGAGTACTTATAATCTCTGTGTATCTTGAATGGAGGGCTCCAAATGGAATTGTTCATGGGTTCATCATGAAGATTGCTTAGAGTGATGTAACTCAATCTCTCCCAACAGCAGGTGGGACTCAAGGACTCAGTGCTACAGGGGCTTCTGGTTTCTCCTTGATCGTTGACAGACCTGTACCCATGTCCATATAAGATTATGTGCATCAGTACTCTACACCCAGTGCTTGATTTTCCAGGAAAAGAGAGATTTTGTATGATGAAAGCTCACTTGTTCCTAATTTCCTCTTCCCCCATGAAATTTTTATCATTGTTGCCAATCAGATTTAAACCAAAGAATCTAACAAATACAATACACTGAATTTCCTTTCCTGTTGTATTTGTTGGGGCTTGGAATGTGGAGGTCAAATCACTCTTCCTCCAACTTTGTGTTTATGTGAGGACTTCTGGAGGAATATTCCTAGCCTTTCTCCTTCCTGCCTCATAGTCCTAGGGAAGAAGAGTGTTTTCTCGAATCAGAGCTTTGAAGATAAGAAGCAGGCATGTGTACCCTCAGTCCTTCCTGACTTTTTTTTCTTTCTCTTTGGGGTATTATCTGCTTACAGGAAGTATGCACTCCTATATGCTCTCAGTATATGCTTAGGGATGCAGAGCTTATCCCTGTGGGGAATCTCTATGCACCCCCATCCCTCCTCTTTCTGATGGTGATAGTGGGTGTACATTTCTCCCATTAAGTTTGAATTCACAGGTTTTGATTTCCAGTATGGTAGATGATAGACTTACTGAATTCTGGTGAAACAAAAATTAAGATTTTTCTCATCCAGTCTTATGGCTTTAAATAAAATCTATGTACTGATAATTGCTAAATTTATATCTCCAGCTTGGCCCCTCTCCCCTAAACTCCAGACCCATCTGTTCAAATGCCTGCTCATGCACTTTTGAATGTTTTAGTGTCTTAAATACAAACTACATAAGGGAATGGTTTTTTGTGTGTTTTGCTCACTGCTCAACCTTGAGTAACTAACACAGTGCCTGGCACACTGGAAAAGCTCAATAATTATTTGTTGAATGGCTAAATGACTGTGAAGTAATTTCTCATAAATTACTGAAGTAATTTAAAACTTACAGAAGTAATCTTAAACCTTACTAGTTAGAACTTTGATTTCCTGGGACTTTTAACTCTCAAAGGCAAGAGCTTTTGATTTTGGACCTTAATTCTGTTGGACTTTAACTCTGGAGTTTTGATTTGTAGACTTTTTCTCTGTGAAATTCACAATGGGAAAAAGTTTATACCAGATTGAAGGCATTTCCCTATTATTGACATTTCATTAATATTTATCTTAATATTGTCACTTAATCTTCTTGCTAAATTTCTGATGAGTCTATTGGACAATGTGGCACAATTAGAGATGGATTTTCCAGCTTTGAGTAATTTAATTAATGCAGCCTCTCTGGACTTAGTATCTACATTCATTGTTCACTCATACAATACAGTGTTGTCAATTCCTAGGGAGTCTGTGCTTATTCCTTTAAACTAGAGGGCAACTGCAAATTGGAGAGTTGAGTGGCACTGTGCACTTTTTTTTCTTGTACAGTGTTTAAAGTTAGAACAGATTCCTAGCTTTGTCCAAAAGAATAAAAAAATGCAACACAGGGCCTCTTCCTCTGAAACTGTGTTAGTGCTGCTTCCTTTAGAAGGGGTCTCCCTTTTACATAGTCCACCTCCCAATATTCACTTATGCCACCCGTCCAGCTTCTGGAGGCAAGACTGCTCCCTGCTCTGAGCCTCTAGCTTTAGAGGTCTTCTTTTGGCCACACCCCTCCTCATGGATCAAGGAGTCCAAGAGCCAAGGGCATGTACCCACATTAACTTTGCACGACGTTCTTCTAAGTCCAGACTATATTCCAGCCAAGGATCTCAGAATTCCCTGTCTTATGGGTTTGAATCACTTCTAGGACCTGTGTGAGCCCTTGCCTGGGTTGGCCCTCCTGACCAGCAGTGCTGCTGTTGTTCTTTAGGGCAGACTGGATGGCTCTTTGTGTGTGTCAGTTCAGTGGGCGGGTAAGAAGATGGAACTTAAAAATGCAGGACTGGAAAGTTCACATGGGTGGTCGGACCCCCAGAAAGAAATCCATAGTCTAGTCCCTGGAACCTGTGAATATGTTACCTCACACGGTAAAAAGGATTTTACAGACTTAAGAGGTTAAGGATTTTAGGATGAAAAGACTACCCTGGGATATCTTTTTGGGCCCAATGTAATCACTTGAGTCCTTATAAGAGGGAGGCAGGAGGATCACAGTCAGTGTAGAATGCGTGATGAAGACAAAAGGATGGAATGATGAGACAAAGGGGGCCATGAGCCAAGGAATGTTGGCAACTTCTAGAAGCTAAAAAAGGCAAGGGAATAGAGTGTCCCCTCAGGGACTCCAGAAGGATGCAGCCCTGCTAAGACCTTGAGTTTAGACTTCTGACCTTCAGAATGACAAGATAATGAACTGGAGTTACGTTAAGCCCCTAAGCTTGTGGCAACTGGTTATAGCAGCTACTGGAGACGATATAACAGGCTTGTGTGGAGGCCTTTTGAGAGGGGCCAGAGATGGGAGGGGAAGAGGAAGTGAGGGGCTGTCGGCTCAGGCTTCTGTCAGGACTCTCGCCTCAGGCAGCATCAAGCACTGATCTGTAGTGATATGGCCCAAAAGATAGGGTTTCCATGAAAGACTTCAACTATAGCCCACACATATATTTTAAGCTTTACATGTTATGTCTGTGAAGTGGCCAAAATGCCAGGTATTGTTAGCACAACAGTATTTAAGCAATCCATCCACTTACGCAGAAGTTATAAAATTATTCAGGATGGGGCTATAAGGAATAATTTTATCAAATCATGATAAACCAAATACAAAGAAGAATAACATTTTATTGGGATGTTCATGCATCTTTTTGGCCAGCTTCAAACCAAATTTTCCTATGTCAAATTTCTCAAATATTTACTTACTTTATTTACTGTTCCCAGGAAACAGACATTGTAATATGTTATTCTACAGTTTAAAAATTAAGGAAATTAAAAACAGAAAATACACCAGGTCATCAGCATGGGCAGAATGTTAATTCACCAGGAGAAAGGAGCACTGTATTGAACGTCCTGATCTTTTTAACTCAGACCCTTCAAACCCATATTCTTAAGGAGCATTTTCCCCATCATAAATGTGGTTACTTCCAGGGCTTAGATCTACAGAATGATGATTCCTTTCCCTACTAGAAAGCAGTGTTGGAAATGAGGGTTTGGGAGGATGGGGAGAACAAATACCTAATAAGAAAACATTTTCCCACAGTTTCTGTTTTATTTCAGGAGATTCTCTTCAATTTTGATTTGGTTGTACATATATTTATTCACATAAAGTTCATAAGAAATAAACAAACAAGAATCAAAATCACGGGAATCTATTCCTCCCTCACCCCCCACCCCCATCTGATGATCTAAGTTGTCACTTTGAATCATTCCAGGATCCAGCCAAGGTCTGTGAGCTGAACTGTCAGATGCACATTAACTCAGTGGCCCAAACCACATCACGAATGCTCGTCTGAAAGAGGCCAAGTCACCATGGCTGCTACTGAGATTCACTCTATACAAGAGTTTGACTTGGCCAAAGCCTTGACATGGTCTTGACAATTCTGAAAAGTCAAGACATGTGCAAAAGTGCTTTCATGTATCCTTTCTCTCTCTCTCCCTCCTTTTAGAGGGGAAAGGCCTAGAGAAATAAGACTTTGTCCATGGGTCTGCCTCTAAATAGAGCCAAGTATAAAATGTAGAAGAGAAAATAAATAGGTAAAGAGTAGAAAGGGAACTTCAAGGTACAGGGCTCTGACCAAAAGAGAAAAAAACAAGAAAGAAAAAGGTTTTCACAAGTTATCTAAAGAACATCTGACAGAAATTGACCAGAAGATGCAATTTTAGATGAGTGTTCTCTCAAGTCTGGAAGGAAACCAAAACCTTATTATAAATCTCCTAGTTGAGGTTTGAAAAAAACAGTATATGAGGTGGCATGTCATGTACTTTGAGTGCAATTTAATTCTTGGGCTTTTCCTAATTTCATCTCAGAAAAGGGTGATCAATAGCATTCTTGGCTCAGCTTGAGAAAGAGCGTCTTGTCTTGGGACTGACTCTGTTCTCTTGAATGTATGGACTGTACCCAGTCTCCTCAGAGCCTTCTAGTTCCTGTTCTCTTTTGGAAAGGAGAGAAACCATATCAGCACTCCCTTTTAGAGAGCACTATTTTTAAATAGAAAAATACGGGAAAACACAAAGCCACACAGAAATTTTTCCTGATTGGCCTTTGTGCATCTGACTTGGTTCTTAACATACCCCTCCCCCACACAAACAAAATTCTATACTATTAGGACTCAGAAGCTTTTATAGGCATCCAGTGTAAGGCATGTTGGACCCCAACACCGTGCACCCCTCCAACGCACATACAACAGGGCTGTGGCCATCTGTAGGCACTTACTTCAGCTGGGTGCCAGGGGAGATGTTCCCAAACAGATATTTTAATCCTCTGGATTTCAGATTTTTTTAAAAAAAATGTTTACTCTTGGGCGCCTGGGTGGCTCAGTTGGTTAAGCGACTGCCTTCGGCTCAGGTCATAATCCCGGAGACCTGGGATCGAGCCCCACATCGGGCTCCCTGCTTGGCGGGAAGCCTGCTTCTCCCTCTCTCACTCCCCCTGCTTGTGTTCCCTCTCTGGCTGTGTTTCTCTCTGTCAAATAAATAAAAATCTTAAAAAAAAAAAAAAAAAAGAATGAGCTTTTCTTTAAAAAAAAATAAAAATAAAAAAATGTTTACACTTGGGCGCCTGGGTGGCTCAGTTGGTTAAGCAACTGCCTTAAGCTCAGGTCATGATCCCGGAGACCTGGGATCGAGCCCCACATCGGGCTCCCTGCTCGGCGGGAAGCCTGCTTCTCCCTCTCTCACTCCCCCTGCTTGTGTTCCCTTTCTGGCTGTGTTTCTCTCTGTCAAATAAATAAAATCTTAAAAAAAAAATGTTTACTCTTTAAATATGACTGACCCTTGTACCTGTGTGGGTTTGACTCAATCGGATCTGTATTATAATAACGGCAAACAAAGATCCTTCCCTCTCTTTATTGAGTGTGAAAGGATGCTAGAGAAAATCTAGACTTTTCTAACTCCTGTGTCTGATCGTAGTAAATCCATTTTTCATGCCAAGGCCAAGGATGAAGGAGGAGCTCCCATGTTCAGAGCACGATCCCATTAGTAGCAAGTTTATTGAGGAATACCATTTCTTTGGCTCTTCAAACTACTTGTGAGTGTATTGAATCAGTATTCACACTATGAATGAGAGTCCAGGAGACAAAAAAAAAAGGAGGATCTCTACAAAGTCTCCCACCTTTCATTGAATGCTTTGTTTCTGGGAGCACCTGCATTTCCCTCCAGTATTGTCCACCACCACCCCCTTTATTTTCCTGCTCCTTTATCTTATTCCAGTTAATTACTCTCTCTTCCACCCTTTCCTCTCCTATTCACTCCCATTTTTTAAGCCAGCAAAATATCTTGTTTCCTTCTTCCCGCTCCTTTGGGCCTCTGCCACAAAGGGAAGGCTTAGTCACTTCTGCATTTCATTCCAAACCAAAATAGAGTGAACAATGCCTGATGTGTTAGAATGGGATCCCCAATATTTTCACTGAGAGGAATGGCTTTTTCTGTCTTCCCAAGCTCTAAGATCACGGGGGGAGGGACACTGACAACAATGAAATCTCCAGGGCTCTGCCCCTCATCTTCATGGAGGTGTTTCCCAAGGTGTGGAGAACATGTGATGAAGACAAAAGGGAATAGTGATGGTAGATTTTGGTTGTCTGTTTGTAACGTGCATTATACAAAATACAAATGGCATTTCAAATCTGTAACTTCACAGCTATTATTGCTTAGGGCAAATGTAAGTTCAAGTATAAAAAGGGAGTGTTTTAAAGAAAGATATTGAGTAAAAATAGTCTAGATGGAACGTGGATATGGTAAAAATAATGAAGATGGGGCATGGATGACTAAAGCTTGGGAAACTCTGCTTAATGGAAACGATTTGAAACTAGGAAGAACAGGGCATGATGTCAGCTTCTGGCCCTATTTCTTCCTTCTTCACAAAGCCCTGAGCTTAGGGCAGAGGGTGGGAATGCAGCTGTTACTGAAGCTGGGATTCACAATTTCACGCCAGGAACCAAAATATGTAAGAAATGTTTCTGAATGGGTAAATCAAATTCATATCTTGCTATAATCAAGGACAATATTACCACTGACTTACAATTAGAAGCACTCTGATAAAAATCCTTTCAGTTGAGAAGCTAAAAAGCCCAGAGAGGTGACATGATTTGGTTAGTATCATCCCAGTGAATAGTAGCCGAACTAGAACTCAAAGCCCAGTTAGCTCATTCTAAATCTTTCTACTATGTTATTGTTGCCAGATCAGTCTTTCTGACCGCCAAGTCTTACCTATTTCTGTTTCTATCTAGCTAGATTTAAGAGAGTCGCAGGAGGCAAAACTAGAGAGGCAATGTAAGGTAGCAGGGGAGATTCTATCAGGACTTGGCCAGGACCATAACTTTTGTAGGATTAAGGCAAAAGGTGGAGCTAATAGTTGCATCTTCTCCAGGCAAAAGAGCCAGAGGAAGTGACATAAGCAAAGAACTGCCATTAGGACAGTCTGATAATATTGCTATACGTAGAATCCTCTTCACAGAACCCTCTTTTAAAATGTTTTATTTTGGGAAAAAAAAAGAAAATGTTTTATCTTGGAATATTATCGTTTACAGAAAAGTTGTAAAGGTTCACACTATGAATTAAGTACATATAAATGAACTAAGTACATATAGATAGTTCCCATATACCCCTTACCCAACTTTTGCTAACATTTTACACAGCCATGGTGTAGTTATCAAAACTAAAATTCATATTGAGACAACACTATTAAGGAAACTATAGGCTTTATTTGGATTTCCTCAGTTTTGTTTTTTTTTTCATTGTTTTGTCGTTGTTCTTCTAAAATACAGCTTAGGTTACCATATTGCATTTGTCATGAGGTCTCCTGAGTCTCCTCCAAGTTGAGACAGCTCCTGGTCTTGTTTTTCATGACACTTTACAAAAGGTCAAGTATTGTGCAAACTTTCCTTCAGTTTGGGTTCCTCTCATGATTAGACTGGGATTAAAGATTTGGGGAAAGAAGTGCCGTTCTCGTTACATCATAGTAACGGATAAATGCTATCCATTATGACTTATCAACAATGACATTAACCTTGATCACTTGCTTAAGGTGGTATCTCTTAGGCTTACCCACTGAAAATTTTCTCTCTTCCTTACCATGTTCTGTTTGTTAGAAGCATGTCATTAAATCCAACCTACATCCACAGAAAATTAAGCTCTACCTCCTGGATGAAGAACTACAAAGAATCTGTGACATATGCATTAAAACTACTACAGTCATTAGTAAATATTTTGAGAGAAATACATGAAAGGAATGCAAATATTCTCTTTCTCCTTAAAGGTCTGCCGACTGATCTTAAGATTTACCAGTGGATCTTGCCAATAGCAGTTATTGTTGTGATGTCCTAATAATGATTTTCTATTGTCCACATTTCTTCTACATTTATAGTTTATAATCCATCTGTTTAAAAAATATGCTCTTTCTCTGCCATTTATTTATTTAACCATTTATTTATGTCACTATGGACTCATGAATATTTATTTTATTCTTTTAGTTAAAATCTAATATTATTACTTATTTTTTGCTCACATTGTTCCAACTTTGTCTATAGAGAACTTTGAGGCTGACTCCTGTATCCTTTTGACATGTTCTATCCTTAAAGAAAAAAAGGTGTGGGTTTTTTTTAGCACTTTCAAAATTTCTAGCATTATAAGGTACTCCACATTTACCTTGCATGTTCCCTGCCTTAGCTCTACAATCAGCCATTCTTCCAATGATCTTGGTTTCCTTAATTACAGAAGGGTATTTAGAAACCAAGATATGGGAGCTGGGTGCATTCATTTTTACTGGGGTATCATGCCTCTAGGCTCCTCAATAGATATATAGAAAATATGTGTATATATATGAACCCACATATACACACATATCAATATTAATTTCTGCATGTATTTGTATATATAAATATGTACATATGTGTATACAAGTATATATACATTCATGCATACATATGTATGTATGTATTTGTGTAAATGTACATATATATTTTTTCAGTATAAATATGAGATTATACTAATATCCCCAGAGCTACTCTGAATATAACTGGTCTAATACTGACAACCAGTGTCAATTTAAAGGCTCCACCTTGTCTCTAAAATCCTAGATTAGCAACTGTGATGGGTTGAATTGTGTTCCCACAATAGATAACGTTGAAGTCTTGAGCCACAGTACCTTAGAATGATCTAATTTGAAAATGGAGTTGTTGCAGACATAATTAGTTAAGATGAGGTCATCCTGGAATATCCTCAATCTAATATGACTAGAGCCCTTAGAAGAAAAGGAGAAGGTAGAGACATAAAAGAAAGTCATGTGAAGACAGAAATGGGGATTTGGGTTATAGTGCCACGAACCAAGGAACACCAGAGGCTACCAGAGATGAAAGAGACAAGGAAGTATTCTTTCCTAAAGCCTCTGCAGGGAGCATGGCCCTACCAACACCTTGATGACAGACTTCTAGCCTCCAGAATAGTGAGAGAGCAACTTTTTGTTGTTTGAAGTCACCAGTTTGTGATATTTTGTTATGGTAGCCCTAGGAAATTAAAACAGCACCTATACATTTGTTACTATTTTCTCCCCTCCCCCACAGGAATACTAGCTCTTTTTTTTAAAATGTTACGTTAGTCACCATACAGTACATTATTAGTTTTTTTTTTTTTTAAAGATTTTATTTATTTGACAGAGAGAAACACAGCCAGAGAGGGAACAAAAGTAGGGGGAGTGAGAGAGGGAGAAGCAAGCTTCCCGCCGAGCAAGGAGCCTGATGTGGGACTTGATCCCGGGTCTCCGGGATCATAAGCTGAGCCGAAGGCAGTCTCTTAACCAACTGAGCCACCCAGGCGCCCCCATTATTAGTTTTTGATGTAGTGTTCCATGATTCATTGTTTGCATATAACACCCAGGGCTCCATGCAATACTATTTTCTGCTCTTTATACTCTTGATAACACACAAACTATCCACTTTACTCCAATGGCTATCTCGGTTATTTCACATTTAAGACCATCTGGATCCTTCTTACGTCCTTGGTAGCAAAGATGGTATCTTATTTTTTGTTACATCGCTATCACGTGGTTCAGGGCCAGGTAAAGTGCTCACTAAATGTCTTCCACTTGAACACCTATAGGCCTCCTCTGTCTGTCAACCTGGTAGACTAGACAGGAGAGTCTTCTTTCTAATACCCCCATTTTTTTTTCTTTTTGGCCTTAAGATCTGCTAGGTGAAGTTCATTCATCTGTCTTTCCTTCCTTTTTCCTTTCCTTCCTCCCTTCATTTCTCCCCTTCTCCCTCCCTCCTACTGTCCCTACAACTAATAGTCACTGGGTATATACCATGTGCATAGACCAGTTTTAGACACTAGAGAATTAACAGTGAAAAAAAGAGACAAAAATCCTTGCTGTCTTGGAGGCTTACATTCTAATGAGGGAGAAAAATCTAGAATCTGAATGGCAAATTACTATGTCTAAATGACAAATAAGTAGTGGTTCAGAATGATAGACTGTACTTTGGGAATGATTCCAATGGGTTACTTGGCCAGCTATGGTCTGGCAGCTTCCTTGCCCAAACCAAAGCCCCTAGCTGAACAGCTATACTTTTCTTACTCAATTTTTAAATTATTCTCTTCTCCCTAAGAAGGAGAGGGAGCTGAAGGAGAAGAGGAGAAAACAAACTGGCCAGAAAAAAAGAGTAGAAAGGAAGGAATGAGAATACTGATTCTCCTACAATGTATTTTAATTCCAACCCTCCCTGAGCTGTGTCAGGCCTTACCTATTTTAATGCCTTTGTTATAATTACATCATTAATTGAAAACACAACTGCATAATAATAATAACTAGACAGAACTGAGAGTTTGCTATGTGCCAGGAAGTGGTCTAGACACTCACCAACTTGATCCCACTTAGTCCTCACCACAATTCTACGAGACAAGTGCGATAAATTTTCTTTGCACAGATGAAGAGCTGGCTGTTCAGAGAGGTAGTCATTTGCTCTGAATCTTATAGTCGGTAAAAGGCAGAGTCCAGACTCAGACACCAGGATGCCAGATTTCCAAGTCCTGACCCTTCCTCCTGTTTTTAGGGAAACCTCCCTCCCCCGGCACCAGCTGGCCAGAGCTGCCACCCAACACAGCCTTCAAACAAAATTCCTTCCATAGAAATGTTCTTCTCAACAATGGACCCTCTTGCTGACCCTGTTCCCTTCAGCACTTCATTGTGAGGATTTCTTTCTTTTCTTTTCTTTTTTTTTTCCTTACTGCTCTGTCCCAATGCTCTTTCTCCCCTGGTTACTGGGGTAACAGGTATCTTGGGTGATATCTGCTGGATTTCCTATGGCCATGGCCTCTTTATCTTTCCCAGCACCTCTCAGCCTTTTAATTGTCTCCCTATTATTTAAGCCAGCATGGAGCAATTTTCTAAAACATCCAATTAGCAAGTGCACAGAAGGAACTGGGCTCATAATTAATTAGTGATTCTAGGACACAACAAAGCAAAAATAAAGCCAAGGATGTGGAAAGCACTGAAAACTGAAACTACAGGAAGAAGAGACACACATTCCTGGACCTTTCCCCACAAGGGGCAAAGAATCAAACAATCCACTCACTAATTCAAATCCCTAAAGCCCCTCCATACATTTTGGGATTGAACAACATCAATCATTGGGTGACAGGCCCAAGTGAAACATCTCCCCCTCCAGGATGAATGGCTGCTTCTGTTTTTTAGCAGTGAATTGATTCTTTCCCCATTGTTTTCATACGAAAAGGTTGGCCCCTCTTTCTTCCCACAATTGTTCAAGTCTCTTCAGAGACAGTCTTTCCTGCAAGATGGCCCCAACCCCCAGGATTTCTTGCTCATCAGCAAAACAGAGGTCAAGTTTGAACTCCAGGATGCAACAGACCAAGCTAGAATGACTGTGGCAGCTGAGAAAGAGAAGACAGTAGAAGAATGCCAGGATTCTCAGATGTACAGTTAATATTCCAGTCTAGAGAAGAGAAGGAGGGCTTTGGTAGAAGCTTATCCAGATCAAATTTTCCCCAGACAGCAACTCATTCTCCAACACACTTGTGAAGTATAAATGGCAGGGGAGTAACAGGACTGCTATTACTCAAAGTGTTACCGTTTCATTAGGAGGGAATAAAGATGATTTCTTCAGGGGTTTTTTGGTTACTTTTTTCTCTGGAGGAAATAAGGATTATCCTGTATGGCTTTTGGTTAATATGGACTGTCATTATTGCCTGAAAGGCCAGAGCCAACAAAAAAAGAAGTCTGAAGAGCATCACAGCAAGTTCCCACATCTCAGGGGGGTGACATCACCACCATCACATACTTGCCAACAGTGAAAATTAGAAGACTTATATAGAACACCCCAGAGTTATAGGAATCTTTCACTACTTTTTCTTACCTATAGCCTAATTTCTTTTGGCTCTAGACTGAACTAATACCAGCTTTCAGGGCTGATCTCTGTGCTCATGGGAATATACCCAAACCCATCCCATCAAGCTATGGTCTAAGCACTTTGATTACTACCATGGCAATGAATATGAGCAAGGTTAGATGAAAGTGAAAATAGCCCCTAAGACATTTATAAGACAGACTAGTTGCTGCCACTGCTGCTCAAAAGAGTAAATAACTATGATGCATGTTGCTAAGCAATGTTGCATTTTCAGTCCTTAATAACTCCATTAGTAACAAAGGATGAAAAACTACATTTTGAGATTGATGAGATGCTTTACATTGCTTCTGTGAATAATCAGCCTCAGCAACCATGGCTCCTAACACAAAGCAAAAATGATTGTCCTTTGTCCCCTAGCTGGGATGCATATTAGAACTCAGTGGTATATGCCCCTTTGGAAAGTCTATGTGTGCTCTGCTAACCCATCTTCCCATGGTACTTTAAGTCTTAAACAAAAATACATGAATTGATAAATAACCACATATTCTTTCCCCAAAATGCTGCTTCTTGCTTATTACATATGCCTATGTAATAAGTGCTTGAAAATTGTGAATTTTAAATACCATACCCTTAAAGATTTATACAATACAATGATTCTACAAATATCCATCCTACTGGTTCAAAGATAGTGCTGCTTTGGGGGATTCTGTGTGAAGGTGACCAACTCTGCAGACCAGTCCCAGATCCTGTGTTGATGACAACTACCCCTTGGTTTATAAAGGCTAGAAAATTGCTCAAAAGGAGCTGCCAACTAATGGCTTCTTGCCCCTTTCCCCCAGTTACCCAGCATTTCCCAGCTCCTAAGTATTAGACAGAAATAGTCTGCAAGAAAGTAACCTCTTTGGCAGGATTCTACCAATGGAATTCTGGAACTTTTCATCTCCTTAGATAAGCAATGCTGCCCAAGAGACACTACTGTCTGAAAGAGCGCAGAGTGTGAAGCCAGACTCTCTTTCTTTCTTTCTCTCTCTTTCTTTCTCCCTTCCTTTCTCTTTCTTTCTTTCTTTCTTTCTTTCTTTCTTTCTTTCTTTCTTTCTTTCTTTCTTTCTTTCTTTCTTTCTTTCTTTCTTTCTTTCTTTCTTTCCTTACCTATTTTTCCTATCTTTCCTTTCTTTCTTTCTCCCTTCTTCCCTCCTTCCCTTCCTTCCTTCTTTCTTCCTTTCCTTTGCCCTTTCCTTTCCTTTTTCCTTTCCCCTTTCCCCTTTCCTTTCCTTTCCTTTCAAGATTTTATTTATTTATTACAGAAAGAGACAGTGAGAGAGAGAACACAGCACTAACCACAAGAGCTGGAGAGGGAGAAGCAGGTTCCCTGCTGAGCAGGGAGCCCAATTTGGTGGAGCCAGACTTTCTAAGGTAAATCTCAACTACACAATTTCCCATTGAAGTGACTTGGGCAAATTCATGTCTTCCTGCCTCTATTTACAATGATTAAATAAGTTGATATATGCAAATATATGCAAAACATGATATATGCTTAAAACAGTGCCTTCTGGCACCTTTTGGCTCTGGAGTGGAGCTATATAAACATTTGCAAGAATCTTCAAATACCTCCGTGGTCAAAACAAGCAAATACCTGTTTGCAAAGGAGGAAAAAACACACTCCAGAATGCACCCTTAGGATCTGTATTTACTTCAGAGGAAGTCACTGATCTAGAGAAGTTAGAAATTGCCAAAATTTGAATTCCTATAACATCAAACTGTTACTAATTATGGTTCTGGTCATATGCCATATGTTTCCCAGATATTACAAATGTTCCATGGAAAAATAAGTGGTTAATAAGGGTGGGAAAAACATATAGTAAATGTTCTTGTTTTTCTTGGCTGTTAACTTTAAAATAATGAAATATTCAATGAAAAGTATCCAACTGCAGTGACTTCTTACCACTTCAAAAAGACACTCTTGAACTACTGAAAGTTAGAAATCTATGTTCAAATAGCATCATAAAGCAATTTATTCTGAATCTCTTACATTTTAAATTTTGAAAAATGTAATGTCCCAGGTGTTTGTCACAGTAGAAAATACAATGGTAGATGTTAAATTAACTCCACGTGATTCTCATTTTCAGACATACAATTTTAGACTGCTGAAGACTTTCAATGTGTCCCCTTGAGTAGCATAAAGAAAGGCTTTAAATATAATTTTGTTCTTGTGGGTCTTTTTTTCTTCTAGGAGCACATTTCTCTCAGACAATTTCTCAATATTGTTATTTAACAGGCTAAGTGTTTTAGACTTCTTTTAAACTCCTTTTATTTTACTTAAATGAATATGAATGCAGTGAGTTTCTGCAACTATCCAGTGAAAGAAAATTAAATTACTGATCAAGTGCTCTTCACTTATAAAGGCCATACTGGCAGTAGGAAGAAAAGGGTATGTTTTATTTCAGTAGCTTTTACACTAAAGAGCAGTGTTTTTGTTTTTGTTTTAAATAAATCAGTCTGGTATTCTCATTCATTCCTATTTTCTGATTAAAGTAAGGCATGATAGCATCATGTAGGTGCTAAAAATTGATCAAGATCTGATCCAAGATACTTTGGAGACAGGGCCTATTATCTACAGCCTGATACTCCTCCATGTAATATGAATGCTTACTAGGTGACAGGCAATGCCAGGGGCTAGAATTATAAAGATGAGAAAAATAGACCCAAGCCCTGTCCTCCCGGAGTTTGAAGTTTGGGGCGGTGCTTTTTAAAGTGTCTGTGGAGCATAGCCATCCCATGAGCTATTCTTTCCAGACTGCAACAGGGTAAGTATTGATATTGCAAGTAATTGTTTAGACATTTTTCCAGTAGTTGGACATTACTGCAACACTGAAATGTGTGATCAAGTGGACTCATCTCATTGAACGGAGTATAGATGGGGTATATGCAGGACTTACATCGTCAGTTTCCCACAGAGAGGTCTAAGTACTGGTCACAGATAAGAACATACATACTGGCATGTGATGGACTGGAAATTTTTTTTAAAAAATCTAGCCCTCTCCATAGATAGTTTGAAAAACACTAGTCTAGTGTTTTTTAAGCATTATAGGAAAGAGAGAAAGAGGGATGGGAGGGAAGGAAGGAGGAAGGAAGAGTGGGGAGAGAAACAGAGACAGACCAGGGCGGGGGAGAATGGAGAGAGGGAGAAAGTTTAATTCCAACTGAGAACATTTGGGAAAGTGCCATGAAAGAAATAATCTTAAGCATGAATTTGAATTTCAGAGGTTAGAGATCACAAGAGCTAAGAAGGCAGAAAAGTGAAGGGAGATGCTCCTTATGCTGTCCAGGCCACCTGATTCACGGCTGTCAGAGAGTGATATGGAGACAGGAGCAAATGGAGTTAAGAAGAAGATTCTGAAAAGGTGGGCTGTAATCAGTTAGTAGAAAATTTTGAGCACCATGAAAAAGAATTAGAACTTTATTTTAGAGACAGTGGTAGCTTTAAATATGACTGAGATGATAGGGAAATGAAAGAAAGCTCTATTTTTACAAAATAACACTGGTATTATTTGAAATATATGCAATATTTTGAGGCAGGAGGTCTTGAGGTACATAATAACAGTAAAAAAGAATTTTAAAAAAATAGTTCCCCTAATAGTGCCATATATTAGCCATGTGTCTAAGTAAATTTAAGCAATATTAAATCTTCCCAGGCACAACAGCATAGTAAAACACCACTTTTAGAAGATCTAATCATGCACGATTGAAGTGATTTTCAAATGCCATTGCTTAGTTTAACAGTGACAGGAAGAACACACATGCTTCCCATTCTCAGAAACTTTGACTAAACCACAGATACTAAGGGAACATTAAACCAATATATTATTGTAATAACTTATACTTAAATGTCAAGTACCATCACCAAAGGATACAAGAGTGGCACTTTTTTCTCTCTGTTTTTATTCGCTTCCCATAAAACTACATTTGCAGTCATTAAATGTGCCTCACTTAAGTTTCTATGTGTCCCCAAAAGGCTATTAATTCTTGCAACTGATTGGGTTGGAGTCTTCTTAAGATTCCCATAAATGTATCTTTAAAAAAAACGTGAGCCACTAAGTAAGTTTTAAACTTTGAGGGTAAAATTTTATAACACTTTAACAAATAAAACAAGCCTCTCATAGTGTAGGCACGCAGAAAACTGTATTGCCATGTTAGGATTTCACATGTTTGACTGAGTAAAAATCTAATCAGTTACCCTTCTAATTCTGGTTTCATAGTATTATTTTTTACTGTGACGTAAGAACTATAGAATTCTAAAGATACCATCTGGTTAAACTGAAAGCTACGCATTTCGAATTGGACATGTTTGAGACAACCATAACACAAAGCTAGAATGCAGCAGTGGGCGTCACTGATTATGATACACTGAAAGTTGTGATTTCTCAACCGAGCATGGGTTTACCCCTCCCAGGAGGTATCTGGCATTAAAGAGATCGCTGTCATGACAGCAGGATACTACTGGCACCAGAATGCTACCAAACATTCTCCAGTGCATGGGACAGCCCCTTGCCACAGAATGATCTGGTCCAAAATGTCAACAGAGCTGCCTGAGCCCAGGATCCCACTAACATTTCCATAATTCTTGGCATACACGAAAATAATCACTTTGATTCATGAAATCTGAATATCAGAAATAAAGTTGTTTCCAGAGACTGAAATAGATAATTATTATGCCTCCTTTGACTCTAATGAACTTGCCTCTGATTTTTGTAAGCAAGACCTGAAGGTGACTCTCATAGGGGCCCTGGTCTAATTCCATCAATGGTGACACCTTATATGCAATATGGAAACACTGTCAATCAGGAAATCTTCAAGTAGATCTTCAGAAAAGACAGGCATGGCTGAAGACTCAAACAAGGTTCCAGATACGTATGATTTTCTGAGTTGTAAGTCACTGATTATTTTAAGATGCATCATCAATTAAGTAACAGCTTTTGGGAATGTGGCAAAGAAATCCCTTTCCTTAAATGCATACATTGATTTTAAGATGTGTAACTTTTTTTGGAGATAGTAAATGTGCAAAATCTACAAAGTACATTAAGTGTATAATAAGATATACCAAGCACTGCGTTAAAACAAATAGACTCTTAAATACTCTCCCTCTTGGATCCTTCTCCATCAATGTTAGCTTCCACTGTTTTCATTTAAGTCTTTTTATTGCTCCTCTTGTCCCCTGCTCAACACTCTAAGAAGAGGAGGTAAGGTGCAAGGTGGGCTGTGGTATCACTAGATCCTCAGAAACAAGAATACAAATCTCATGGCTTCCTTCTCTTATGTTCCTCTCTTGGAGTGTCTCCAAAATCTCTAACTTGAATTAAGTACTATGCAGAACACCTGTCTTAACACAGTTAGAACATTTCACTTTATTTAACTAAACAAAGGAATAATACACTTAGATGCAATACAACAAATATTTGAATTTACTTTTTAAATTTTACCTAAAGACTACCCACACCACTCATGAACAAACAAAAACTTATTATAAGACCTATATATTTCCTTATTGACATATTATCCACTTGTTCCACTAGAATTTAGGACCCATGGCAACAGGAATTTTTGTCTTGTGTGTATTGGCTGAATGAATGAATGAATGAATGAATGAATTTATCTCCCAAAGAGCACAGTCACTATAAAATCACAAGCTTCTTTTATTTTCACACTAGTGATAGAAGACAATATGACTCATTCTGTTAGAGACTATTCATGTTCACTCATTCTCTACAAGTCTTTCATAATCTACCCTGCCACCTTTCTAGCTTTCCCTCACATCATGTCCCTCTTGCCCTCTAGCAACACTGGCCTGGGTTTAGTTCCCAGTAAGTGCTATGCTCCCTGCTGCCTTAGGCCCTCCCAGAACACTTTCCTCCATGTTCCCAATCTCTGCATATTTCTTCAGGAAAGCCTTCCCTGATGACCTCTTATCTAAATGTAGAACATGTATTTTATGGTCTCAGTTTCCCATGTTGGTTTTTTTCCGCATCATAGTAATGATCACATTTGTAAAGTGTGTGCAGTTATTTGATGACCGTGTCTGTCCCATTCCACAACACTCAACTGTAGGCAGAAATCATGCCCGTCTTGCCCCTATTAATATTCCCATCATTTAACACAGTGCCTGTCATAGAGCAAGTACTCGATACATATTTATTGGATGAATAAATGAATTATGTTTCTAGGAACATTATGTTATGGAATATACTAAGTCCAGTTTGGACTATATCATTCTCCACTAGGACTCAAATTGGTAGGTGCTTAATCAATACTTTTTGGTTAATTGGAATCATTTATCTACTGTCATTAAACAATCTGCTTCTAAGTTACATGACACTAAGTCTACATGTTGCAAAATTGCTAGAAATCAATTTCTCTCTTTCTATTCTGTTTTTTCTACATACTAATAAAAAAGCAGCTTGGTTTATTATTTTTTTCACTGAATTTGTCAGCTATTTTGACATTAAGAACATGACTGTGTGGAAAATGGTTGTCAGGGAATCAATTATTTGGATGATCAGTATTTGTCTCTATTTGAAAACATCTGGAAGCATACTTTAATTATCCCCTAGATATTTGGCATCTTATGTTCTCTGCCTCTGAGATAATCTATCCTTATGGCTGTTTTTGAATGAAAGATATTCTGTTGACACAATAGGTGTTTTGTTTACTGATAGTGGAGCATTTATAGGACATTGAAAATAAAGAGTAGTGAGCTCTCAGCCTAAAAGTATTAAAATAATATTTTTAAGAGGAGAAGGAAAGGGGTCTTTAGTGCAGAAATCTATAGAAAAATATAATTCCATGCAATCATGCAACTGAGAAGCTAGTTACATAGGAAGCCTTGGGGAAGATATGGATTTCTTGAGGATCTAGACGAAATGAGTCTAGCCTAAAGGAGCTGAAGAAAGATACGCAAGTGACAGGAAATCAGAAATAATTGTAAACCTGGGGTCTATTCATAAACTTCATCTTAAAATAGTTTCTTTGCATATATCTTTCCTATCTATTGCTATCAAAATCTCTGTCACGAGGTAAGAGTTCCAGAAAGCACAGATATGGGGCAGTATCTGCCAGCTGCGGCCATCCAGTTGGAAAGCCCCAGTTAGGAGGTTTAGCCTCCTCATCCCTGCCCTGCCCACTCCGCTCTCAAGACAGCAGTCCTTGAACAGGAAGTGGCTCCTTCACTGACTCAAGACCTTTCCTGATAATTTCTCACCCAAATTGTCCTTTTTTGATTCTGGAAGATGCCTTGAATGTGCAGCATGAACTCCTGCAGCCTAGCCTCTCTTTGTTCCACATAAACCAGAGATGAAGTCAAGTGTAGCTGGGGCTCACTCACACAGAGAATCTGTAGCAGGAACCTGTCCCCAAGATGACAGAAAAGAAACCTGCATGTTTGAGGAGGCTCAGGGACACCAGAAGCTAATAGCAGACATGTTGATTCTCTATACCTCCATGTCAAGGGGAATGATTGTTATATTGAATCATACTCATGCTTTCATGTCTTTTGGGCAACAACACATTTTCCTATTTATTTTGATGTCAGAAACATCCAAGGAACTCATGCAATGGCTACTATAATGCTTATGGTTGTGAGGATGATAAGTATTCCAACCAGATTATCACAAGAAGAAAGAGCATCTAAGGCTGTCTGATCACTACCAATTTAAATGGATAATTCTATCTTGGCCTCTAGAATAAATGTATTGGGGTTGAGGCTCAGTTCTCAATGATATGAAGAAAAAAAAATAGAGTTTGCTTAACATGACCTCAAATATTTTATTACTGTACTATGTATCTCGTTAAAAGGACTGGCCTATCAGATTTGGAGTACAGACTTTTCACTTTCACTTTCTTGTTACATCCAGATAAACCATGTTGTTCATTTTATACCTGAACCATAGAGACTTAATGGGGTTAAAGAAAGTGGGCTGAGAACGAGATGAGTACATTTAAATTTCATTTTACAGCAAGTTATTTCCCTTCCCTGCAACCTCAGGAAAATACAAAATAAGGTTCTGTTCTCACCCATATTTATTTTATTTTTGTCATTTGTTCTTCTTTTAAAACTATCTGGTCAAGTAAATATTAGATGAATATTGATGCCTTGTTCACAAACAGCCATAAAAAAGTATTACCAGGGCCTAAGCCATATTATTACCTTGCTTATAAATCTTATCTGGCTCTCATCTGGGGCCATTAGCATATCTTGAAAAATTTCCAAGAACTTCATATACCAGTAGATTTCCTTTCCTGAAAAGCCAGTTTCCTAAATATTCAACGAGATGGCTTTTGAGATCCACTCACATCAACAAATTAGGAAAGTAATAATGTTCTTATCTTAACAGGAAATCCACTATTGCGGGTGTTGCTGCCCTAATTATACCATAATAGGATTTCAAAAGAATTGTTTCTGAATTAAAAAAAGAAAATCCCATCTACTTCAATTTTCCATACCAAAAGAGTAGATTTAGAAAATAAGAAAGGGTACATACATACTGCTTTTTTTTTTTCCAGGAAGGAAGTCAGGTTTTTACTTCATGATCATGTCTCCTGTTGCTTCTTTTAAAGCAAACTTCTTACACTTCAATAAGATTTCCATTTAATCAGAGTCACCACAGAACAGAATAGAGTTTTTAAAAAATGAGAACGTACCATAGTTTTCTTGTCAGTAACATACACACTCATCAAGAGTTAAACTGGAAATAGATACCTTGTGACCAAGGTTTAATGGCAGATGAATAAGCTAGCATTTGTTTTTTACTAAATAGCAAACATATACACACGCAATAACCTAGCAGAGAAGCAACATTTTTGCATTCTGAATCATAACTTAATAATAATCACAATTTTAAACCCAGGCATTTGAGAGGCTAAAAAGGGGAACTCACAACGTGTAGTCAGGCAGCGCCTCGGATCACAGAGTCTTCCGCGGGACCACGGCCGACTGTATCACCGGCAGCTCAATGGCCCTGCAACTGAGATCACTCATAATTACTGACTATTTTACTTGAACATCTGACAGTTCGGGAAGCAATATGTAAGGCCGTTACTTTTGTTTCTTCTGCAGTTGCCTTTGCAAACAGGAAACAGGAAACACACCTACAAGAACACTGACATATCTCAGCCTAATTGGTCTTTAGCTCAAAGTACCCAGGGGCAAGTCTTCTATTACAGGGGTGATAAGTACAGTCCCCAAAAGTATGGGCCTCAGGTTCTAACATTTCATAGTTTAAAATCTTCTAGATAGCTGCTATACAGGTCATTTATTACACAAAGTGACAGGCGCTTTTAGTAACAGTCAGGCCTTATGGCCTTAATCCTGGAAGGACTATAAATCTCATAATAAACTCATGTATATGAGCATATATACAATATGTATATGTATCAATACATATTATATATATAATATATATACACATGTGTGTATATATACAGAAATATATACAATATTAAGGAATGTATTATTTTAAAATATATACATACATAAGTAATGTATTATTTTAAAGAACATATATTTTTCCTGGTACATATATGGAAACTATCATTCAGGAATCTTTTGGCTACAAATAACAGAAACCCCAACTCAAACTCACTTATTCAAATAAATAACAAAACAAGGAAATATTTTGGTGCATTGAGCTGGGGGAAAAATGTCCAGATGTAGAGCTGGTTTGGGGAAAACAGAGGTTCACTACATCATTTGAGTCTCTGCAATTCCCTTGGCACAGGTATTCATGCTCTGCAGATTGATTTCCACTTCAGGCTGCCTACTGCCCCTTGGTGCAAAAAATACTCCCTGTAGCAGTTCAAGACTGCATATGTGTCTTCCAAGAAGACAGTGTCAGCATTCTGACAGTCCCAGGTTCTGAGGCCTCTCAGGTTGCCCATCATTGACTCAGTCACTGTGCTGAATGCTATAATCAAAGCTTATCCCTTGGAGGTGAGGGGAAGATCATTAGAAGAAAAATGACATGGAAGGTCATTCACAACACTGAGAGGAAGGGGAAAGAGATTATTGTGGAGGAAATCAACCAACGTCCACCACAGCGTCTGACAATCATCTGAAGATAGATATTTGAGGATGGGTATCATGAAAACACAATTTCTTGCACTATTTAAAGATAGCAACAAGAGAATGAGCTAAGTTTCAAGAGATAGTGATTACCCAAATCTTTACATTCCGTTGGACTTTCTGTTAACATTGGATTTGCTCTCTAAGAAAACAGGTCAGAATATTTCCACTGGGGGCACCTGGGTGGCTCAGCCAGTTAAGCCTCTGACTTCAGCTCAGGGTCCTGAGATGGAGCCCCACATTGGGCTCCCTGCTCAGTGGGGAGCATCCTTCTCCCTCTCCCTCTGCCCCTCTTCCCTACTTGTGTTCTTTCTCTTTCTCACTGTCAAATAAAGAAATTAACTAAATAAATCTTTTAAAAAAGAAAATATTTCCTAAAAAAGAGAATGTTTCCACTGTGTTTATGAAATACATTTTATAGTCTATGACATGCTCTTGCATTTGATCTTCCATTTTGACTTCCAAACAACAATGCTGTGGGGGTGGGGTGGCAGGGGCTGGTTGGGGGGTGGCAAGGGGGTGGGGGGGGCGAGGGGACAGACATTCCCATTGGAACCTTACAGGGTGGGGCAGACTGCTGGTTACCTATCCAATTCCCTGTCTACTGTTTTTCCTTATAGAACCTTGGTTTTGTCAGGGCAGCAAATGGCCCTGTAAAAACTGCAGCTAAGGATGGGCAGGTGGAATAGTTTGGGCCCCTGCCATGTAAGTTTAAGTGACTACACAGGGCTCTCAGAAAAGCTCTTTAAAAAAGCTCTCCACTCACTTTTTTATCTTTGCCCTTCCTCTTCTTCATGCCTGAAACATTGATTCAATTCCAGAGATAAAGACATATTTGCAGTGACGAAGTGACAAGCATGAAGACAAAAGCCACATGCTGTGAGGACTAAATTGAAAAAAAAGCACCACTACACTGGGCCTGCTCCTGGGCTGCTTCATGAAGGAAAAGAAAAAAGAAAGGGAGAAGGGAAGGGAAGGAAAGAGAAGAGGAAGGGAGGGGGGGAGGAGGAGCAGGGGAGGGGAGGGAAGACAAGGGGAGGGGAGGGGAGAGGAGGGGAAGGGAAGGAACCCCTCTGTTTGGCTCAGCTACTGTAGAAGGATTCTTGTTACATGCAGCTGAACACACCTTGGCTACAAGGAGGTTTCGCGACAATGTAATGACAAATCAAGGCTTAATTCCAGGGCTCTTGATGCCTGTCCAGCGATATTGCCAATGACTACAGTGCCTCTCCAAAAGCAGAATCTGTCCTCTGCATACCATACAAACAGGCATTGTTAATATTTTAACAAATAGCTTGTTTCAATGATCTGAGCCACAGTTCAAATGGTGAGAAGAGATTCATTGCTTTTGTTTTTGGTTTCTTTAGCTTTTTAACATGTGACACTCAGGTACTTGGAGAACTGCTAAGACATGAAGCCCATCATTTGACCAAACGGCTACAGAAGCCCATCTGTGACCAAAATTTCTTTCAAAGCTGCTCGGGAAGAACTGGCCATCTTCCCAAATCTTGCCATGGATGATATTTCTTCCTGGACCTTCTCATTCACTTAGGTATTAAAACACACAAGAGGAGTTTTGGTATCTGGCTCCACACGTAAGGGGCTTAAAAATCACCACTCTGTCCTAACAACAAGTAGAATTCAATAACTTTTCCTGGATCTGTAAGAGAGGGAAGGACACAGGCAGAGCCCGCCTCTGCCCCCAAGGTTGGAAAGAGGAGCAGGGGAATACAGGGAGTCTTGGCTTCCCTGGGCAGGGCCTTACCAGCAGACACTGCCGTAGAAAGCAGGTGGGGGGTAGAAGACCTGAATCGTCATTTCTGAATTGCTGGAATCTCTGTGGGGACAACTAAAGCACTAGGGGGACCCAGTCAATAAAAAAGGGGGGCCCTCACAACACTGTGAGATTTACTTCCGGGACATCTACCGGATTCCCACAGTCAGTATCAGAGAAATACTTCCTCCAGCTTCTAGAATGCAAAGGGGAAAAGGAACCATTTTGAAATATGCCAGAGGACTTTGTTTTTTTTTTTTTTTTAAGATTTTATTTATTTATTTGAGAGAGAGAGAGAGAGAATGAAAGAGAGAGCATGAAAGAGGCGAAGGTCAGAAGGAAAAGCAGACTCCCAGCTGAGCAGGGAGCCGGATGTGGGGCTGGGTTCCAGGACTCCAGGATCACGACCTGAGCCAAAGGAAGTTGCTTAACCAACCGAACCACCCAGGTGCCTCAGAGTACTCTGTTCTTAACAAAGGCTGCCCTCAGAGTAAACTAGTTAACTAGAGCCTAACCTGCTAGAGTTTTATGAAGACCTTAACTGACCCAGGGAAGGGACATCCTGGATCCAGTCTTCTCTAGCCTTCCACTGTGGGAGAAGGGAAATACTCAACCGCAGCCCACACTAGCCATCCTGAGAAAAGGGGGAGAAAAAAAACCTAGAACATTGTGAGGGTCACAGTCCAGAGACACGGGCTCACCAAAAGTCTGAGACCTAATCATAGGATGTGCAGAGTGCCTCCTCTTCCTGAAAACCTCACCACCACATTATTAAAGATCTATTTATAGCAGTTCCTATCACCTGGGACATTGTGTCTGGCTATCAGGAAAAAATTACAAGGCATACCAAAAGGAAGAAAAAAAATACAATTTGAAAAGACAGAGCAAGCATCAGTATCCATCAAGGGTGGAAAAATGGAATTAAAAAACAACACAGCTCTCACAAAGGTTGGAATCATTCACTGAGCCAAAAGTCAAGGAGGAGTCATACCCAAAGATCAATTCCAGAGGGATTAAGGGTTTAGTTGTGAAAATTGAAAACAAAATGTGAAAACATGAAGGAACATATTTTGGATCTCCAAATGGGAAAGGAATTCTTAAGATATGAAAGTGCTAATCGCAGAAGAAAAGACAAATAAGATTGTCCCATTATAATATTAAGATCTTTGTTTATAAAAATGTACAGTGAAGAAAGCAGAAGACATGCCAACATCTGAGATAAGTTTGCAACAAGTCAACAAAAGACCACTATTCAAATTACATAAAGATATGTTACAAATCAGAAAGAAAAGGACAACACAATAAAAAAATGAGCAATAGATCTGACACATTGTCACAGAAGAGAAAACAAGAATGGTAAATGTACACTAAAAAAAGATGAGCAACCTCATTTGTAATCGGGAAAATGTAAATTAAACTGATGGTGGGAGTAGAAGTTGATAGAAGCACTTGCAAACAATTTAACCTTAACTCATGAAGCTGAGTGTTATATTGCCTTCCAACTGAGTAAACCCACTCTTACCTATATTCTCTAGAGAAATTCTTACATGTTGGTCCTGGAAGACATGCACAAAATCTTTAAAATGGATTTCCTTTTTTATAACAAAAAGCTATATTTAACACAAATGTCCATCAACCAGTAAGCAATTAAATAAACTGAGTTACACACATACAATGAAATATTAGACAAGGAAAATCTAAGTCCGAGCTATAGGTAACAACTTGGGTGAACCTTAATAGCATAGTGAATAATAAAAGGCAAGTATGAGGTAACTACATACAAACAGTGATCTTTCTTTCTTTCTTTTCTCTCTCTCTCTCTCTCTCTCTCTCTCTATCTCTTTCTTTCTTTTATAAATAATACCCAACAATAACAAATACAGGTAATATTTTTGTTTAGGTAAGCCCATATATGATACATTTTTTACAGTTACATATCATTTTGTCACATGTGAAGATCTGTGTTACCAGCACTGCAGTCAAGATGCAGAACTACTTATTATTATGCAGAATTCCATCTCACTACCATTTTACAGGCACACCTATCCCCTCTGCTCCCATCCCTTGTCCCTGGAAACCATTACTCCGTTCTCCAGCTTTATAATTTTGTTATTTCTAGAATATTAATAAGTGGATTAGGATATATGTGACCTTTTGATATGTGACCTTTTGAGACTTAGAAGTCACACAATGTGTGACCTTTTGATGTTGTGGGGTTTTTGTTGTTTTCTTGTTTTTGTTTTGTTTTGTTTTGTTTTTTTACTGAGATCCAAGGCATTGCTTGCACCCATGTGGGTGTATCAGCAGTTTGCTCCCTTTTATGGCTAAATAGTATCTCATGGTTTGGATGTACCATGGTTTAACCACTCACTTACTGTAGGGCATTTTGGTTGTTTTGGGTTTGGGGCTTATTGTAAATAAAGCCTTTAGGAAAAACTGTCTATAGGTTTTGTGTGGATATAAGTTATTTCTCTGGATATATGCCTAGGATAGTGGCTGCTGGGTCAGATGGGTTTATGTAAATTATGTAAATTGCATATGTAAATTATGTAAATGCAAAGCTAGATAGTGATTGCAGGTCAGATGGTTTGGTTTATATAAATTACGTATGTAAATTATGTAAATTACATATGTAAATTATGTAAATGCAAAGATATTTTCCAACGTGGTTGCACCATTTTAACCACCAGCAATGTATGAGAGATTCAGTTTAGCCACATCTTTGCCAATATTTGGCATTATCGCTATTTAATTCGGACTGTTCTAATAGATGGGTAGTGGTGTCTCATTACGGTCTTCCTTTGCGTTTCCCTAATAGCTAGTAATGTTGAACACCTTTTTATGTGTATATCCGCCATCTGTACATCCTAGAAATGCCTCTGGCTTTTGCCTGTCCTCTAATAGAACTGTTTCTTTTCTATCTGTTAAGTTTTGAGTTCTAGATATAGTGTAGGTATAAGTCCTTTGTCAGGTATGTGTTTTGTAACTATTTTTCTCAGACTACAGCTTATCTTTTCCCGTCTCTTGGTATATCCTTTCAAATTAATGTTTTCATGTTCTTTAGGTACAAATCCAGTAGTGCGATTAATGGATTATAGGATAGTTCTATTTTTAACTTTCAAGGAATCTCCATGTTGTTTTCCACAGTGGCTGCACCACTTTGCAATCCCACCAACAGAGCATAAGAAGGGTTCCTTTTTCTCCACATCCTTGCTCATACTTGTTCCTTGTGTTTTTGATTTTAGTCATTTTGACAGCTGTGAGTTGTTAGCTCATTGTAGTTTTGATTTGCATTTTACTGATGATGAGTGACGTTCAGCATCTTCTCATACGTTTGTTGGCCATCTCTTTGTCTCCTTTTCATAAAAATTTTTAGAGTAATCTTATCTATATCTACAAAAATTTTTTTGAAAAATTTTAAAGAATTTTATTAAACCTATCAATTTAAGGAAATATCAATTTAAGGAAAATTGACATCTCTACTATGTTGAATCTTCCAATCGATGAACATAGTATGGCTCTCCATTTACTTAGATGTTCTTCGATTTCTTTCATCAGCATTTTGTAGTTTTCAGCATACAAATCCTACATGTTATGTTAAATTTATTTACACTTAAGTATTTTATATGTTTTTGAGCTATTATAAGTGATATTGTATATTTAATTTCAATACTCACATACACATTGCTAGTCACAGAAATATAACTGATTTTCTATGTTTGTTTTATATCCTGCAACTTAGCTGAACTCACTTATTAGTTCTAGTTTTTCACAGATTCCATTGGATGTTTTTCATGCCATCCGCAAACAGAAGCAATTTTATTTCTTCCTTTTGGATCTATATGCCTTTATTTTCTCTTCTTATTTTATTGTACTGTGCAGAACTTCCAGTAGTATATTGAATAGGAATAATGAGAAAGGACATCCTTGTTTTGCATCTGATATTATGGGGAAAGGATTCAGTCTTTCACTATTAAGTACGTTATTAGCTGCAAGTGTTTGATAGATATTCTTAAATTAATTTTAAGAAGCTACCTACCCTCTATTCTTATTTTTCTTAAGGCTTTTTTTTTAACTATGAATTACTAAATTTTGTTGAATAATTTTTCTGCTCAATTAGCATTATTGTGATTTTTTTCTTTAGACTGTTTACATGGTGGAATATACTAATTGATTTTCAAATATTTTTTAAAGATTTATTTATTTAATTCATTTATTTGACACAGAGAGAGAGAGTATAAGCAGGGGGAGTGGAAGGCAGTGGGAGAGGGAAAAGCAGGCACTCCTGGGAGCAGGGAGTCTGACATGGGCCTTGCCTTGATCCCAGGATTCTGGGATCATGACCGGGGCTGAAGGCAGATGCTTAACTGACTGAGCCACCCAGACACCCTGATTTTCAAATGTTGAATGAGCCTTGCATCCCTAGCATAAATTCCACCTGGTCAGGGTACATAATTATTTGTATATATTGCTGAATGCTATTTGCTAATATTTTGTTAAGGAATTTTGCATTTATCTTAATGAGAGCCATTAGTCTCTAGTTTTCTTATGTTGTAGTGTCTTTTTCTAGTTTTGGTATCAGAGTAGCTTCATAAAATGAATTGGTAAGTGCTCTGCTTCTATTTTCTGGAAGATATTTATAGGATTGATGTAATACTTTAAATATTTGGTACAATTTTCCAGTGAAAGCAACTGGGTCTGGAATTTTCTGTTTTGGAAGTTTCTAATTACTAATTATATTCTCTTAGTTATAAGACTATTCAAATTATCTCTTTAATTGTGTGAGTTGTGGTAGTTGTGGGATTTTTTTGGGAAAGTGATCCATTTCAAATAAGTCATGACATTTACATGTGTAGAGTTGCTTGACGTATTCCTTTATTATTCCTTTGATATCTGCAGGTCTGTACTGATGGTAAGTCTTTTTGGTTCCAGATACTGGTAATTTGTGTCTTTTCTCAGTGTGTAGAGGGTTGGAATTTTGTTGGTCTTTTCAAAGAATCAGTTTTGGATTTAATCTATTCTATTTTTCTTTTTTCAATTTTATTGAGTTCTCTTCATTATTACTTCCTTATGCTTAATTTAGGTTTATTTGTTCTTTTTTACAAGTTTTTTTAACTTTACTTTAAAAAATTCCCTTGTAATTCCTCTTTGACCCACAGATGGTTTTAGAAAGTTTGTTGTTTCAGTTCCAAGCGTTGAGAGATTTTCCTGTCATTTTTCCATTTTTGATTTCTAGTTTGATTCTGTTGTAGCCAAAGAATACATTCTGTATGGGTTTGATTCTTTAAGTTTGCTGAGGTTTGTTTTATGACTTATGGCCTATCCTGGCATATATTTTGTGGTGCCTGAAAAGAATGTCTTTTCTGCTGTTGTTGGGTGGATTCTAGAAATGTAAATTAGATTTGGTTGATTGATAGTGTTGCAATGCTTGTTTTCTGTCAGTTGTTCTATGAACTGGTAAAAGAAGTATGTTGAGATTTCCTACTCTGTGGACTCATCAGTTCCTTCAGATTTATCAGTTTTTGTTTCACGTAATTTGCTCTATTGTTTGGTACATATTCAGGATTTGCATGCAAAATATTATGTTTGCTATATCTTTTTGGTGGATTGACCTTTTATCATTATGTAATGTCCCTCTGTCCTTGATCATTTTCTTTGTTCAGCTGTCTTTACCTGATCTTAATATAGCCGCTCCTGCTTTCTTCTGATGAATGTTTGCATTATATATCTTTTTCTATTGTTTAACTTTCACCCTCCTATATTATTGTATTTGACAGTAGTTTCTAATAGATAGTATATAGTTGGGTCATTTTTTTTTAAGTAAGCTCTACACCCAGTGTGGGGCTTGAACTCACAAGAGTCACATGTTCTACCAATTAAGTAAGACAGTTGCCCCTATTTGGATCATTTTTGTTTTTCTATCATGTCAACCTCTGTACTATAATTTGTATGCTTAGGCCATTTATACTTAATTATGGATATGCTTGGGTTATAGTCTGCCATTTTATTTTTTGTTTTGTATGTTTTTTATTTCTCTTTCCTTATTTTCATTTTCCAGCCTTATTGTGGATATTTGAACGTTTTTTAGAATTCAATTTTTATTTATCTGTAATTTTTTTAGTATATCTCTTTGTACAGCTTTTTTTTTAAGTTTTTTTTTTAAGATTTTATTTATTTATTTGACAGAGAGAAACACAACTAGAGAGGGAACACAAGCAGGGGAGTGAGAGAGGGAGAAGCAGGCTTCCCCCCGAGCAGGGAGCCCGATGTGGGCCTCAATCCCAGGACTCTGGGATCATGAGCTGAGACGAAGGCAGTTGCTTAACCAACTGAGCCACCCACGCACCTCCTCTTTGTACAGCTTTTTAATGGTTGCTCTTGACAGTCCCTTAAATAAGCATAACTTGCTAGAGTCTACTGTTTTCAATGTTATACTAGTTCAGTTAGAATCCTTACCTCCCCTTACATCCTTTTACTTTCCTCATTTATAAAATAACTTTCTTAAATATGTCCTCTATGTACATTGATAGTCACATCAGACAGTGTTATAGTTTTTGCTTCCATCATCTAATTTAGAAAACTTAAGAGAAGGAAATTTTATTGCATTTATCCCTATTTTTATTCTTTGTTCTATTCTTTCTTCCATACTGATGTTCCCTCTTCTATCACTTCCCTTTTGTTTAGAAAAATTCCTTTAGCCATTTTTTTTTAAGATGAGCCTGCTGGTGATGCATATCTAGGTAGTCCTTCAGCTGAAAATGTATTGATTTCCCCTTCATTTCTGAAGGATGTTTTCACCGTTTGGGCTGACAGTTCTTTTCTTTCAACATCTGAGAATTTTCTGCCACTTCCTTCTGGCCTCCCTGGTTTTTGATGGGAAATCCACTGTCATTGTCATAGTTGTCGCCTTATAGATAAGGTCTCATTTTTCTCTTGCTGCTTTAAAATCTCTTCTTTGACTTTATTTTTCAGAAGTTTAACTGATATATGTCTTAGTATGGATTTTTGAAGGTTAATCCTGTTTGGGGTTTTAATCCTCTTCTTGACACTACAGGTCTGTTTCTTTTGCCAAACTTGAGAACTTTCAGCAATTGTTTCTTCAAATACTTTTTTAGCCTTGTCCTTTTTCTCTCTTTCCAGGATGGTGAAGATACATATGCTATACAGTTTTTATACTCCCTTGGGTCCTGAAGGCCCTGTCTTTTTTTTCCTCTCTCCCCCATTTTTAGTCTATTTTCTCTGTTGTTCAGATTGAGTAATTTCTATTACTTTATCTATAAGTTCTCTGATTCTTTCATGTTTCTTCCATTCCGATGTTGACCCCACCCACTAAATATTTTTCACTTCATTTATTATATTTTTCAATATCCAGGAAGCTGAAATAGACAATACAAGTTTAAAAGAACACAAAAATCAAGGCAAAATATTTTTTTCAAGTTGCAAAACAAAACAACTTTTTTCTGCTTCCTGCAAAATGAATACACTGATGTACAGACAAGAGGTCCAATGTCCATGCAGGGTGATAAGGTCTTGCTTCCATTCAAAACCCCTCTTGAGAACATGTCCTGAGGGTTCCTCTACAGAGCAATGTGGCTGTTCTGGGTATAACTGACTCCCAGAGACAGGGTAGGCAGTTGAGGCAGGAACAAGCAATGCTTTAGTATTAGACTGTAACATACTACAGTGTTCTGGTGATAAACAGATTTCTCCCTCTGGCCCTTTCAATCTTAACTCCATGCCTTCTTATTTTAACCCTTCAGTCCCTCAGATCCTTTACTCTTCATAAGGATTTTTACATTTTTCTCTTCTCTGGCATCATCTTCCCTTGGCATCCTTCTTGTTTACCTGGTCTCCAGCCCTTTTTGTGCTTTATGACATTTGGTTGATCCAAATCAATCAGTGTTGATCCCCTGACCCAGCTCCTTGACTGGGGTTCTTGACCTGGCTAACCACCACCTGCACATTTCAATGGGTTCACTTCACCAATGCTTATGTCATCCTCAAAAACTAATGGAATACAGAGCCTTCTTCTCTTCAAGGTGGGGGTGGGGGAAATTGATTTTCAAGGTCTATAGCCTCCTCTCTCCAGGGGATGTTTCTACGAGATCACCAGCTGCTTCCTGTATATGCTCCTTCCATCCTAAGCCCAGCACGTGGAGGCAGGAAGAGAAATGAGTGGGAGGACAAATTAACACTGAAAAGCTTGATAAATACTAACCGCAAATACTAAAAATAACTAGGCAGAAGTAGTCTACTTTTAGGAATTTCATTTGTGCCTTTGTGTTGGGGGTGAGGAGGAGGGAGAAAAGAGAGCTGTGGAAAAGGGGCTGGAAATGTGAATGTTCTCTGGAGGTGGAGGCACTAAGAGTTTCTCTGGGCAGACAGCACCACCCCACCCCCTCCCTGAAATAACTTTCTCAGCTTTTTCAGGCCTCCACAGTTCTGCAAATGGTTCCCTCCTTGTGCTGCAAATGGCATGCCTGTTCTTGACCGCAGAGAGGGAAAGCAGCTAAAAGGTTACAGACTGCTTTGCTCCTCAGTGTCGTGCTCTTCCAACTGTAGAACAGTCTGACCATCTTTTGACCTCAGCTCCCAGAGAGTAGAGGGTGGTTGGGAGAAGTACTATGTCACCTGTACGTCTCTGAGTCCCTGGTATGCTGGGTGTGACATGACACAATCTATATGGTGGATATAGGATCTCACAGAGTAGGAATTCCACATGTTTCCCCAAAATGGTTTTTGCTGCTGGGTGTTCCTATGGGCCCCTTCTAGGACTGGGGACATGAATAAATGACCCTGATCCTTTCATGGCCAGAGTCTCTTGGTCTAATAAAATGGAGGAGAATGAGTCTGTTCAATTCTGTTTCTGTCATTTTCCCTTCCTTGTGAGCAATTCAATTATGAATAGATACAGATCTCTAGAGCTGGGGGAAGATATAACATAAGGAAAATAAATGGTTTCCACTTGGATGAATTATATGCATTTTTGGGCTCTGTATCATATCTGTCCCATGCAATTAGCAAACAGGGAGTATCTTGAGCCTGAGTCTTCCCCCGCCCTGTGTTCTCCTAACCCCTCCTCTGTAACATGTACTCTCAATAGCACACTCTGACAGCAAAAAGAAATAAAACCCTTCCTTCCTTTTCCCTACTCTCAAACTCTCCCTCCTTCTTTCATGACTTGGATGAGGAGGGAGCATCCTCCATACAAAGGTTAATCCCTCCATTTATGTCCTGATTCTACTCTTCAGCATCCCCCACAGCTTACTCCATCCCTTAACCCCATCACCCCTCTTGCACCTTCAGGATGCCACTACCCTGGGCTCCTCAGAGGCCTTTCTAATCCTGAAAACCTCCCGTGTATTTTGTTTTTCTTTATCATCTCATATCTCCCTTCTGTTCTCCATTACAATTTCTAAAAGAATGATCTACACATATTATTTCCATCTCCCTTACTTTATTTACTCCTTAACCCTTTGCAACCAGACCTCCATCTGCTTTCTCAAAGGTCCCTAATGAGTTTCATGTTGCCCAATGCAATGACCTTGACCTTTTTGTTCAGCTCTTTGGAAACCCGCTCTAACCTCTGATTTCGTGGTAGTAAAATATCCTAGTTTTCCTGGGATCTATCTGTCCATTCCTAGGCTCTTCTACAATCTCCTCCTCCTCTGACTATCCCGTAATTATGGGCCATCCCCATAGTCAAAAGTTGCCAGATTTAGCAATAAAAATACAGAACACTCTGTTAAATTTGAATTTCAAAACAACACTGTTTTTTTTTAGTATAGGTATGCTAAATATTGCATGGAACATTCTTATACTAAAACATAATTCTTTGTTGATCTGAAGTTTAATCTTAACTGAGAATCTTGTCTGTTATCTAGCAACTCTACCATAGTTTTTTCTTTAATGCTCACCTCCTCTCTCTAACTTCCTGCCTTATGATGTTGTTCCTGATGCCCAGGCTTCAGTGATTATCTTTCATCAGATAATTTCTAAACTTTCACCCCCAGCAGTTTCCTCCACCACCCCGCTCCATGCACTCCTCTGTTTTCTCCTGAGTATTTTATAGTATATTCAATTTATTTCATATAAAACAGAACTTAGTATTTTTGACCCTAAAACCTACTTCTCTGCCTGGCTTCTCTATTTCTGCTAATACCTTCTCCACCCTCTCAGTCACCTCAATTCCAAATCCAGAAGCCCTCCCTAATCAAGTAGCTGAATATTGGTTAATTTTACTACTCTTACTAGCACTTGCAGATCTGTCTTTCTTCCCATTCCTATGTATACAACTAATTAGGGACCCATGTCATCTCTGAGGACTACAAACTATACTAGGCTACTGAAATTGCCTTCTAATTAGTCCCCTTCTATTCTCATCTACCTTCCACCCTCTACACTCAATTAACATCCTAAATAAAGCAGGTATGGATATGCCACTTCCTTGATCAAGGAAGTTTCTACTGGTTTCTAGTTAAAATTCAAATTCCTTAGCCAGCATTCAGGGTCTTCATTAAGTTGATCTTTCTCCTCTTTATCTCCCTGTCGTCTCTTGTATATGCCCCAAACCTTAGGCACCCAGAACGTGTCTAGGGCTTTTCTATCTCTACTCACACTCAAACTTAGAAATAGACTACTTTAAGGGTGACTCTTAAAATTCCTGCATATAGAGATGCTGACTAAATGTTTCTTGAATATATCAAGTCAGTTATCCATATTAACAGAAATGAAGTAATAAAACCCACAAATCATTTATGTGACAATACTAATGAATGCATTTTTCTGTAAACCCATTTCTTTCCTTCTACCAGTTATGGGCAATATCAAACTCTCATAAACATCTCATCTCTTGTGATGTCAAGTCAAAAACACTCTCACAGACGACCCACAGGGGCACAGATGGACACAGATCTCACCCATTCTTTGCTGCCTCTCTTGATTTATTTTCTGAACTCTGTTACCTTCCCCATTTCCCCCAGTTCTTAAAAATAAAAGACTATAATATTCTCTGTAAATGTCCTTGAATTCTCTGTTATATAAATTTCCAAATGACTATATATTCTAAACGGCTGCCAACCTAACATACTGATCCAAAAACATCTGAGTGCTCTGATAATCTAAATCAGAGGTCCACATCAGCCTAGATCCTAAATATTTTAAGGTTTGCAAACCATATGGTCTCTTGCAACTACTCAACTCTGCCACTGTGGTCCCAAAGCAGCCACAAACAACACAAAAACAAATGAGCAGGTCTGTTTGCCAATAAAACTTTTCCTATAAAAACAGGCAGTTGGGGCGCCTAGGTGGCTCAGTTGGTTGGGCGACTGCCTTCGGCTCAGGTCATGATCCCGGAGACCCGGGATCGAGCCCCACATTGGGCTCCCTCCTCGGCGGGAAGTCTGCTTCTCCCTCTCTCACTCCCCCTGCTTGTGTTCCCTCTCTGGCTGTGTTTCTCTCTATCAAATAAATAAAATCTTTAAAAAAAACAAACAAACAAAAAAAAACCAGGCAGTTGGCCTGTGGGTTATTGTTTGCTAACCCCTCAACCTCAACCAAGCTTCTGATAAACCATTTACTTCATGTTTTGTTTTTTTTTTTCCAAATTATATTTCACTGTGGTAGTCTCTTGATTGGAAAGAAGGCTGGGATTTCATCTGATATAGTCTCCCCACACACACACACACAAAATTATACTGAAACCAAACTCAGACCCCAAAGTGGGTGGGGGGAAATACAAAGTGGGGACCTGAAGCCAGCTCTGGGACTTTCTTCCCAGTCCAGTGGACATCACCCCGGGGAGGGGACAGAATGAGGCAAATGAGGTGAGTAGTCTGCATAGCACTGTTTCTGATTCTACCTTTATTTAAAATGTTGACATTTTGTTCATCAGGAATTTTTTGCATTAATTTTGATTTAAAAAATAATGTATTCAATATTATTTATCTTGATTATGGAGTTTTACAATGCCCTCTTTAATTTTGTACCAAAGTGAGTGCCATATTCACCTTCCTCCCCACCCCTTAGAATCAAACCCATGCTGCCTTTTGCACTATCAAAGTCCATGCTCATTTCAGAGAATGATGTACATCTCTTTAATGTTACCTTTAAACTAGATCATTCCTCTTGGCTGCTTTGATACCATTTTAGTTAGTTACTGGATCTGCCACATATACAGGTGGATTTGAGGCATGAGGAAAATCTTGTGCCAGATTCCCTAGAGTCACTTCTTAAGAGAAATATTAAGATGACAGGGAACTAACATTTTATCAAATTCATACCAAATGCCAAGTGGTACTGTGCTAATGAACTTTATATCCATCATTTCATTTAATCGTCATGACAATCCATGAGGTTTGGCTATATTCTTTTATATTCATGATGAAACAGAGGCTCAGATAAAATGAGATTATGGAAAATGCTGAAGCCAGGCTGAAGCTTTCTGCTACCTCACATTATCTGTCAAGAAGCTGACATGTTAGACATGGTTAAGGCACTTTCATGCCTTCCTATCTCATATTTGCACAGAACCACTCTCATTTATAAAGCACTTTCAAATGCTTCATCTCATATGAGCTTTACTATAATTGTAGGTAAAAATCTCATATTTTAAGGATATTTATTTATTTATTTATTTATTTATTTATAGAGAGTATGAGCCAGGAGGATGGGGGCAGAAGGACAGGGGGAAAGAGAAAGAATCTCAAGCAGATGTGGGGCTTGATCTCAAGACCCTGAGATCATGACCTGAGCCAAAATCAAGAGTCAAGACACTGAACTGACTCAGCCAGCCAGGTACCCTGAAAATCTCATGTTTTAGACATGCTGGCATGAGCTCATCAAATACATTATATGGGTGAGAACATATTCAGAAACATTAAGTGACATACATAAGATCACCAGGTAATAAGTGGCAAAACTAGATTTAAAACCCCAGATCATCTGAGGCCTGGTGAGTTTTCATTATATCCTTTACATTCCAGAGGAACACACCCAGCATTGATATATTTACCCAATATGATCTATGCTCAGATCACAGTGAGTAACCTAAGGAACAATATCTGGGAAATAGGAAGAATAATAAGGGAAGGAAGCTAAAGTATGGAGCACTATCTACCCTGATGAGGAAGGTCTGAAGAAAACAGGGGCATCAGAAACAGAGAAAGATACCCATGGGGTGGGCAGTTTAAAGGAGTACAGGGGGTGTTAGGAGCCTCTGGAAGGATAGCGTGGTGAAGAGGCTCAGAAGGCAACATCAACCTTGGCCGGCTTCCCCTCTGTCAAAGGTCATTCCTCTTGGGGCTAGGAGCCATTGCAATGATACAAAGAAATTGTAATCAAAGCAACTTCTGTTCAAATGCCCTAACACTAAACCTTCTGGATTCCGTGCTGCAAGAAAGGAAAGGAATAATTTCCAACTTTCGGTTTTGTGATGGAGGGGAGCCTCACACAGAACATGGTGGAGACCATTCAGATGGGGGAAAATAATTACACCGAAGTGAGCACAGGATACAGGAGCAGAGGAAGGGGCCATGAGACATTAGGACATCACTCCCAACCCAAACCTAGGGAGAAAATGGCAGGCACTCCATTTGGGAAAGAAATCACATTTCATGTTACTCTAGGCAACCTCCAAGGAGGCATCAGCTCACGTGAGAAGTCACATCTGATATTATATCTCTATAACAAGATGCACAACAGGCACTCTCAAGTGTTTAAAGTACTTAAATGTGCAAAGTTTCACAGTCAGTCACAAGTTCATAAGATCTACGTGCTTATTTCACTGGAAAGATGCTACACCTCACTGGGATTCCACAGTGCAACATGGCTTCCCCATTCTTCTAGAACAGCTCAAACCATCCCCTGGCAATTTTAACTACAGAGGAACAGAAAACACCTCAGGCAGAGGGTGAGAGACCAATTTGGTAAACAGCAGGATGGCAAGGTATAAATAAGAATAGAAGGAAACATACAACTTTAAAAAAAATCATTGCTTTTGACAAGGACAATAAGATCGGAATAAATTCAGTCTCAAATATCATGGAACAACAAAAGCTCAGAGAAGTGTTAAATCACAAGCCAGGAGGCTGCAGGAATTTGCAAGGATCCATCCCATCTGCCAACTTGTGCCTTTTGGCACCAGGCTGGATGGCACAGACTCCTCTTCCAGTTTCATGAGCTTGGGGGTTGTTTTTTGGTTTTGGTTTTTCCTTCCATGTAGCACAACCAGCATCTTCAAGGCTGGTGCAACTTTCCCAAGTCACATCTTTCTTCTTCTCTGACCCCACAAACGAAGTTGCTTTGAAGAACCACATACCACAATATCTCCATCTTCATTTGACTGAGTCATGTTCTCGCATGCAAGAAAAATATGTTCACATATTTATACTAAATCTTAGTAAATCTTTTATATAAGCACTTGTGTTGTTGGAAGATGTAATGCAGCCAAATGCCAGCATCTTCCATCCTTTCAATCATTCTACCAGTAATTAAGTGCTGAACACATACTCTCAACAGTGGGCTAGGGAGAACAGAATGAGTTGGGTCCTGGCTTTAAGGGCCACACAGTCTAATGGAAGAGACAGACCCCAAAATCAATAATTCAGAGAAGGGGTGAAGCTCCCTTACCCATCTTCTGATATTTTTTCTACTCCCCAGCAGTCTGCTCCCAAGCCAAATATGCCTCTGTAGGCCAAGCGATCAGAGGATTAAGTAGCTGCGGCTAAGTAAGCACAGATAGATATCAAACAGCATTCGTTTTCCTGTGAGGAAAGGCAGTCCTCTCTAGAAAGTTCTCTTGCATCTTCCTCCACCTCTGTCAATGCCTTGCTCTACAAAACTATTCTCAACCTCAGACCTCCAAACTGCCTTGTTGGACTTATAATCCTCCCTAGCTTTAGTTATTATTATCGATGGTACCCATGTCATGCATATTTATTATGTGCCAAGAATGGCCCAACAAGCCCATGGCTTGTTGAACTTTCATAAACATCTTGGGATGGGCTTTGGTATTTTTTGTTTTGTTTTTGTTTTTGTTTTTTCTTAAAGATTTATTTTCAAGTTATCTCTATACCCAGCGTGCGGCTCAAACTTAAAACCCTAAGATCAAGGGTCACACACTCTACTGACTGAGCCAGCGAGACATCTCCCAGGAAGGGCTTTGCTATCCCGGTGTTACAGAGGAAAGAAATGAACCTGAGAAAATTTTGGGAACTTGCACAAGGCCACAAAACTGATAAGTAGAAAAACTGAGATTAGAAGCCAGGACTGTGTGATTACACAGGTTCTTGAACAGTACCTAGCCTGCCTTGGTAGGCATGTGTAGTCTAACTCCCCTGCTAGGTTATTCACACAGTAAGAACAGAAGTTAGCTGTTCCACTTTTTTAATAGTCCCTAGGCTCGATGGGAGTATGAGCAGGCAGAGGAGGCATCTGCTTGTGTGATGTGATTTAAGGGAAGTTGGACAAAGATGGGTTAAAAATATCTCTGCTGTTGCCTAGCACAGTGCCTGGAACCAGAGGTGCATTACTTTGGGTCTTGAAGTCTTTCTGGTCTCCAGGGTTGCTTTATTAGAACATGATTGACCTAAGAAGAGTCATACTCAGCTGAGACCTTGGTGAGGGTCAGAGCCTCGGAGAATGATTCATGGGAGAGATGCCCAGCAAGGAGCCTGGCAGCTCTGAGAGTGGTACAGTGGTCCTGAGGAGACAATGGGAGGTTCTGAAGACAGGAGTGGACATCTTGTTGGACTGGCCCCGCCTCTGTGGCCCCAGAGAGTAAGGCAAATGGAAGGTATATAATTCCTTTGATTTGAGGACACACTATTTGATCAGGTGTAAGAGTTGCAGGCATGGGACATGGTGGCAGGTGGGCATCAAATGCCGAGGACCCTGAGCCTGAGGAAGGCATTAAAGATAAGAAGGCGGAATCCTTGCCCTCAAGGAGCTTATAGTCTCTTTGTGGAGGGTAATTATCGATAATAAACAATGGCTGTGTAAGACGAAAGGAATGACCAAGCATGGAATATATGTGAAATGGGAAACCGCGGAAAAGAAGAGCTCAGTGTGGAAGGAGGGAGTTTCAGTTTCCCTGGGGAACATGGGGCCCCGAGAGCAGTACCAAATAAAGACACAGATGGAATGACTCGGCAAAAGCCTAGCTTATGCCAAAAGACCAAGTTGGCCACATTCAATTGCTATCTCAGCACTCGTAAACAAGGAAATCCATCTTGGATTTAATCACCATGAGCACAGTGATGTTTGGATGGTTTAGAAACAAAATCTAAAGGCAGCTATAAGATACAGAAATACTATTTAGAAAGCATATTACTGCAAATTAAGTGCAGCTTTTTAAATGAAAAGATCTAATGGTTGCTCCAATCATAGTAAATAAACCCAGAATTTCAGTAATAGGTGAAAGTATCAAATTTATACATTAAAACAGATGGCAAAGGCAATCTCACTCCTTCTGAAACTTAGAGAAAGAGATGTGATGACCACCATGGGCCAACAACCTTGGCACATCCCCAGACCTTCTACTGAATTCAGCTCTGATAAAGAACAGCTTTATACTGTGACCTTCCAAGCAAAAGCCAAATGCTCTTCTTCTGGGCTTTCACTGAATACTTCTTCACAAGGAGGAAAGGTTACTTTTATTTACTCTAACTTATTTGGTATTTTTTTTAAAAAAGATCCCTTTATTTAATGCTCACAAAGAAAACAACCTGAAGGAAGAAAGCAAGCAAGTAAGCTTTGACCTTTATATGCTAAATGAGTGATTTTACCAAGAGCAACAGGTGATTATGTTCTCACCATTCTGAATAACAACCTTTTGTACACCCTGCATAAGAGAAACCAATAGCTACAGCCTAAGGCTTGCTTGTGAGCCAAGCAGTGAAAAGAAAACAATATAGGTAGAAAGATTTGGAAAAAGAGGTAAAGGGAGAGAGAGAGAGAGAGAGAGAGGGAGGAACCACAAGAAATCCTTCCTCTTCGAATTTCTTAATTGAGTTATTGCAATATATATATATCCCTTTCATTTCAGCTTCGTTGCTAATAGACCTCATTCCCACAAGCTGTCTGTTTTCTTCAAGGCAGCTACATATTTGAGACATAAGCAGCAAAGGTCTCTGGCTCAGTGAGCTAATAGGTTTGTATTAATCTCTGTGGAGATGCACAGATATGGTGATCACACCATACAAACGCTACAAACCCGTAACTAGACACAGGATCTAACAAACATTACATGTGCTTTATTTCCAGATGCAAGCAGTAACTTAGCAAATGTTGCTCCAATGCCAAAATGTTAGGATTTCTGAAACAAAGGAGCAATCAGAAAAAAAAAAAAAATTTTTTTTGAGATCCTGAAAATCTGGGTGGGGATCACAACAGTGGAGCTAAATGACAATACCAGTGTTTCTATATTTAACATTTTATAAGAAAAGGATTCAGAATCCAGAAAGAATGGAATCAGTGAAAATGGATATTTAATATATTTAAAACACCCAAATTTTCAGCATCATGTAAAACGTAAAAAGTACTACATAAACAATACCAACCTATTAATAACTATTAGTAGACTGAACTTAAAAAAGTAAGTATTAAAAACTACAGTCTCAAAAAAGAAAAAAAATTAAGTCATGAAATGTTGAAAATGAGATCATATTATTTAAACTTATATGCGAATTCTTAAAATGCAGAAATGTTGAAATTTTGTCCAGATTTCTTCACTGCTAATAAAAAAGAAAACACTAGTTAGGAAAATGTGATGTATTTATGAATGATCTCCAAATCTATTTTTCTTGCTCCTTCATCTTGAATTAACTGGAACTCTTGTTTGATAACTTTGAGGAATATTTTTAAACATAATTATGAGGGGGGGAATCGGGTGGGGATGAAATTTATTTATTTCCTTCAAGCTGTAGTTTGCTTGAAAATAAGAAGCCAGCCTTTCCAGTTTGTTCTCTTCTTTAGTTTGCTTATATATGCCCAGCTGCCCAGATCTGTTTCAAAACTCTCCCGTTGTAGTGGATATGCTCTAAGTCAGGCCCTAGTATGATCCTCCTCTTGAGGGAAGGCACAGCATGTGACTTGGTCTAGCCAACACAATAGTGCAAGCCTATGGGAGAGTCACTCCCTCAGTAAGATTCCATTATGCAAGTCGCCACCTTAGACTGGAGTAAGAGATTCTTCTGTGGGCTCTGAAGTCAGCTACCATGTTGTGACAGGGCCTGTGAGAGGCAAGCAGCCACATGGCTAGGACCTGTGAGCAACGCTTAAGAGATGACAGCACCCAGGTGACAGCCAGCAAGAAAACAGGAGACCTCAGTCCTACAACCTTAACTGAATTCCACCAACAACCATGTGAACTTGGAAGAAAAAAGTTCCCCAAATGACTGTAGTATAGTCAACATCTTGATTATACCCTATGAGACTTGAAGCAGAGGACCCATCTAGATTTCTGATCCAAAGAAACTATGGGATAATAATTATGTGTTGTTTTAAGGCACTAAATTTGTGGCAATTTGTTATGCTGTAATATATAACTAATGCACAAGTCATAATCCACTTGGAGCTCCAAAAACTGTTATTCTTGCAAAAAAAAAAAAAAAAAGGTTTGTGTTGCCAATTGTTATCTTTTTCCTCCACTCGAGGATAACAGAAATACAGCAGAATGGTCTACAGATGTGAATACCTTTATCCAATTCAAAACATTAGTGCAGAATATAATTCTCCATGTAGGATTCTCAAAATATAAATTAGTTAAATTCAACATTTTCAACATACTGTTATTTTGGTACCTGGAAAACAGAGAGTACACTTGTAAACCAGTTTTTTTTTTTAATGTGCACACTTCCTTATTTTTTAAAATAAGTGTTTTATTTCAAATAGTTTTAGATTTGCAGAATTATCAGTATATGGAGAGTTCTTATATATCCCTTACCTATATTTTATCATTAACATCTTACATTAGTATGGGACATTTTTCACAATTAATGAACTAACATTGATACATTACTAACTAAACTCTATAGTTTATTCAGATTTCCTTGGTTATTACCTAATGTCCTTTTTCTGTTCCAGGATCCCATCCACAATCCCACATCACAGTTAGTGTTCCTGTCTCTTTAGGCTTCTCTTGGTTGTGACTGGCCGTATTTTTATGACCTTGACAGTTCTGAGGCATAGTAGTCAGGTATTTTGTAGGATGCACCTGTTTTGAAATTTGTCTTATGTTCTTCTCATGATGAGAGTAGGGCGATGTGTTTTGGAGAAGAGGACCAGAAGTAAAGCATCATTCTTATCCCATCTTGTGAAGGATACCTACTGTCAAGATGACATGTCATTGCCGACGTTAGTCTGGATGACTTGGCTTGACATAGTGTTCGATAGGTTTCTCGATGGGGCATATGTGACCCTTCCCCCCCCATTCCTACTGTAGTCCTTGGAAGAAAATCACTGTGTGCAACTTCCATGGGGAGTCATGCTTTACCTCCTGGAAAGCAGAGTATCTACATAGAGTACCTGGAATTCTTCAGCATAGGAGATTTGTCTATTCTCATCATATATTGATCCAAATATTTGTATTTGAATAGATAATGATTTTATGCTCTGGGTTATACCACTACTTTATTTTGTTGCTTGAAGTGTTCCAGCTTTGGCATTTGGGAGCACTTTCGTTGGCTCCTGTGTGCTTGTGACATACTTTGTGTCATACCATTGTGAGGTGCTTTATGTTTTGTTTTGTTTTTCATTTTTCTCTTAGCACTACCTTACTTTCTGGTACTATATGACGCTCCAGACTCATTCTGCGTATTTCTTGCCCTTGTCCTAAATTAGCTATTTCTCCAAGAAGACCGTGTTCCTTTTATTGGAAAATAGTATTAAAAGCAAGATTTGGGTGGTTGGTGTGTTTATTGCTACTGAAGTTCATTGCTTCTAGGCCAAACCAATTTTTCAGTCTCTAACATGGGACCTTGGAATGTTCCAAATGCATCACGTATTTTAATTTATTCAACATTTTTACAAAAATTACTACTATGTGTCAGGCATTTTTTGAAGCATTTTGCAAATATTAATTCATTTAATCCTTGTAATAACCTCTTCACAACAACAAGATAGGTAGTATTATTAGCCCCATTTTATGAATGGAAAAACTGGGATACTGGGAGGTTTAAACATGAAGCCGAAGTCATCCAGCTAGTAAGTGGCAGAACCAGGAACAGAACCCAAGCACCTTGTCCCCGATTTGGGGGAATAACCAGGATACCACATTGCCTCACGGTGGCAAGGACCTCACAAGAGCAGCAGATTAATGGATTAATGAATCCACCTCCATTCATTCTCCAACAAATACCTATTATGTGCTCCTTAGGTGCTAAATTCTGTGCTAGATGCTAATTGGCTTAATGCCATTTGACAGACTTTCTTGGGCTACAGCCCAATTTAAAATGAAGGAGGCTGCTGTAGTGTGCCCCCTGAGAGGACACTGGCAGCTGCGTGGGATAAAGACGGCGACATGAAACCACTCCGCTCAGGGGCTGCAAGTACGCTTTCTTAGGCTACAGGTAATATTCCAGGGTGAGAGGCAGTGCCTGCTTTATTTCATACCTTTCTAGTATCCTTTTCGCAAATGTTAAAGAAAAGGCTTATTATCTTTTCCTATATATGAAACACCCAGTCATTATGCCACTGTTCACTGATAAAATATTTGAAAATAAAATACTTGAAACTGTCTTTTGTGAAAATCATTGAACAAAACTGAGATTTCCATTTATGGCTGATTGAAAGAAAATTTTAAATGTACACTTACCTTATGACTGTCACTAGTGGGTGATTCCCAGAGATCCAGCCGAGATAAGCTGAAAGGAAACAGGCAAAATAACCACGCTGAATGCAAGTATCTGCATGGATAACAATATTATATATCCCCACATATTTAGTGGCAGAGCTCTGTGAAGCTTCCCGTGACCTGGCTTTAGGTGTCAATAACACATTTGGGGAACGGGAGGGCAGGAAGGATGGAGACAGGTTTGGCAGAAAGGACTCACCTAGAAAAGAAGGTGGAGACTAACACTGTGGGAAATCTTGCATTGGCCTCTTGCTGACATTTATAAATTCCTTGGGAGAGGACATAGATTCAAGGGAAGGGATAGTCAAGAATATGCGCCTTCATTTTTCAGGTCGGAGCAAGCATCAAATGAGCCACCTTTGAGATGTACCAAAGGTTAGGGGTATTCCAAAAAGAAGTATCAACCACAGTGCCTTAATACAACAATAAAAAAAATCACAATATAATAGGTCGGTAAATGGGAATGATAATGTATTGATTAGATTCATAGATCAGGGGAAAGGAATAATCAAAGGGTTTAGTCTGTGAGGAGCTAACTCAGTTCAGCTGAGTGGGTTTGATTGGGAAGCCTTCCTGGAGGGGGTGTGATCTACTGAATCCCTTTGCCAATGGACATGGGAGAGGGCTGGTCTCTCAGATTTTGTTTCTGACGTTTACAACCTCTCTCTGAGCAAAAAACTGCATTTGGGTATCTCTGCGGGCAGCAGTCTAGACAATGTAATTAGTCAATCTAATATAGTTTCAAAACTACCAACAGGGTCAAAGCCCTCATGGGAAACATAGAGGAAAAAAATGTCCCAACTCATATCATTGAACTCTTAAATATCCAAGTATCACTTTTATCAAGAATTGTGCAATGGTATGGACTTCTAAATAGCCTTCTTTTTAAAATTTAAAATATTGTAATAATGCAAGGGAAAGGTGTTCCAACTGACGTTAGAAAAAAACGTCATATTCTACCGATTTCTGTGTATTTGATGATATACCAATCATTGCAAAAGCTATGTCAGTATGCCAACGGCTCATATTCCTCCAAGCATTTAACCAAGTATTGAATATACTTAAAGCAGAACTAGGAGTTTTATAAAAGAGTTAATAAATTTGTCGCTTCAAACATAGAATAGAGGCAATATATTTCTTTCTTTTTTTTTAAAGATTTTATTTATTTATTTGACAGAGAGAAACACAGTGAGAGAGGGAACACAAGCAGGGGGAGTGAGAGAGGGAGAAGCAGGCCTCCCGCTGAGCAGGGAGCCCGATGTGGGGGCTCGATCCCGGGTCTCCAGGATCATGACCTGAGCCGAAGGCAGTAGCTTAACCAACTGAGCCACGCAGGCGCCCCGAGGCAATATATTTCGTGGTAAAGGACCTCAAGCAGGTTATAGAACCTCTGGATATTCCACAAGTAATATTTTTTTTTTTAAGATTTTATTTATTTGACAGAGAGAAACACAGCCAGAGAGGGAACACAACCAGGGGGACTGAGAGAGGGAGAAGCAGGCTTCCTGCCGAGCAGGGAGCCCGATGTGGGGCTAGATCTCAGGTCCCTGGGATCATGACCTGAGCCGAAGGCAGTTGCTTAACTAACTGAGCCACCCAGGCGCCCCCCCACAAGTAATATTTATAATGTTAATTTTAGTGCCAGCAGTGGAAGAATTCTAAGATTCTTAATGCTTTTCTTACTTATAATAACCTATACAGTTTAATAATATCTATATTTAGAAGAGATTTTGGTTTAATAAAATGTAATCTTTCCAAGCATGACTTTTTAACTGGAAAAAAAAAAATCTGTGAAATGGCTTTTATGTATTTTCCTTTATCTCATAGCTACTTTGTTGACATACAAACAGATTGCAACTTGAAAAGTGGTATTTTACAGCTTTTCATTGTTAGGCTGTGGAATCTAGTCAACAACAACAACAACAAAGGACACTTAGTTAAAATGGCAAGGTAGATAAATGAGCAGTTACTAGAGCTGACCTGACATAGGACCCTAACAGCTGTCATTAGTATCAGAGTGGACCGGCCATTAAAGACCAAGCTCGGCATTTCAGTCAGCTGGGCTGAGACCAGGAGAAGAGAACATCACTTGAAAGGTATTAAAAGCTCTGTCTGTTCTCTATGTGCCCAGATAACTTTCTTTGATCTGCCCACAGGAGTACAAACACAGCCTGTCTTGCCTACTTTTTCTCAGAGACTGTTAAAACAGTGATGGAGGTAGGGTGTGAATGTAGATAGGAATGCAGGTGTAAATAATGAACAGGGTACAGAATCTATTTTTATGTAATAGCAGCTTTCGTTGAAACACATACATAAGGAAAGTTTTGTAGATTACATACATATTTTGCTAATTTAAATGATCACTTCAGGGAAACAAGGAGATAAGGTGGAAAGGACAGGAATTCTGGGGTCCAGCCCCAGTTTGACCATTAGCAGTCGCTTACCATTACTAGGCCTCTTTATACAGAAAAGTATATGTATTACTGTAAAATCGCTTTCTGACATTCATTTCACGTTGGCCCTTACTTTCCCTTTAAGAGCTCCCTTAGGAAGTTTATGGTTTATGAGCAAATAAATAGAGTTACGGCCAAATTTCCTTTTTCAGAAGCCTGAAGTGAATCCTCTTTTTAATCCTGCCAGTGCATAAAATAGTTACTTTATATATTTTGGGTTGCATATACAATTCAAGGCTTATGATATGAAAGTCTGAGAACATTCAGATAAAAACTGCTTTGAAATGTTTTAAGTGTTGATGAGGATACTGTTCAATTACCAACACCAGTATTTCTAACTCTCCTGTCTGTCAGCCCTAACATCCACTCATGCTAATGATAAGTAAAATGGTTTCTGGTCTCAGTGTTGATATCTAGTTTTTTAGATGACAAAACATAGCATTTTCACTGAGAAGTGTATTGTGACAAGAGCTTATAAAGAGAACCAAATAGCTCTTTACATTTTCATTTTAATATGATCTAAAAAGTCTAGTAATTTGAATATCAGAATCCAACCCTAACTTTCCTCAGGAAGTAGAAAAGGCTTAATATTTATTCATCTGAAAAAAAAAAAAAGTGCCATGCTCCAAAACACAATTAAAGTAGAAACAGATGATATTCATCCTCTCAGGGGTATTTAGCATACACTAAATATATTCTCAGCACAGTTGATCATTTATAAACACAGCTAACATCGCAACCAGAGAGTAGTGTTCACAGCAGTCCATTCACTTTGGTCTAAAGTGAAAAGCCATGAATTCTACGAGGCTGGAGGCCACCTCTAAACAACATGCAATCAATACTGCTCTATTTTACAAAATGCTTCATGAAAGTATTTTAAAATGTTCTATTCTCTTGCTTTCTACTTTTAGATTAAGTGCTTAAACTAGGCTTAATCTAGCTCTCCACCCTTTAGTAAATATGGAAATCAAGTATGGAAGTAATAGGCTTGATAGGATTCTAGCTTCCATTAAAGGATCACTGCCATTGCCCTGGCTCCTTGTAGCACAACTTCACTTATGCTAGGTGCTGTCCAAAGCTGCTTTCAGAGGCTATGATTCATTCTGATGCCATGATTCTGTGACTCAAGTTGGGAGGAATGGATAGTTTTCCTCATTTCTTTCTTAAAGCTGGTCTTAAATTCAGAAAGCATATTATGACCCCCCCCCAAAAAAGCAAAAAGCAATAATAACAAAAAGAAATCAAATTCATTCCAGGGACCAGACACTGGCTGAATGGAGGTTATACAAACGTTTTTTCTAGCCAACTGGTCAGTCAGCAACATTTATAGAGAGCCTACAAGGGCAGACCCCAGATGGAATTAACTTCTCTCCTCAGGCCATCTGCAACGCCCTGTGTGGGACAATGGTAGGCTGGGTCACAAGCAGAAAAATATAATCACCCAATAGCCATACTATGTGTTTATCCATTCCTTCAACATTTACAAAGCATCCACCATGAGGCAGGGGCTGGAGCTAGAAATGAATGCTATGACTTCACCTTTAAGATGCTGACTCCTAGAGGGGTGAATCCGGCTAGTCACTTAGGACAGACACATAAACAAATAAAATGATCAAAATGTGAACAGTTGAATGGCAGACTCACACAAACTTGAATAGCTGGTCTGAGAAATACCTGCACACCCACCTTGCTCCTTCCCTTTCCGTTCGGATGGTTTTCTCATTAGTGCTTGGTTGTTAGCACCATCATAGCTTGAGGTCATATGTTTATTTGTTTATTTTGGTTTTCTGTCTCCTTCCACTAGAAAGTAAGTCCTTGAAGGCATGGGATTTCTTTGGTTGACTGAGCTAAACCAGCCCCCAGAACCTGACTAAACATCTAGGAGGTGGTCAATAAATATTTATTTATAAAGAAATATATGAGTAAATAATCATTATAAAAGTCATTCAAAAGAAGGTATGATTATCCGGAAAGATGGGAGGCAATGATGTTGGGTTATTACAAGAAGCAGTTACATTTTGATAAAGAAGAAGGGGAAAGTCAATCAAGAGAACTTTGATGGGCAGCTCCTCAGGGACACCCAGCAATAGGTTTGTGGAGTACAGGTAGTTTTGTCCACCCAGTGTCCTGACCTCATGGAACCATCTCCTAACTCCCTGTGGCTTTAACAGGGTAGCCAATTCCAAATATCCACTCCTCTGACCAAGGGGGAGGATGCAAACCAAGCCCTGCCAGCTAGGTCTCCCTCCTGGGCACTGAAAGCTGGACAAGAAAAAGGAACAAAGGCAGCCATGCCAGCAGCATCTCCGAAGGACGGCTTCTGTGCTCTGGCTTCTGAGACCCCAGCTGCCCTGGTTCCTGTCATTCCCAAAACCTGTTTGGTCAGCTCTTCCCTCAGCTCTTAAAGCTATTAATATCCTTTCAATAAACTTTTTTCTGGCTCTGGTAGTCTCAGTTTATTTCTGATGATTACACTCAAAGTGCTCTGTGACTACAGGAGCTGATTAAAAGATGAGTGTAGTTTGGAAAGACTCAGAGTAAAGAAATTTATTGAGCACTAACCATATGCAGCTACTGAACGAAGCTCTTTATAGGAGTTATTCAATTCACTCTCTACAACCATTTCCATGAGTACTTCTTCCCATTTTAAAACTGAGCCAAGCTCCCACTCTATACCAGGTGGATTGAGCCAGCATTTGACTCTAAAGACCACAGTCTTAACAGCTCCCCACTGTCCTGGGAAACACAATTTCAAGTGTGTGATAAATAACTAGAATGCCACTGGTGTCATGGTCAGCTTAGGTGATTTAGGGTTAGAGATTAGGTGGAGATGGGTACCCTTAGGGAGTGGGTAGAGATAAGGGTAGTGACATTAGCTTCTGTGCTTATAATTTAGGACTCTGACATTCTGAAGTGTGCCAATTTTTTTTCCCCATGCCATGTAAAGAATTAAGGAGAGTTTCCTAGTGAGAACCGCTAAAACAGGTACCTAAAACAGGTGATTTCAAAGTCTGAAAAATACCTTAGCATAATTGCATATTTTTATTAACTACCAGATACATGTATTCATGGAAGTGACTGTATATTATATAAATACCTCTATTTAAACTTAAACAAACTGTATCCCCAATTCAGATTCCTCTTACACTGATCCCATAGATGCCTCTGGCTACGCCACTGTATTCACACATGAGGGTAAATGCTGTCACAGTGGACAGACAGTGCTCTTAACTAATTATAGTCAAAAGCTCCTTCTTCTTAAATCTTACAAGAACATCTGGCCATGTGGGCCAAATGGTAGGGTTCTGAGCTTCTGAACTCACAGTGTGTCTGGCCAAGTCTGCTTTATTCCCCACGATCAGAGGATCCTCTCCCTCCCACGTCACACCAGATAGGAAGCAGGAAAGTGTCCATGCTTCTGGTTAATAAGTCAGGAGATGTTGGGTCTTCGGATCCAGATTCACCAAAATGTGCTGCTTCCCTCATGGAACACACTGGAAACTGCACAACAGGATGAGTTTGCATCATTCAGACCACTGGAACTTTATGAAGTCTTGGCTCTACACTATCACCCCAAGACAGAGACCAAAATAGTGGCATCCAAACCACACTCATTGGTAGGGGTTAGGAGGGAACGAGGGCCTTTGTGGCCAGGATATCAATTGCCTTGGACATTACTTTGACATCTTCAACTCCAGGAAAGTGGTGGCACTGCTGCTCTGGCAGTCTCTATTTCTTTCTATTGCAAGACTTGTACAACTCCTTTTGGGGGGATTTCACCGGTGATGTTGCCTTCTGAATTAGAAACTCCTTATCGATGTCATATAATGAGGAGGAGAAGACTGTGTCCCCAACACCACTGTTTCTGGCACTGCTGAGCCTGCAGCCAGCCTGGACTGTTCCACTAAATTTCTTCATGGACTACAGGGTCAGCCAGCCTATGGCAGATTAAGTACTGATCATCTCTATTCCAAGGACCAGTGAACATGCAAAGTCCATCTCAAGGTGAAAACCGCAGCCCAGTGATGATCTGGACTCATAAGAACCTGGTTGGTGACCTACAACGGTTCACTAATCTGGACACAGAACTAAGACTCCTCCCATGGATGAAGGCCAGGCCTGTAATCTCAAGGCTGACCAGGTCAAGTTGGCAGCCCTGAAGCAACCCTAAAGTGGAGAGTGTGTATCTGAAGTCAGACACTCTACTGGAGAAAATCCAAGGAATTGCAGTGGGAAGCAAAAGAAATCTGGACTCAGGACTCCATTAAAGCATGTACATGACTTTATGTCATGAGCTATGAAATAGTCACAGACATTATTCAGCAAGAAATTTGCATATGCATGACTTTTCTTATAGCGGATGCCTTGGGTGACAATCTATAACCTTTCTTTTATTCCTATCACTTTCCTTCCTCCCTCTCTCCCTTCCTCCTTCACTCCCTTCCTTCCTTCTTTCTTTCCCTTCCCTTCTTCCTTCCTTCCTTCCTTCCTTCCTTCCTTCCTTCCTTCCTTCCTTCCTTCCTTCCTTCTTTCCTACCTTCCTTCCTTTGTTCTCTCTTTCCTCCTTTCTTTCTCCCCCCTCTTCTCCTCCTTCTTCTTCCTCCTGTCACTTCCATTTTCCCATTAGCACAACTACTTTCATTTATGGAAAAGGCATGTCCCAGTCACCTTGCCAAGCACTTTGCATACATTACCTCTTTTACTTCACATAACAACCCCCAAAAGGAGAAATTGTTGTTTATATTTTACTGTAAGGAACAGAAGCTTGAGGACGTGACAGATGTACTAATGGGGTGTGACCCCATATTTTTCACACTCACAGTCCAGACCTGTTCCATTAGGAATGCTGGCATCTTTCTCTTGATAAACAGATAGCCATCACCGGGTCCTCACTGCAAACTACCTACCACTTAAGAAGAAATTTTTCTGTAGCTCTTGCCTTTGGCATCCTACTCATGTTCTGCCTGTCCTTCTGCTTTCAGCTATGATTACAAGGTAGATGGAGGGAACTGCAGACTCCTCTGGAGCTGGCCATGCCCTCTTCATCATGCCCCTGATGTCTTCTGACTTTCTGTCTCTGGGCCTTCTCCTGTGCTACAGGAACCTATAGTCTGCAGGTGCAGCCAGGAAGCACAGGGGAGAGAAGCCCAGGGATGGTTCTTGACCAGCGGAAATTGGGAGCAGATGAATAAACATGCTGCTGCCCTCTAGATACAATTCCAGAATGGGAGACATCCTAAAGTAACCACATTCCTATCTGCCTAGTCAAATCCATACCTCAAAATTTGTTTCTCAGGAGAAACCAAACTAAGACATCTTCCAATGACCCTTTTAATTCCATTTGCCTTGTTTAGCAGACCTTCTGCTTCAATATGTGTGTATTTTCTTTCTTTCTTTTTATTGTGTTATGTTAGTCACCATAAAATACATCATTAGTTCTTGGTGGAGTGTTCCAAGATTCATTGCTTATGAACAATATCCAGTGTTCCATGTAATACGTGCGTGTAGATTTTCTATGGCTGTCAAGCTTCTCATATGAAGAGCTTTCTACTTTTTTTCCCCCCATCATTAATCAATTATTTCCTTTAACCACAACTGCATCTAAAGAAAGGGATGCAAGGGGAGCCTGGGTGGATCAGTCTGTTGAGTGTCTGCCTTCAGCTCTGGTCATGATCCCAGAGTCCTGGGATCAAGCCCCGCATTGGGCTCCTGCTCAGCAGGAAGCCTGCTTCTCCCTCTGCCTCAGCTGCTCCCCCTACATGTGCTCTCTCTCACTAACAAACAAGTTTAAAACACCCTTAAATTTTTTTAAAAAAATAATACCTCTTATCTAGTACTGCCAGAAATGGAAACATAGATCTTAAAAAAAAAAAAAGAAAAAAAAAAGATGCAAGAGAAAAAAGTAAGCTATAAATATCTCCCTCTTTCTTTGCCCCAAGTCCTGAAAGTCACTTCAAAACCCCACTAATAGAAGAGCTCATCATAGCTATGGACACTAATGCCCTCTGGCTTTGTTAGGGTGGGGAGCAGACACTTGAGCATAGTATTTTAAAAGGAAACTTAAATGATGATAATATAACAAGTTAATTAGTTGGAAATATTATTTTGCCATCAGATATTTAGACATAAATCATAGGCAATGATAAATCATTCTAAACTTTATTAATTTTACACTGAAAATTATGTTATTAGAGGGAATTATTTTCCCCCTAGAAAACTAGACATTACTTTTCTATTACATAGAAACAGCACCAATAGCAACAGTTTTTCTTCCAACACACACACACACACACACACACACACACACACACACACACACACACACCTTGGCCCTCACACCTGCTAAAAATCAAAGATTCTGGATCTCCTTCCACCACAGGCAGAGACACTCTTGCTTCTCTCTCCACCATGACTCAGGACCACTTGTGGTAAGCTGAATAATGGCGCTTCAAATATGTCCATGCCCTAATCCCCAGAACCTGTAAATGCTACCTTATATGGCAAATGGGACAATGTCAATATGATTAAATTAAGGACCTGGAGATGGGGAGATTATCCTGGATTATCCAGGTGGACCAGTGTAGTCACAAAGGTCCTAATGGAAAGGAGGCAAGAGTGTCAGAGTTGTGGAAGGCAGTGGAAGCAGAGATTGGAATGACACAGTCAGAAGCCAAGGAATGCCAGAAACTTCTAGAAGCTGAAAATGGAAAGGAAATGAATTCTACCCTCAGAGCCTCCAGAAGAAACCAGCTATGGTGACCTTTTGACTTTAGCCCATTGAAACTAATTTCAGACTTCTGCCCTCCAGAACTCTAAGAACTTTATGTTGTTTTAGTCTACATTTGTGGCATTTTGTTACAGCAGCTATATGAAACTCATACAACCACCTTCTCACACTGACACTTCTTTTCTATGCTGACCTCACCAGCACCCACCTTTGCTTCCCTCCCAACCTACACACTACACCCAAATGAGAGATTTGGGAGTAGTTCTCTCCTCATCAACCCTGAGCAACTTGCCCTGGATGTTGGAAACCTCAAGGCACCAGAAACTTTGTACCATGATTTAGGATAGCAGTAAGGGCTACTGACAAGGAGTTAGGAGTCATCAGCATATAGGTGATGATTAAAGTCAAACCATAGCTTGACCATGTAACTACATGATAGTGACCTTGACTGAACTAGGAAGTAGAACAAGGGGATTAAGTTTGTAAAAATAGGCACATCAGAGATACCACAGAAAGTTAAAAAGAAATGTGATCTAAAATATAATTTTTAAAAATTTACCTTGAGCTAAAACACAATCTCAGCTAGATCATGAAGAGGATTATATCTCAATCAGAGAGAAGCAAGCCTCAAAAAAAGCTCTTGAGTTCTATATTGGGCATGGGGGTACAAAAATAGTCATAGTTCCTGTCCTTAAGGAAATTACAGATAATTGTGTGATAATGATGTCAAGACGTGTACACTGGGAGCCCAGTGCAGGGGACAGTTAATGCAAAGGATGAACTGAAGAAAACTTTCCTGGAGGAAGAAATAACTCATTTGAAGGATGAGTAGGAGGGAGAGAAAGCAGGGAAGCATTCATGGTAGAGGCAATAACACAGAGTCCCCATGGGGGGTGGTAGCTAAATCAATATGAGTGCATGAGTTCCTCCCAGAAGATTATGTATAGTGACAAGAACAGAGAAGGAAGGCCAGAACTCTGGAGAGGACTAAGGGTTGAAAAGAAGCCCACAAATAAGTCAAAATAAAAGATGAAGAGGATCAGGGGAAGTCAAAAGAAAATGGAATCATGGAATCCAAGAGGGTAGAGCTTTGAGAGGGAGGGAGCTGAATAAGATGAGTACTAAAAGGGTCAAGAGAAAACCAGAAGTGAGTTTTCTCAGAGCAGGTACATTAGACAAGAAGAGTACAAACCCAATTGCAAAAGGCTCACAAAAGAAATGGAAGCTCCACGCTGAGACCACACTTTCAAGTATCTTGGTTGACAGGGGAATGAGAACCATGCCCGCTTCTCAGGTTTTTAAACTTTGGAGGCAAAAATAGGCTTTACAAGCTGCCACTAAAATGAAGAGATAAGATTTAAATACACAAAGAGAAGATAAGAATCAACTTGGATCTTTCTCCTCAAACTTAAAACAAAGCTAAAGTAAGTGCAAGTATCACAAGAAGAACAGAGCGGCAAGTTGGCTGTAAAGAAGAAAAACATTTAAGAAGTAAAGAGGCTATACATAAAAAAACGTATAAAAGGAGTCTCAAATTAAAGATCCCAAGAAGAATAAAGAATATCTGGAAGCAGATGAACGAGAGAAATGGTACGGGGGCAGGAGTAAGAGTTAAAGATGCTTAGGCCAAAGGAGTGGATTCCATATCAAAGAAGCAAAGTCAATAATAATTACACAAAATTTTATAAAAACTACAAGGTTAAAAAAGAAAGAAAGAAGTGAAGAATTTTAGACAACTACATTATAATGATAAAGTAGGAGATAAGAGATTATTCCAAAAACCCAGTTTCTATAGTCATCCCGAATTCAGCAAATATTCCCTGAGCACTTACAGGAGAACAGGATTACAATTACTTAATAGCAATAAACACAAAAATAAAATATTTTGCTCAAGAATGACATTAAAATATTCTTTCATGAAACCAAGTGGCCAGATAAAATTTTGATGGATCTAGTATAAAACTAAAGAGTTTAAATTACAACAGAATTCAAATAATTTAAAATGATAGAGGACAATAAAGAACAAGAAAAAAGGAATGGTTAGGCCCATCAAATGCTGTTGCCAAGCCCAGCAGTATGAGCACTGAGAAGCCATCATCAAGAGATCACTAATGACCTTGACAAAAGGTTTTTGGTGCTTTCAAGTTACGCATATTTAGAGAATATTGTTAAGAAAAGATCAAAATTGTCTGGGTGCCTCTGAGGCTCAGTTGTTAAGTATCTGCCTTCGGTTCAGGTCATGATCCCGGAGTCCCAGGTTCAAGCCCTGCATTGGGCTTCCTACTCGGTGGGAAGCCTGCTTCTCCCTCTCTCACTCCCCCTGCTTGTGTTCCCTCTCTAGCTGTGTCTCTCTCTGTCAATTAAATAAATAAAATCTATTAAAAAAAAGAAAGAAAAAAAGATAAAAATTGTAACATCAGGATGGGCAGGCAAGCAACATGATCCAACTCAGTCCTGTCATTTCTAATCATTTCTTAATAACACTGAACAAGCAAAGAAATAATGGTGAAAATTTGCAAGTAGCAACAGAAACATGCAGTAAGTAATTGCATCCTGAAAATATCTGAATAATGATAACAACCTATAGCATATCCTAAGCCTGAAGTTGAGGTCGGACTTTCAACCTACACAGAGCACAGGCACATGACCTCACAGATCCCCAGTAATTACCTGGTGATCAGCCCTGTATATCTGGCCTTGCCTAAGGGCTGGGTCATCCCTGTATTCACTTCTGGATGTCAAATGATTAACTCTTGCCCTGTCCTTATTCATTCAAAGGATGGAGTAAAATGTGCATGAGATGAATTATTAAACATCTTGTTAAAACTGGTATCTATCAGTGTTTGGATCTGATCAAAGATTTGCAGGTACAGGAAAAAAGCACATTTGCACTGTTAGAGAAGGCAAGTTTTAGCTCTTTCCCTGATGCCAGAAAAATTCTTCTGTAATTGAGTGCCAGGTCATTGACTGGCCTCAATAAATGTTCTACGAATTCATGAAGGGTTAAGAAATAGGAGTGCAGCAATAATTAGAGTTAAGTGTAATGTAATGTAAATGTAATGTAAATTACCATAAGTGAATAAAGGTCTTTCCCACAGCTTTAGTGAGGGATGGACAGCTCCTTACCTGAACTCAATGTTCCATTTTTGCAGTGCAGAGAAACTCATGGATTCAGATTAATTGAAAAGGAAACACATCTTAAGTGATGAGAAGTCTGAAATACAGACTAGTTTTAATGAGGCACGCCTTTGTAAGTCACACAGAAACTGATTGCGTATGAAACAGTGGCAGCATTACTAAATAGGCTGTCTCCCCAACCCCTTTAGTGACTTAGATAATGGTTGTTTTTAATTAATTCTTTCTCTTTATTGCAAGTAGGAATTTTTAAAGCTGTAAGTAGCTTAACTTTTCTCCTTAGCGCCATTCCAGTTGACAGAAAAATTCGCTGAGCAAATTCCTTCTTCTCAGAAAAAAAACAAAACAAACAAACAAAAAGCCTGCTCAACCTCATCTAAACAGCTACAAACTCTAATTTAATGAATGTGGTTTGGTAAAAATTAAATTGAGTGTACTTACCACTATATAGCATTATAGTCACATTGCATTAACAAACAGGGCAGAGAGAAACCAACATTGTGGAATGGCTACCATGTGGGAAGTATTTTCTATTTGATAATGTCATTTGATCCTCATGATGATACCATGAGGCGGCTACCATTATCTCCAGTTTACCAATGCTGAAACTGAGATTCAGAGACATGAAATAGTGGCCTTAAGATCAGACAGGTAGTAAGTGGCAGTGGCCAACGTCATCCTAGGGCAATCTTACTGTAAAACCCATGAGTACTTTCCTCATCATATTGCTTTAAAAAAAAAAAAAAAAAAAAAAAGGACCCAATTCTCTGGGAGCCAATTGATTGCAGACGTGGAGTTTCTAGGAGAATGGTAGTCAGAATGTACTTAGTGCCATCTTCCATCACCTATATTCTTTTCAAGGTTGAAGTGCTCTTTGAACACTTATTGACATCTTGAACCTAGCGGATATTGTTGCATTTGCAATTTTGAGAGGAAGGGGACCTGGATGAATGTTCTGGAATTGTCATGTTGAAATGAACCTCAAATACTTTCTAGAAAATAATTTACTAAGGTAGAGACATAGGAAAACGGCCCTGTATGGCGTGGCCACGTGGGGGAAGCCTCAGGAAAGTGAGGAGGCTAAAAACAAGAGTGAGGGGGAAGTCTAGGCCACAGTCTTTATGGGGGCTTCCATGGGAAAGGCAAAGCCGGACAGAGGAAAGAGTTTAGGATTGGCAAGTTTGAATAACTCCAGCGGGTTTGGGGTTATATGGGTGGTCTCTTGTTGCCTGGTACTGGGCCCTGGTGTGAGTGAGGGCAGGGGAAATGCTGGCTTCATGTGAGATGACCAGATGGGGGAGGCATGGCTCTGGATTGGTTAGCTTTCTTATCAAAGGGATGCTTCCCCTGAGTCCTTTGCTATCTTTAAGAATTGCCTAGCCTGGGGAGCGGCAATATCTCCCCAGCCAGAAAGGTTTTTAAGGTTTCAAAATATCATAATGTATAGGAAATTAAGAATACAAACCATACACAAATATACCAAAAATTAGCACCAAATAACAGAATCTAGATAGAGCCCCAGCATCTGTATAACCCTCAGTAAAACAGAGCCTACTGGTCCCCCAGAGCCTGTAGGAACAGCAGTGCTGTTGGTTTGGGGAAACTCACGGGCAAACAGTACAAGAAGCATAGCTGATAGGCCAACAGAAAATCCAAACCCAGAATGAGACAAGCTGAAGATTTGGACAAAAGGTATTCTAAAGCATAACAACATACTGGATAAACTGTACAGAAGCTAACTGGTCGGCTGCTGAATGGAAAACACACAAGGCCAAATTGTCTGGAAGTTAAAGGTACATCACACAGAACAGCTAAATCTTCCACTGCCGCAGAGAACACATTTGGATGCGCCCAGAAGCGTCTGAATAGAACCCACCACCAAAAGTATACATATTTTATGATAAAATTAAGGCTGCTTACAAATGTGTTTTTAAGAGGAGAAGTAACAACTTTTTACCAACAAAGATAACATATTCAAGATTTTAATCCACTCTGAAATAAACAGAATGGAGAAATTCTACTGGACAAATTCCTTTTTGTAGTATAGGCTATAATACATTTTAAGCCTTCAAAGCAGTCTACGCTTCTCTTTCACCAGAAATATAACATTCAGGGCACCTGGGTGGCTCAGTCGTTAAGCATCTGCCTTCAGTTCAGGTCATGATCCCAGCGTCATGGTATCAAGCCCCGAATTAGGCTCCCTGCTCAGCAGGAAACCTGCTTCTGCCTTTCCCCCTCCCCCTGCTTGTGTTCCCTCTCTTGCTGTGTCTCTCCCTGTCAAATAAATACATAAAATCTTAAAAAAAAGAAATATAACATTCATTCATTTACTATCTATATGAACTAATATTTATGATTATTCTGATGTATAACATAAACTTAGGAACCAGACTGCAAAAATTGCATTTGTGCATCCTTCCAACTGACACAACAAACAAGAGCTCACACTGGGCATTTCATGGTGCCCCTGTCATGTGCTGCACCTGCAAAGATGTTTCCCAGCAAGTAGCGATGACAGCTTGACGTGGAGTGTTGACAGAAAGCATCATTTCAGCCTAACTACAGCAATTTCTGAAGTAAATCATTGTTTGATGTCAATTCTTTTATAGTCATTAACATACCACAAGCACAGGTCAAACCAAGTCAAGGCAGACAAAGATACATTTCTTTTTATGGCAGGAAGGCCCCAAACAGGAAGTGATAAAATGTTATTTATTTTCTCTTTCTTTTATCCCCAGGCACCTCAAGTCATAAGCTTGGGGAGGGAATGTAGTCACAGTCAGCCATCACCTGAATGAGTCATCTTTGGGACATGGCTGTCTTCACAGCACAGGCTTGGTAGTTAGAACTCCACTTTGAGTCAAGAGTATGACAACCGGGGCGCCTGGGTGGCTCAGACGTTAAGCGTCTGCCTTCGGCTCAGGTCATGATCCTGGAGTCCTTGGATCGAGCCCCACATCGGGCAGGGATCCTGCTTCTCCCTCTCTCACTCCCCCTGCTTGTGTTCCCTCTCTAGCTGTGTTTCTCTCCATCAAATGAATGAATAAAATATTTTTCAAAAAAGAGTATGACAACCATATTTGAAAGCAAGCAAATGCTTTACATAAAGGGGAGCAGAAAGGAGAGGCCCCCAAGTCTCACTTAATACCATTCATTTCAAATACTACATATCCTTTACCTGAAGAATAGGGAAAGACCCACTCTCATCACTAGAATTTGTGTTCAGACTAGGTACTTGGTAAACCATATGAGCTGATGAGGAGAGGAAGATACACCCAAACCAAAAACCCATCTGCTGCCGGCCTCTTGCTAATCAAAGAATTTCACTGACAAGCTACCAGTGTCAATCCTGACAAGCTTAGAAACAAAAACCTTATTAAGGTATAGCCATTTTTCATACTAATTTCAAACATTTATTTATTACATATGCTTGCCTCTAAGGACCAGGTAGTCCAACACGAAGATAAGATCCAAACAAGGACAGTGTGAAAATGGCATTAGAGGTATTATTTATACCCTGTAGGAACACAAGAGACAGATACCCTCTCTCTGGCATGTTGGAGAATAATAAGTAAAATGCAACATAGCAACTACCACCAACATTTACAGAGAACAGACTTTGAGTCAGGCATGATTCCAGTGCTTTATATGTTTTACCTAACTTAATCCTTACAATTCAGTGAGACAGAAACTAATAAAGTACAGCATTCATTAAACATTACATGTGTGAGGCATTGCTCTGTAGGCTTCTTCTTCAATAAACTCATTTAATCCTCACAGCAAATCTGTACAGATCCTATGACCTCCATTTTCCAGATGGAGAAACTGAGGCAATGAAGGGTTCATTAATTTTCTAAAAGTCATATAAATAGGAGGTGGTGAAGCCACCATTTGAAACTAGACATTCTGGCTCTGCTGCCGACATGCTTAACCACTAATATACGTAGCCTTACCCAATTACTATCCCATAGTTACAGATAAAGAAATTAAGGTCCAGCTGATGGATGGTTGGACTAGATAGAATGTGTAAGTGGTCTGACTGCAGAGCTATCTCCTGAAAAGAGCCATCTGAGCTGAGACTGAAGGATGAGAATTTCACAAGATCGAGAGAAAGGGAAAAGGTTCTCAGGAGGGAAAAGTATGTGCAGAGAGCCATCCATCGTGGAGAGTTCTGACATTGAGAAGTGGTCTGGAATGGCTCAGTAACTACTCAGGGGTTGCCCCACTGATCTGTTCTAGAAAGGGGTGACTCAGAAGAGACGCCACACCAGAAAGAAAGGGGCACTGGGCAAGTAGACCATCCCTGCCACCAATAGGTGGCCATCCTGAAATGTTACCAACAGCCGCTGTCATTTTTTGTAAATTCAACTTTCAACATAATCCAAAATGCCAGAAAACACTCATTTCCTATTTGCAGGACGTTTTGCAGAGCTGATTATCAATAAAAAGCATCATGCCCTGTTCCTTTTATCAGGAACCTCACTGACAGAGTCATTTACTTTTTATGAAGACAAATGAATATGGGCATTCTGATTAGAAGCAGAACAACATCAGCTCAAGAACCAGACTCTGAACATAACATCTGGGACATGACAGCTGTCAGAGGCGGTTGCTGAAGATGCATCACACAAGAAGAGACACCAACACTAGGCACATCTGGTGAAACCAATTGAAAGAAGCAACTTGACCTGTGTTAGGAGACCCTAATAGTGAGTATTATCCTGGCCCTCTCAGCAACTAGACATTGATTAGGGAGGATGGTCACCTTGGTGTGGAAGTGGGGGTGACAAATTAGGCATGCAAAGTGGCTTCCAGTCAGACTATTTCCTCTGACAAGTCTACTACCCACAACCTTTTTTGAGAGATTTTTCATCATAGCCCAACCTGCTTTTCAACCAGCTAGCTAACTAAAACAGAGACAAGTGTGTGAACCAAAAGCAGGTTTTACAGGCTGTCCTATTAGTAACCTGTCCAATACTAGAGTTACACCAACAGATTTTTTTCTGGAAGAGTTTAAATGCAAGACACATAAAAAATAGTAGACTATAGAGTGGCCATAAAGCAGAAAGACCAGTGAGTAAACTAATGTCAGGAAACAGCAGGCAGCATGACTGATCTGTGTGGTGGAGAGCAGAATGAAGTTGGCCATAAGCAGTCTCTCTCTATTTAAAGCAAGAGTCACTTACAACAATAATGGCACATGCCAGCTTTCCTCCTGCTCCCATGCAGATCCATCCCCTACCCTTGTATGCCCCAGGAGGCTAAGCTCTACAGATTGTACCACTTGAGATCCCTTGCTCTCTGGCTTCCTGTTGAGCTGTGCCAGATGGGAGACACAGCAAGAGATCAAAGGGAGGGGGGAGAAAGAGTCTGGGGCATTGCTCCCCTTTTGCCTCTCTGCCTTGCATCATGCTTCTGGCAGTGACTCTGTCCTTCTACAAGGTTGCCTCTGTCAATGGTCCTTTCCATACCCCCAGTGCTTGCCATCTCTGGCTTATACCTTTAGGCTCAAGAGTGAGTCTCACTATCATTGTCCCTTGCTGCTTCAGTACCCACTTTGGCTCCTCTGCTCCTGCCCACACATCTATAAACAATCCCTTCATTAAATTACCCTTCAAATCTCAGCCTGGGAGGCTTTTCTTTCCACTGGAGCTGATTTGTGGAAGAACACAAAATAGACAGCAATAAGACAAGAATTAGTTGAATGAAGTCTGCTAAGAAGGTCTTTACTCTTCCTGGTCCTCTGTTAAATAAACCCTTCCACCTCAGGGAAACTGTGTAGACTCTGGAGAGCCTTAGGAATCTATGGGGGAGTCAGGGCATCACCTACAATCCTTCCCTCATTATGACATTTGTTTAACCAGTGATTTTATTACACAAGTATTTATTGAGCACGTACTGTGTGCCTGGCATCATGGAAGGCTCTGAGGATCAAGTGGCAAACAAAATAGGCACAGTCTTTGCCCTTATGGATCTCATTGTGGCCGGGGAAGTAGTGAAGGCAGGGTCTGTAGTAGTCATGGAGAAGAGAGTAAACAAATAATCATGTAAACAGGCTTATAATTTAAGCCTTAACAAGTTACTCAAAGGAAAATTGAAAGCTAAGAGAATAATAAAAAGTCTCATTTAGATGATTGACTCTATTTAATGACTGGAGTTACTTCATCTTATGGATGAAGAGAGTGGTAAAAAATGAATACAAAAAAGACTATGACACAAGCATGTTTAGATAAAAATGCCTGGGGTCATAGGGCGAAGCTATGTCACCTCCAACACCTCTTTTTGCTACCGAGACCAGGTAAGGCTGGGTTTTAATAAGTATGTCATGTGGAGGACAAGAACTATGGTGGCCTGGTCAGTCCAGACACTGTCCTCAATCCTTGCTTCCAAAATTTCCTGTCACCAGAGAACATGCCTCTGGAGAAGCAAGAATTTTAGTGCTTGAAGTAGTGTGAAATGAGGCCAAAAGGGGTGGAAGTCACCAACTTTGTTCAATATGGGGATAAGTTCTCATCATTCCTCTTTTTCTGAGGGCACAAAGCATTTAGAATAGCACCTCTCAGAAGCTGTTCCACCTTCTCTACTATCGTCTCTTCAAAACTGCATAGCTTCTCTCGTGGTATGAGTAATCTGAGTTAATAGGGAGTCAAAACTTTTTTTTGTTTTAAGATTTATTTATTTATTTGAAGGAGAGAGAGAGAGAGCATGAGAGAGGATGCAGAGAGAGAGAGAGAGAGAGAGAGAGAATCTCAAACAGATTCCATGCTGAGCCAGAAGCCTGATGTAGGGCTCAGTCCCAGGACACTGAGATCATGACCTGAGCCAATACCAAAAGTTGAAGCTTAACCAACTGAGCCACCCTGGCACCTGGGTGTGGGGGGGGTGTCAAAACTTTGGAGGGAAAAAAAGGAGGAAAGTCCCCCTCTTACTTTCTTTTGTTCCCCATATCTTGGATAACCAGTAGTAAAGATATGTCTTCAGTTTGCCTTCTTAAGTTATAATCCATTAGGGACAATAAACATTGAATTTTGGGGAGTCTTATTTTGGGAATGGGCAATTTACAACTTTTGATTTTTTTTATAAATTAATTTTTTCAGTGTTCCAAGATTCATTGTTTATGCCCCACACCCAGTGCTCCATGCAATACATGCCCTCAGTACCCACCGCCAGGCTCTCCCATCCCCCAACCCCCTTCCCTCCAAGACCCTCAGTTTGTTTCTGAGTCTAAAGTCTCTCATGTTTCATTTCTCTCCACGAATTACCCTACTTCCCATTTCCTTTCCTTTTCCTACTGTCCTCTATATTACCCCTAATGCACTGCAAGTAAGTGAAACCATGCAATACTTGACTTTCTCTACTTGGCTTATTTCACTCAGCATAATCTCTTCCAATCCAGTCCATGTTGCTACAAAAGTTGGATATTCATCCTTTCTGATGGAAGTGAAGTATTCCATTGTATATATGTCCCACATCTTCTTTACCCATTCATCTCTTGAAGGGCACCTTAGCTCTTTCCACAGTTTGGAGATTGTGGCCATTGCTGCAATGAACATTGGGGTACATATGGCCCTTCTTTTCACTACATCTGTATTTTTGGGGTAAATATATAGTAGTGCAATTGCAGGGTCATGGGGTAGCTCTATTTTTAATTTTTTAAGGGATCTTCACACTGTTTTCCAAAGTGGCTACACCAGCTTGCATTCCCACCAACATTGTAAGAGGGTTTCCCTTTCTCCACAACCTCTCCAACACTTGTTGTTTCCTGTCTTGTTAATTTTGGCCATTCTGACTGGTGTAAGGTGGTATCTCAGTGTGGTTTTGGTTTGAATTCCCCTGATAGCTAGTGAAGTTGAACATTTTTTCATGTGTCTGTTAGCCATTTGTATACCTTCTATGGAGAAGTGCCTTTTCATGTCTCCTACCCATTTTTTGATGTGTTCATCTTCTTTTTGGATGTTGAGTTTGAGTAGTTCTTTATAGATCTTGGATATCTGCCCTTTGTCTGTAAAATCTATCTATGAAAACCCACAGCGGATATCATTCTCAATGGGGAAAAACTGACAGCCTTCCCTCTGAGATTAGGAACAAGACAAGAATGCCCACTCTCACCACTACTATTCAACATAGTGTTAGAAGTACTAGCAATAGCAATAAGACAACAGAAAGAAATACAAGGTATTCAACTTGGCAAAGAAGAAGTCAAACTCTCTCTCTTTGCAGATGACATGATACTCTACGTGGAAAACCCAAAAGACTCTACCCCCAAACTACTAGAACTTATACAACAATTCGGTAATGTGGCGGGATACAAAATCAATGAACAGAAATCAGTTGTGTTCTTATACACTAACAATGAAAATATAGAAAGGGAAATCAGAGAATCGATTCCATTTACTATAGCACCAAAAACCATAAAATACTTAGGAATAAACCTAACCAAAGAAGTTAAGGATCTGTACTCAAGGAACTACAGAACATAATGAAAGAAACTGAGGAAGACACTAAAAGATGGAAGAGCATTCTATGCTCATGGATCGGAAGAATAAACATTGTCAAAATGTCTATAGTGCCCAGAGAAATCTATACTTTCAATGCCATTCTGATCCAAATTATACCAACATTCTTCAAAGAGTTGGAACAAACAATCCTAAAGTTTATATGGAACCAAAAAAGACCCCGAATCGCTAAGGAATTGTTGAAGAAGAAAAACAAAGTTGGGGGCATCACGTTACCTGACTTCAGGCGTTATTACAAAGCTGTGATCACCAAGACAGCATGGTACTGGCACAAAAACAGAGAAATAGACCAATGGAACAGAGTAGAGAATCCAGATATGGACCCACAAGTCTATGGTCAAATCATCTTCAACAAAGCAGGAAAAAATATCCAGTGGAAAAAAGATAGTCTCTTCAATAAATGGTGCTGGGAAAATTGGACAGCTACATATAGAAGAATGAAACTAGACCATTCTCTTACACCACACACAAAGGCAAACTCAAAATGGATGAAAGACCTCAACGTGAGGCAGGAATCCATCAAAATCCTGGAAAAGAACATAGGCAGTAACCTCTTTGACATCAGCCGCAGCAACTTCTTTCAAGACACGTCTCCAAAGACAAAGGAGACAAAAACAAAAATGAACTTTTGGGACTTCATCAAAATAAAAAGCTTCTTTACAGCAAAGGAAACAGTCAACAAAACAAAGAGGCAACCCATGGAATGGGAGAGGATATTTGCAACTTTTGATCTTTTATTCAATATTCATGTAATGTTCAATTAATAATTACTGAGTTCCTATTATGTGCAAGACCTTATGCTAGTCTCAGGGGATATAGCAATGAGCTCGACCGACATGGTCCTTGCCTTTAGGGGATTTCCAGTGTGGCCAGACAGACAGATAATTACCAAACAATTGCAAAAAAATTATAGTAAGTGTTACATAGGATACTTTTAAAGACACTTAATAAAGGCTAGAAAAGTCAAGGAAAGCTTTCCCAAGAAAATTGTCATTTTAAGTTAATTGTCTAAAGGATTTGTAGCTGAACAGAAAGCTGTAGTAGGTGAGGGATTGGGACTGTTTTAAGCAAAAGAAACAGCTTCATGTGCAAAGGTACTGGGGTGAGAAAGAGGTGCATAGGGATGCTGACTGAAGGTCCCTATGGCTGTAGGAAGGGATATAAGAAAAAGAAATGGGAGATGAAGCTGACTGTCACATTTCGCTGGGTCACTACCACACTTGGAAGCCCTGTTCAAGGTGTTGGCCTTTATCTTAAGATTACGATAGCCACAGATAGTAATTAAAGCCTGAACATCAATTGTTCAAGAAGAGGGTAGTGAGATAAGAATAGAGCCTGAGGGAGAACACTGAAGACCATTTAGTGCATTATCAAAGGAAGAAGAGCCCAGAAAGGACTGTCTAGAGAGAATGGGCAGTACCCACAGAGTCCATTCCATACCTGAGTTCATATGACAGCTACCAGTCAGACTTCTGAGCCAGGCTGCCTATAGGTAGATCCTGGCTCCAGTCATAAATGACATGACTTTTGACAACTTACTTAACTTCTTTGGGTCTGAGTTTCCCTCATTTTAAAATGGTGACAGTAACATCTATAGAGCCCACTTCCTAGAGTTGTTCTGAGGATTACATGACTTCTGAGGACTACATTACTATAAAGTGTTTAGAAGAGGGCATGGCACTTACCAACTGCCCATCAGGTGTTAATTATCATTAACTGTTCCTTATAGTGTAAACTTGCAGATTGTAAACAATTTGCTGAGTTCATTCAGCTTGCCAGCAGTAAGGTGTTCCAAGCACTGGAAGGGATAAAAAAATGGATTTCTTACTACCAATCTTATATTAACTACTTACATTCATAACTGTCCTCAAATAAAACTTGTGCTGGAACAGAACTTTATTTCACAAAGAGCTTTCATTGCCTTTCATTTTCCTAGCAACTCTATGAACAAGTAGGCTTGTTTCCTCAACCAGGAGAACAAGAAAATTACCCAAGGGAACACAGAATGTAAGAAGCAGAATCAGGGTTTGAACCCCAGTTTTCTGGCTCAAGGTTAACTATTACAAGTCAGTCTCCCTTCTTCCCCTGCTTGGATATATCTTTGGAGGTCCTGTCCCCAAAACATTCCACTATGTTTCCAATCAGTTTCCAGATGGTTTTCACCTGCAACAATCCCTTCGGCCATCTAGCACTGTTAGAGAAGCTTGTGAGTTAAATAATTCAGTACATAAGTATTATTACTACTTACTCTTTCTTCAGTCTTCCTATCAAATGATGGTAAGCTCCAATAGTCAATTCACATTTAGAAAGCATGAAAGAGCTGATCAAACTATGCGTTTGATCCTCCATTATTTCACCTCCATTATTTCAATGAACTGATAGAAAAAGAATGAAGGCAATCAAAACAGAGAAGGTATTGCATTTTGTATTCTTTTGCATTTCAACTTAGTATGAGAAAATCCAGCTTGTTATTACACATGTGTGCACATGTATGTATTCAACTGAATGAGTCCTACGTCTTAGGCTCAGATAAAAAATAGTGATGTTGCATATTCAGAACTCTGAAGAGGCAGATGACTTCTTCAAATGCATCTGTATTTATGGACATATTCTACAGCTCACATCATGTTCCCACAACCAGCCAGACTGTGAAGTGAGTCACCACCTTGTCAGGCACTTCCTCAGAGTTCCTCCACTCAGTTGTCTCCGGGCAACAAGGGGCTCTGAGCAGCGCGTAATTAAAGCCAGAGCAACTGAAGAGGGAAAGGAGGCTGATCATTAAGGTGTCAAGGAAGAACCGGGTGGGAATGATGATGGATTGAAAACATGCATTTAGCCTTACTCTCTCCCGAAGCCCCACAAAAATGACAGTAAAAGGATTTTATTATAGGCATAAACCCATAAGAACAAAGAAAATATGAAAAGAAACAAAAGCAATGAGGTTTTGGAAGCTGGAAAGCAGATGGGTGAGTGGTAACTGACTCAACAAACCTGAAAATATGAATCCTAAGGCAGTAGTGGGAAAGACAAGAAGGAAACAGATTTACATAACCCCCCAAATGGCCCAGGAATTGGCAGGACCAGGTATTTATGGAAGAAGGTGTTGATGTTGGGCCTAAAAGCAAGAGGACTGACTGAATGTCTCCTTAAGAGACCAGTGGATCCCCAGATATCTTCCCTGTGCAGCAGGATAACTGTATATTATAGATTTGATTATCTTCCCAATTCCTCATCCCTCCCTTTGGTGTGTGACTTTTTCAGGTGCAATCACTAGAAATTAAATACATGTCTCTGCCTCACTAATGTTGTATTTGGCCAATGCAGCAAGTTCTGAGCCTAGGCCTTAAAAGACGTTGTGTGCTTGCATGTGTCCCTGTTGCAGCTCTGACATGGCCGTGGGAAGACTCTGTCCCCAGGAACTGCTGGTGCAAGAAGAATGAGAAACACACACAGCAGACCTGATCTAAGCCCACAGCCTGGCTCCTGGCCTAACCATGCCCAGCTGAGCTGCAGTCATGGAATCTGGAAGCAGGTGCTTGTTGCTGTGATAGGCCATCGATATTTTGTGGTTATGTGGTTATGAGTAGCCCAGCATAGTTGACTGAGATGCAATGGGTCTATTCAAGGGGAACTCTGCCCTAACAAAAGTAAAGGATGCAGTATTTGACATTGGAACAGTTCATGGGTGGTCATATGGATAAATATACTAATATATTTATATATGGCTATACATACATATATATATATATATATATATATATATATAGAGAGAGAGAGAGAGAGAGAGAGAGAGAGAAAGAGAGAAAGAGAGAGGCAGGCTAAGGAATGATGAGGAATTCCTTAGCTATAAAAGGAATTCCTTCACTATAAAAGATGAAAAAATGGTGCCCCACATTTTATAATGCAAAACATTTTGTATAACTGTAACCTGGGTAACTTGGAAGACAGAAGATATACCTAACGCACTCAAAGCCTTGAGCAAGGAGGTTTCCAGGCAGGATGTTAACAAAGAGGACTAGAGCATCCTTAGCAACCTTAGGCCAAAGCACATAAGGCGTCAGCCCAGAAGCAAGGATTCAGAGGTGAGGCCATGCTCCGTGGACTTATGGCAGCTGGACTCAGGGCACAAGACTAAATGTGGACCCCACACCCCTACCTCCCTCCGCTGGGGCTTTGATGGTGTTTCCCAGCTTGATTTGGAAGCATCTAGGTTTGAATAGGCTCCTGTGCCTGCCACTGGGCACGACTGCAGCATGTTGGAATGGTGAATCCTAAAGCACATTATTCCTATCATATTTTAATATTTTTTCTGGTGCCTGGTACTCAGCAAATGTTTCTTGAACAAATAAACTATCTTAAGTCACTTAACCCCCTTCACTTCAACTCTCTTGGTCTTTTCCAATGTTAGTTTTCCACAATGGATATCTGCCCTAATTCTCAAGCTATAGCGAGGCCTGGGAACTTCTGGGATCTGTTTGTTCAGCTTAGACTGTCCCTCGGGCATCAGCTATAGGAACTAAGAGGTCTGTCCCCTCCACAGAGTCTCTGCTTCTCCCAAAGTCAAGGCACCACAGCCAAGCTTGATGAAACAAGAGAGAAGAGAAAGAAATTTTGTTCATGTACGTTTAAAGATCATTAGTTCTATTGCAACTATCAAGGAATTTTTTTTTCCATTACAGCAAAAAGAAACAAGTTTGTCAGAGGGCACTTTGAGATCCAGGTGCTTCTTAGCATCCCTGGAAGATGCTAGGCAGGAGGCAAATAGGAAATGGCTGCTGTGTGGATCCAGGAGCAAGCCCCAGACAGCAGCCCCTCACGGTCCCCCACCTCTGAGGCAGCTGCGGGTCCCGGGTGTTGTCCATGGAAGAACGCAAATGCAAGCTCCATGGGCCTCCAGATCTGTAAAATAAAACCACTAAAAAACTCACATCTTCACGTACTCATCTTTTACGCTTCATATGCTCAACACACCAGACCAGCTGAAAATCAATCAGGCTTACAAACTGCTTCACTTCTCCCAGCTCAGGCATCTCTCTCTGACACCAGCATCTCCCTTTCCCTGTGACCTCATCCTCCTGGCCGGGCAGAAACTCACTTCTTTTTACCTGCTGGTTTCCCTGGTGGCAGGCAGGAGGGCAGGGCCACGCAGGCAACGCCCACCAGACACACCTCATACCTAGCGAACTGGACCCAGTGCTGACGCACCCTGCGCCCCCTTGCCCCACCCGTCACAGCTGCACAGCACACCTGTTACCGCCGGGCTCTCGATGGGGACTCTTCATCAGCTCCAAGGCACCGGGAAGGCAGAGCTTACCACCTAACACACCGGCAGAGGAGAGGCAAAAGGAACGCAGGGAACAAGGGGAGAAATGTGACATGCATAGCGTGATGATGAGAGAGATTTACATGTGGGTGGCCCTGAGAACTTTCCTGGGGCTACGAGAGCCAAGATGAGAGAACCCATCCTCATGGGCACTTGCCGCCTGGCCGCTGAGCACGCATGTCTGACAGAGCCGGCCAGCGGGAGGCAACAGCCATCCTCTTCTTTCGAGGAATCACACCTTCTCTTTCCCGAGTTCCCTTCTGTCTTCCTTCTCTCCTTCACCCCCACCGATTCTGAGGCATTTGGGTGGCTGCACACCCTGGATCTCTCAACTGGGCCTGGATTTCTTCCAGGAGTCCCTCTGCAGCTGGCCGGGGACACAGCCTCCACACTTAAGTGGAGGGGAGCTGTCAGGACAATCACGCATTTGCATTTGGAAGAACCCCAGCATCTCTTTCACAGTGAAGTAGATACAGAACGGTGGTTGTCCCTCTGTCACCCACTCAATCTGTCACTAGATGAAGAACAGCCACTACTAATGGTGACAGGGTCCTCAAACTGGGAGTTTCTGACTGCTGGCTCTTTTCCCAACTTAAAGAACATCAAAGGAAGAATGAGGGTGCCACAGCCCCACTGAAGTTTTCAAGACATAAACAAAGGGTCGCTGATGGCTCTTAGGACCTCGCCTTAATTCAGCCATGCTTAATTCAGTGTCTGTCTTGTCTGCAATCTGGAGAGACGCTGAGTATAAGGCAAACATCTACCCGGCACTAAATAATTTGTAGAATGAAGAGGTCACTTGCCCTTCTCAAAAGCCAAGGAAATCTTGCTATTTTGAAATGAAGGATCAGAGACCTCAGGAGGTCCTGCAATAAAAACCACTTTTGTGGAGGACAGAGCTTGGCCGAGAGTCTGGCTCATGAAAGGCACTCGATAAATGCATGTTGTTTCCAATGAGCTAGAAGATTAATTCAGGTTGTTTATGAAATGTCAATGTGAATTTCAGAGGGCACAGCCATCTTTGCCTTACAGCATTGCAACCGACTTACTTCTGCTTACAGAGGGTCTTGGAATAATTGTACCTGGAGAACCATTTGTTATATTCTTCCCTTGCACCTGCTCTTCTGGTCAAACACCTTCAATGGCTCCCTACCGCCAGTGGATTTAAGCCCTGGCCACTCAAGGAATAATCTGATTCCACTGGCTCTTGGCTGCCTATCTCATCCTACTCTCTGCTTCTCCCTCATGTTCAGAGTCACATTAACAGTAGGCTAGCCAGATGTGCAGTCTATAAAGCATTCATAATGAAAGGTCTTACTCTAAACAAATGCAAGCAAAATCTGCATTCTCAGTATAAAGCTGCTAGCATTCAACAAAACAGCATTCCGCAGAGGCTGGGAGTCTGTTAGTTGGAATAAAGGACCAGAGAGGCCCAGCGAGGGACCGTCTGAGAAGGGAAGGTCAGGCCGAGTGTGGGAAGGGGGAGAAAGGGAGAGGGAACCCAGCAACTGCAAGGTGGAGAAGCAAGTCTTGAGAAAACAGCCAGATCCTTTCAAATAAAATGATTCAGACTTTTTCTCCTTCTGCTTCTTGAAGTGGTAACTAAGAAGGATACCTTGCATAGGTAATGTGGCAGGCAGTGCTTCAGTGACTTATCTATCTAAGCTTGTTTAGTTCACACAAGCCTAGCAGGGAGATACTGCTGTTATCCCCAGGGGTTTAGTGGCACGTCCAAGGTCAAACAGCTAGTGAGGGAATGGAGCCCGGTCCAACTCTAGACTCCAAGCTGTGCTTCCTTTTCCATCCACCCTGTGTTTTTCACACGTAGCTATAGATGGTGGAGGTGGAATTTTGTTTTGGAGAAGACCAGAGAAAGGGAAAAAAGGATCCACAGGCATGTGGATTAAAACATAAAGGAAGGAGTAAAGAGTTATTAATAGGAAACTGATTTATGGCCTCCCTCACTAAATATATATTGAAAAATGCCCACATAACATTTTTAAGAGGACATAAAATATGGGCGTGCCCAGAGTAGACACATTTTGAAGTGATGCTGATGTTGCCTCCAGCCCTCGTATCCTGGAAACACACACACTGAGCCTTCGCACGGCAGGGCCTTCCTACCCTCCTCCTCACCCTGCCCCCTCCTGTCTCCTCTCTACTTCCTGCCTGTCACAACCTTTAGTCATCCCAGATCATGCAGAAGGCATGCTCTCTGTGCACCTCGGGCAAGGCACTGTTCTCACTATGCCTCGTTTTATGGGTGTTAATAGATTCATCTTTTTTTTCCCGTCCCAAATATTTTGAACACTCCTACTATATAATAAAGAATTGGCCTTTGTCCCTGGTTGCTAAAAGGGATCCTCTCAACCGTTGGAATTTCCCAAGTGACAGGAATATCCTTGCTTTAAGTAGTTCCTTGGACCACACCTGAGTTTATGCTAACAAGGTGGCTAATGGTAGCCCCCAGATAGTTTCTGGATGGAGGATGGCTATGCTGGAAAAACCAACCTGGTGAGCCTCTGGTTTTCTTGTCCTCAGCCTCAACTCCCCAGGCAGTAGCAGTCCAACCACCAGGGAGGGGAGGGAGGTTGGTGATAGAGTTCAATCAGTTAGCCAATAATTCAATCTCATGCCTATGAATTGGAACTCCAATAAAAACTTGGCACATCAAAGCTCAGTTGAGTTTCCTGGTTGGTAATATACACCAATGTGCCAGGAGGGTGATGCATCTGAGGCAAGGAAACCTTGTTTGGGGGACCACCCAGACCTTACTCTGTGTATTCCTTCATTTGACTTATCCTCATTTGTATCTTTTGTAATAGAACTCTGATCATAACTCTAGCATTTCCCTGAATCCTACATCATTCTAGCAAGTTTCTGAAACTAAAGATATAAGGGAAGCCCCAAATTTGTAGCCAGTTGGTCAAACATGCAGGTGGCCTGGGAATCCCAGAGCTTGTGCCTAGTGTCTGAGATGAGGGTAGTCTAGTGGAGGCTTGACTAACTCCAGGTACTGATTAGTGTCAGAGTTGCACTGAAACTCCCAGGAGACTCTGTAGGCACATGGTGAGAAAGAGACACAGACCTTGGCCCCCATCACAGGGCTGAGTCTAGCCAGGATGGCAGACGTGGACTAGGCATCAGTAATGTGAGGAAGCTTTGTTTGATGTGAATTACAGGGCATTGTGGGGCCTCTGGCAGAAGGAGCCCCAGTACCTAAGGACATCAGGCCCAGTACTATCTCTTATTCATCCATATTTGCAACAATTAGGATGATGACTTGGACATCCCAGGTGCTCAGTAAATTATGCCTCATTAAAATCAGGACTTTGCTCAGATCAGAACATTTTCTACCCTGGAAATTCCTAGAGGAGTGACACCCCCTTCACTTGGCCAGGTGGGTTATACCACATGGAAACCAGAACTATTCCCAGTCCTAAGGGCCTCCTCATTTCCCTTGATCTCCTGGCTTGTCTGACCTCTGCTTTTACTTTCCTATTCAACTCACCCCTCCCATATCCACCCTTGTGCTCCTTCTCTGTCTCATCAAAGAACATCCTCACTTAGGAAGGAATAATCATCACACTCCTTCAATCAAAGGGATGGCTCAGTTGTTCTGCAGTAACGATCAATATGGATTTGGATGTGAGAGAAAAGAGGACACGAGGAAGAAAGGGGAGAATTGGGGTCAGAATTCTCCCCCCACCCACAGTGTTCCGGGAAGGCCCTACAAAGCCATCCACTTAACACTTGAAATGAAACCTGCCTGCCACTCCCAGCAACATAAATAGACTGGTACTCTCAGACTCATGCTATAGGGAACAAAGAAATGAGAATCATTGCCATCATTAGTCTAAATACTCACTACGTGCCAGGCATGGTTCTAGAGTAATAATTAATATTTTCATAAATGATTTTTCCAGGAAGATTAACCTTTGCTCTCATATGTAGCAGAGTGAAGACAAGGAGTCTTATCTCTGTTAAAGCCTATCTGTGACTTCAACAAGTCCTTGATTCTGTCTGACCCTCAGTTCTTTATCTGCAGAGTAGAACTCAGACGCATGTCCAACGTCACGCAAACAGCCAGTAAAGGAGACGGGGCTTGCTTACTTGGGTGACAGTCATGAAATAATATGGACAATCCCTTAAACCCTAGTCTCATACTTAACCTCACAGAACTGAACAAAGAAAATGATTGAAAGAACATCCTTCCAAAGGCTGAATATCCTTTTACCTAACCCACAACATCATGCCCAGCCAGAAGGGTATAATATGTCACAATTACACTTCACTTTCATTCTTAAAATACATTTTACCCAATGTTCATTGTGAGGCTTAATAAAACATAGAAATAGCAACTGGGAAAAAGTTAAATTCTGAACAAGTCACATTTGAATAAAAATTTAATGCTTCCCCCTACCCAAAGAAATATATGAAAACAGGAAAGGCTTCTTCCTTAATGGATCTCAGAGATAAACACAGATACTATCATTAACCCACTGGGATTTATGAAAGTAATTTCAATTCTTGCATTATTGAAAGGGCTCTAGTTCTGGCATACTCTAAATTCTAATTAAACAAACAAGGAAAAAAGTTTTAAAATGAACAATGCAATCAAATATAGACATTCTATTTCAACACAGTAATGTTAGCATAACAAGTGAGTTAAAAAAAGAAAAGGGAAAATAATTGTTAAACAGATGGGTGGTGAAAAGAAAAATCTTTCTTCTTTTTTTTAATGCACAAAGCCTTAATCTGAAGCCAAGCAGAGATGAAGATAAACAAGAAGCTGCCCTTCCACGGCCAAAGAGCGTAATACCCAGGAAGTCGAATGAAACCAGCCTAAAGTGCTGCCTGCAGTTAATATGAACTTAACTTCCTGATGCCAGATGAAATATTAAAGCAAGTTCCCTATTTTTAGGGCTTTGTATCTTGGTGGTTGTATAATGAATCAGCATGTATCTTGGCAAACTTGCTGGTAACCCAAAGGGTATTTGTTTTCTCACCCAAACTACTTGGAGTCTCTTAAACTATGGGGTGGATATTAAGTGATCAGAGCACCTGGTTTGGACTTAACCACTGAATCAGAAAGATCGGCCAGGAGCTCAAGACGAAGGTGGGGCCTGATTCCTTGCCTGGCTATGCAAGAACCTGTTGGAACATCATGATGGCAATCAAAAGTTCAGGCGGCACTTTGCCTATGGCATGCAAGACACATTTTATACAGATCTCTTGAGAAAAACTGGGAGCTTTTCAGAGCTGAGAGCTTTAAGCAGGCTGTTGGAGTGTCCCCCCAGGCTGGAATATAGCAGGCATCCCCACAACCAAGTCCCTACTTGGAATCTGACCAGTCTCTTCACTACCACCTGAAAGATGCGCATTTCTCCACTAGAAACACTTTTCTCCTTCTTTGTTCACTGGTGGTCCTTAGCATTGTCCAGACTACTTCACCTCTATGTCAAGATGTCTCCGAACTCCAGTGCTATGATCTTACCTAGGGCATTTTTACCTCTCTGTGCCTCAGTCCCCTCACCCATAAAATGGGTGGGTTGAGCCTATTGAATTCTGAAGTCCTTTCCAGTTCAAAAATGAAATCAGAATAAGCAATTCTAGATTCCAAACCCCCCAAAATTAACTTTTGGTCTTCAACAATCTTGGCCATGGGTGCTAACAATCACCATGTTTTCATCTCGCCAAATCTCACAATTATGTTTACTCAACCAAAGATGGACCAACCACCTCCCCGACAGCTCCTAGGAAATTTATAACTCTGTCACCATAATCTCATGTTTGTGGGAATCTACCCTCAGAGCATAATTGGCCATATAAGGTGGAGCTTGGTTACACCAACACTGAACATAAGGAAAAGCGCAGTACAAGGAGTCCTTCTTGAACTCATTCAAGGGAGTTGTGTTGTTAAAGAATTGGGGATAAGTCACATAGATATTTTACCACATGTTTACCATATGTCGGGACCTGTTCAGGGTTTTTGCATGATTATTTCCTAAAATCTCCTCTCAAACCTATAAGCTGGGTTATTATACCCCATGTGCTCAAATAGATGAGAGAAAAGGATACCAAGAGGGTACATAATTCATCCAAAGACACTCAGAACTAGAATTAGAACCCAGACAATCTGGGTTCAGAACTAGCACATTTCAAACAAAACTTCCTTTTAAAAACAGCAGTACGGCATATGAGGACATCAGTCCCTTTATCTTCTAGCCTGCTTTTATTTAATTAAAAAACTTTTTATTTGAAAACAATGCCAAACTACAGAAATATCAAAAAACAGTGCATTCGAACACTTGACCGTATGTTGCTAGTATTCTGCCTCATCACCATGAATACTATGCTTTAGTAACCAAAAGACAACCATCAAGATCTGGAAATTAACATGGAAGCGTTGCTATCATTTCATCCTCAAACCCCCTCTAGGTTCACCCACTTGTCCCAATAATGCTGTTTCTAGCAGAAGGATCCAGTTCAAAAATCACGTATTGCATTTAATTGTATTATTACTTTCCTTGAAGCTGCAATAGCTGTTGCATCATTTCTTTTTTTTTTTTAAGATTTTATTTATCTATTTGACAGAGGGAGAGATACCAAGAAAGAGAACACAAGCCAGGGGAGTGAGCGAGGGAGAAGCAGGCCTCTTGCCCAGCAGGGAGCCCGATGTGGGGCTCGATCCTAGGACTATGGGATTATGACCTGAGCCAAAGGCAGACTTAACAACTGAGTCACCCAGGCGCCCCAGAAATTCCACATTATTAATTTCCACTTTCTGTATCTTTCCACTGAGATGCACCAGGGCCCACCATACCATTCTGCTGCTTTAGCCTGGTCAGTGTCCAATAGGTAATGGCAACATCAGAAGAACAAAACTCATTGAAGTTACTGCTAGAAGACTTCTCAACATCAGAATTTATTTAAGGAAAACACATTTCTTCACTTCTTTAAGAGCAGAATGCGGTAAAGCACAGTGTCCCTGACCCATTTCTCAGGGGGAGGAGGGAGAGGGAGTTGGAATTAGCTCAATCACTTAAAGAAAAAAGAGAAAGAAAGGAAAAGAAAATTGATTTGCTGTACTAGTGTAACTGTTTTTACCTGTAGGAATAGTGTGAGTATAGCAGGAAAAATGGAAAACAGCATAGCATGGGATCTGCAGGTGTTTAATTCAGAGCTGATGCCACTTAATAGCTGAATGACCTTGGGCAAGTCACAGCACCTCTGTGTACTTTGGCTTCTCATTTGTAAAATAAGAAAGTGAAAAAAAGGACCAATGATAATCACAAATTGGATCATTTCACTTCTCTGCTTTTTAATCACCCCCCACTACCAATCACTCTTAAGGTTTCTAACTTTTCTAAATTCTTTGCCTTGGCCTTCAGGATCCTTCATTAATCCTATCATATTTCACTTTTACCCTTACCATATAATCTGATCACTCTGACATGATCCCTACTCTTTGAATATATTAAGCTCCTTCCCTCCTCAGGGCTTTGCACTTCTTGTTTCCTCTGCCTGAAATACTCAGTGGTCCTCAGATATCAGCCCAAATGTCACCTCCTCAATTTAAAGTCATCTTCTTCTGCCTCAGACACTCTTTATTACACTAGTCTGTTTTATTTTCACTGCAGTCCTCATCACCACCTGAAATTACCATATTTGTTGGTTTACTTCATTATTGTCTATTGCTCCCACTAGGAAATAAGAATATGAGTGCAGTAACTTTATCCCCAGCACCCAGGACAGTGGCTGGCCCGTAGTAGGTAAGTAAATAAATGAATGAATGAATGAATAGTAGTTGGTTCATATAATTTCATGAGATTTATGTGTGATAACAAAAATAAATTATTTAGCATGGAACCTGGTACAGAGTAAATCAACAATCTGTGGTATAATAGAAAAGATCTAGATACCAAGTTCTAGTCTTGGCTTTTCCTCCAGCTAGCAGGGTAACTTTGACTGTGCTATAAATTCCCTAAGCCTTAGTTTATCATCTATAAATGCTGCAGTGGGTGAGAGCATCTCTGAGGTCTTTTCCGGGTTTAAAATTCAATGTGGTTGCCTATTTCATGGGCAAAGTTTCCAGCCTTGCCCAGTGGTAAGTTAATTCTTTGCTGATAAAAACTGAAACTACTGTTGCCTTAGCAGCATCTCAGAAAGCTTCATTTTAGTATTGCCTAGATATTCCAGTTTCCATTTGCTAACTATACTTTTAGCTCAAGTTTACAAGGAGTTTCCAGGCAACTTTGTAGAGTTCTTGCACTTTCCATGGCCCCTCCACTCTTTCCCCTTCCTTAACTGCCAGGCGTAAAGCAAAAGCTGGTTTTAGCATAACAGTCATTTGACCTGGACCAGAGGGAAAGATTTATCAAAACAGAACCCAGGAAAACTTTAAAAAGATCAGCAAAGATTGATGTTTCACCCAGATAGATAGTCTTCACGGAATTTCTGAACCGTGGATAGAAATCTACAATCCTGGCAACATCAGTTTATCTCCAAAGACAGAGTTTCTAGAAACATTATTAAAGCAGAGAACCAAACTGTGGGATCATGCATTTTTATATTCCCAGGAAAACTGCAGAAGTTTATACTACACACGGAAAGCTCATGAAAGTCTCCTCCATGACCCTGAATTCACTGGCTTAGCAATCATCCACTCTTGAAAACAATTCCAGGGTAACAAGGTTAAGAACAAATCAATGTGTCTCACAGACAAAGCCATGATGAGGCAGAGTCTGCCTAACCCAAGTTGGGAGCCTGCACTCATCTTTTTACCTGGATAGTCCAACAGAACGGATGATCTACCCACAACATAAAATAAACACAAAAGAAAAAGGACAAGCCTCTCTTTCCATTCAGCTCGCTCTCGTTCCTTGATTTGTTTGTACCAATTGAGCCAATTTGACTGCTGGTCTGTTTGGTAACTAGCTTCAATCGAATCATTTTTAGTGCTTCCAACAGTCTGCTTCCCTGGTTTATACCTGGAAAATCTCCTTCCCTTTAATCAGCTTAACCAAAGGCAGTTTCCCTAGCAGAACCAGACATGAAAAGAATAGTTCTCTGTTCTTACTGCAAAATGTCACCTGGAGAAAGGACTCCTCTGATCTAACACTTCTGTTATATAATAATAGTCTCCCCCTTGTCCTTTTCTCCTGAAACACATTTTAAAAATTAAGGACTGAAGCATTGCTACTCAAAGTCCCCAGACTAGCAGCAGCGGCATTACCTTCAGGCTTGCAAGAAATGTGAAATCTCTCCAGATCTACTGAATTAGAACCCATATTTATAGGATCTCCAGGTAACTGACATGCACACTAAAGTCTGAGAAGGAATGGGTTAGAATAATGCCTTTGAAGTATTTACTTCAAATGAAATAAACTTATTTGCAACCAGTCCCTATTCATTTGGGCAGAAGAAGAGATTGTTACGCTTGTCTATCATGGAGCAATAACTGACTGTTAACCTCATAAAGCCTTTGTGATATTATTTTGATCTTCAAATTTACTTTTCCTTTTTATTTAGTAGGCTTTTTCATAATCCTGGAGCAGATTAAGAAAACCAGATGTATTAAGCAATATCAATGGTGTGCTAGTAAACTATTTTCTAGAGGGGAAATGTGCAGATTTGTACTGCTTGCCAATTTTCATGGTGTAAATACTCCATAATCAATTCAAGCTACCAATAATTTAACAACTGTTATGCAAAATTCCAGAAACTTTAAAAATTAGCTTTTACAAGTTGTTGTGAACTATAACGAACTATTCCAACACATCACTATAAGACTCTCAAAAAGTAAACTTATTTTTAAGTCATGGCCACTACTCAATCAAACCTACTCAAACTGAAATAACATCAGGTTAGGCATACTAAATATAAACTTTCCACTACGCCATGCTGCTGCTCCAGAACCTAGGAAGCTTGCCTATTAATTATTCAGCCCATGTATCTAATCTTATTTTCCTGTTTTTCAAAACCACCCCTCATTCCTCATACTGCATTTATCCCATATCATTTCCTAGATTTCCTTAACATGTACCATATTCCCCACTTCCGTTTCCTGCAACCCACCAATTCTGGAAGCCACAGTTAAGGAAGCATGTCACTCCAATTGTTGTCATCTAACAATAAAGGACAGAACTGCCATAGGTAGACCTAGCAATGCAGATGGCAGATGGAGAGATGGTTAGCATCTGGGTGTTGATAAGATCTTTGAGTTTCTGAATCAAACTTTGCTGAACTTGCCCGTCTTATGGACTTTCCATTATATGAACCAATAAATACCCAAGATTTATGCCCACAACTGAAAGGAAACCTAATGGTGAGCCTACAAGCAAGTTCCTTGATGGAACAACAGGCTATATCATTGTGAAAGTAAGTAAGGCCATCATAAATACAACCTGTAATGGTTTCTACCAGCCCTGTAATCCTAGGAAAAGAGAAACTATTTGGAAATATATTTAGATCAACTAAGGAGTTGATTATGATAACAATATGTCATAGTAGTTCACAGTCTCATTGAAACTTAAGTATGGAAAGGATCTGAACTGTCTTTTTTTAAAAGATTTTATTTATTTATTTGACAGAGAGAGTAGGCAGACACAAGTAGGCAGACAGGCAGGCAGAGAGAGAAGAGGAAGCAGGCTCCCTGCTGAACAGAGAGTCTGATGCGGGCCACCATTCCAGGACCTGAGCTGAAGGCAGAGGCTTTAACCTACTGAGCCACCCAGGTGCCCTGAACTGTCTTATAATTCTACTTCCCACCGAGGGCATCCATAACAGGTAATTACCAATCTCTTAGAGTGAACGGGAATTCTTGTCCTTCCAATGCAGTACATTCCATTATTTTAAATTCTTTGTGATGAGCTAGAATATATATTTTTGTAATTTCTAGTCACTAGCCATAATTCTCCTCTCTCAAACCATACCCAAAAAGGCCTTGAAACATATGAAAATGTTGATCATGGCTCTCTTCTAAGTACCTTATTCTCCAGTTTCCAGACATCTCACCACTTCTTATCTACAGAGAGGATAGAGACCAAAAGCATACGTCCAGACAAATCCCTACACGTTGGCATTGGCTTGCACAAATCTATATTTTTTGTATGTAGTGTTTCTATCTAATACAAAGCTAAATTTTCTCTAACTTGACCACCAAGAATATAATATTAGTTAAGGTGACATTAGCTGTTGCAACCAAATTTCAGTGACTTAATCTAATGGTTCATCGCTCCCTCACAAAGATAAAAGCAGGAATCTGATTCATTCTTATTTGTAGTCCCAGGATCTTTCCCTATTGTGGCTCCATCAACTTCAATACCTGGTTTCCAAAGCTACCACAGAAACAAAAAGGACACGAAAGATGTAGTAAAAGGTGTGGTATGGGTCAAGTCTGAAAATGTACATCACTCCTGCTACCATTCCACTGACCATAACCCAGTGATATACCATACCTGACTAAAAACACATGCCTGAAAAATATAGTTAGCTGTGTGAGCAGGAGAAAGAGAGCAGCCCATCTCTGTCATGAATACCATATGAAAACACCAAAACATTTGTCTAAATATCTAAAGATTTATAAATTATTCATAAGGACAGTCAGGGAATTGACTAACTTTGAAAGAAGAAAAGGAGAATCCTACAAGAAAAAAGATGGGAACCCATTTTTTAAATTTCATAAAAATAGAAAATATTTTGGCATGGAATAGAAAATACCTGAAGAAGAATGCTTCCAAAGATTTCCTAAAGAGTATATTAGTAAAATTCATTTCCTCTACAGCATAATAAAAGAGCAGTAGTAAGCCAAAAGTAAAAACATTTATTTTTAGAAAAGATTTTTGGTTGCCTGATTTGTAAAGAACAGTCAGGCTGTGCTGTTATTCTCACATCATTATTAATACTTATTATTTAATAAATGGAAGTATATCATAAAGGATAGATTTGACTCTGTGAAAATTAAAGCTTCTATATGTCAATAAATGGTATAAATTGGGAAATACTTGAAATGACTGTGACAAAGACATAATATCCCTGAAATAAAAGAACTCTTGCAAATAATGAAATAATGAAAAATAAATTCTCTGATGGAAGAAATGAAGAATATGATTAGACAATTCACAAAATATAAATTATCAGTATAATAAAATAGTTTGACACAGTAGCAATGAAAATTAAAGGGGGGAAATACTACCCATATTTTACAAATCAACTTAGTGAACCATTTTTAAAGGTTAGTAACCATGTTGACAAGAATGTGCTAAACCAAGGCGCCTGCATAGCTCAGTCAGTTAAGTGTCTCCCTTTGGCTCAGGGCATGTTCTCAGGGAACCGGGGTGAGCCCTGCAGGGGGCTCCCTGCTCAGCAGGGAGTCCGCTTCTCCCTCTTCTGCTCTCTCTCATATAAATCAATAAAATCTTTAAAACAAAACAAAAGAATGTGCTAAACCAATCTCATCTGTAACTGTTTGACATAAGTGTGAGGAGATTTAAAATTGCTTTCTGATCCAGATATTTCATATTTGGGAGCTTATCTTAAAGAATAATCAGAGAAAGTCACAGAAATTCCCATGTAAGGAGACTCATCATAGCTTTATTTTTAATGGTGAAATGAAGACATCCAAGGTTTCTAAAAGTTGGTTAAATAAGTTATGGCAACACACCCACTAAAAGTCATACTCTTGAAAAATATTTAATAACCCTAAATAGTGTTATGGGGGAAAGCAAATTAGGAAACAAAATAATATAAACTGCATGATCCTAATTTCATAGAATATATGTGTTCAGTAGTATACGATGACATATCTATGATAACAAGTAGTCGGAACACTTGATAAAGAGCTAGAGCCTGCTGAGCAGCGGCTGAAATTTTCTGGAACAAACTAAATTCTAATCATTTCTACTTCTTACTTTTCTGTGGGTGATCACATAGTGCTTACTTATGGTATGAACTTAAAATTTTTAGACTTTGTAATTGATCCATGAACAGTGTTAAAAAACACGACAGAGACTCCTGAGGAAGTGTGGTCAATCCCCGTTTCTCCAAGAGGAGGGAGAGCAAACAGGATTAAGGAATTCAAAGACATTTATTAGGAAACACTGAAGTTCTTCTTCTGTACCTTCTGATGTGAAAACGATGTAACTGCAGGACTGTTTCCTCTTTGGGTGAGGTTCATCTTTCTGAGGAATCTCTGTCTGGATGGAACGAGAATCCCTAGGGACCCGTCTTCAATCCAAGCAGTCAGATGTGATTACTATCCCTTTGCCAAGAAGGTCAAAATTTGGGTTGGCTCTTTGAAGTGTCCCATTCATCACTACTATAGACAACCCACGGTGATATTGCTAAAAGCTGGCTCACTGCCAACTAGTGGGTCACCCAGAACCAGGTTTATCAATGCTAGTAAGAGCATGGAAATCAAGGCCCACTCCATGGCCAGTAAGACAACTGAGGGTGAGGATTCTCTCCCAGCCTCACTGTCTTGGATGCTCCACTCCAAAACAGGCGTGCAATCCCAACATTAGAGCTGCTTGCTGGTACAGTGTTTACAATTTACACACACACACAAATACACACACACACACACACACACACACACACACACACACACACAGCTATTTTCCGGTTAGACCCCTCCACCCAGGCAGGTTATTCAGAGGAGTTCTACCATCAGAACCTCCCCTCTAACATCTCCAACTTAGTATGGAATCCACATCACTAGCCAAGAGAAGGGTTAGATCCTCAAAGGGAAATAGAACATGGAAGGTTGCCCCCTAAGAGGCCCTAGGCAAATCTGTCCAGCACTCCGCCCAGGAAACTTTCTGTTCTGCATAATAATGAGTTTTGGTGAATTTAGGATCACATCTAATCCATCTACTGAGCTCCAAGCCAGTTTTCTCCCAGCCTCAAACTCTCCAGTTCTATTCAAGTTAGTAGTGGTGGGCATTTGCTTTAAATCTACATAACTAAAGGGGGCTTCGCAGAGCAGATCTTTACAGAATAAAGACATTTTGCCCCCAGATAAGGAAATCACAAAAGCCAGAAGGACAAATAGTCAATAACCTTAAATGGCAGTTCGCCTTGCTTAAAAGGAAAAATAGAGAGAGAGAGATTTAAGTTCCACTTCACCAGGCCCCCTATATCTCAGAACAACCTTTCTGGTTCCAACAAGGAGATCAATACATCCTTTTTGTGGCTAATAGATTTTTCCCCTGCTGCAGTTTTAACCATCTAGGACTAAGTCATGGTAAACAAATGTTATCTCTTTAAAGTCAGTGACTGAGACCAATGAACTTCCTGGAGTGCTTTGCTGTTGAAGCTCAATCTTTTCATCTGCCAGATGAGTCATAATGCCACCTGCCTCTCAGGGTGCCATGAAGAGTGCATAATGTAATTGATTCATGTGTGTTAGACACATGATATAATACATGCACAATAATCTGGCACCAACAAAGTGCTCAGAGTTTCCTTCCCCTCTCCTCCCACACCCCCAACTCCTCCACACCCTCCTCATATACAATAAAGAAAAAACAAAAATAAAACACAAAATGCTACTCCAAATGGCAAGCATGTGCTTTCTATATTGTGCTCTTCAAACTCCATCAGTGATATTCTGCCTCCAAATAAAATCTCAGCAAAACCCCAAAATGTTACCAGAACTGATGAGCCTGTTCCTGAAGCAGCTCCGTTAAAGCTCCATTGCCTCGTGAAAAACACCTGCTAGTAAAATGCAATGTAAGCATCCCTGCAGACCCTAGCTTGCTTTGGAGTACAGTGCAGAATACACTGTGATTGGATTCTGTGTTCACAGGAGGGAAAAATCAGGTGGTAGCTTCCATTGGCTCAGTCATTTAAAACCACCTTGGAATCTGGCAACACGGGTGTTCTCTGCATGCGAGGAAAGCACACAGGGCAAAGCTGAACACACCACCTGTCTCTGTTAGATCTGGTGGCATACAGAACCATTTGTTCCTTGCTGTTCTCAGCACACAGCTAAAGATATTTTTAATTAAAAAAAGTAATATGGTGCCATCCAAATGATGTCTTCATTTTTATCTAAACCAAGCTCAGCCTACCTATTCTTACATGAAGGGGAGAAATGCCCCCACCTGCACTGGCGGCTGGATCCACAGCTCAGAACGGACGGAGAAGCCCGGATGGGTTCTCCTGCTGAAGATCCCGTCCTCCCATCTCTGAGCAGCCTTAATCAAATTCCTCCACACTCAGCCGCAAGGATGACACGATGGAAGCCGCCGGAAAGTCACTTCTCAAAGCCCTTCTACACTCCTTTCATTTGACTGAAAGCTATAGTTTGGGGGAAGGTATTAATTACACTAATTATCATCTCTTAATGTGGTCATAAGTAGAATCCAGGTATCCTGACTCCTGAGTGGGCCCACTGTCCATGACAGCCCCACTTCCACCTGGCAAAAACGAAATGAACTAACTAAATAAATAACTAACTAAATAAATAAATAATACAAAAAATACAAAAAAAAAACCTTGTTTTAAGATGAATCAAAGAAGGACTTTTTAATTTCTTCCAATATGAGGCTTCATCCTTGATAACTACCACCAGTTAATGGATGACATTTCATAATATTTTGTGACACATTTAGAACTTACCAAGTCCTTTCACAAATTACATTAAATTATATGAAATGCTACTATTTGGCTTATTTTGACTTACAAAAACAGCAATTTCATATGATTCAACCTAATACTGTATCACTTTCAACCTTTTGTAGAATTAATAGGTTCAAGCTCTTAGTTTTATTTCAGGTCTGGGAAATGCACAAAGCAGAAATAAATCTAATTACACATGTGTGTTTATAGATAATAAAGCATAAATCATTTGAGTTAGCCACTGAACTACAGCTCCTGACATGCTATAAGAATAATAGCAGTATGTAAATAATACATAAGTAAATAAGTAACAACTATAAACATTAAGTACCTTGCCTGTAACTTAGTTCTTATTAGCTTTATTTTTCCAATCAGTGGTTGATCTCTGCAGGTAATTTAGCTAACACAAACCGTTTGCACTGGAGTCCCTACTCATTTCAGCCTGTACTCTCCAGATACCGAGAATGCAGGTAATAACAGCCTTCTGTATGCCTTTTATTTCTTACTCTTAACAAGAAAATTATGAAGTTTGGTTCATTTATTTTAAACTGCTTCTGCTGACTTCTACTTTTCTTTCCAACCTTTTTTAGCCACACAGACACTTTCACTGCATTACTGTATTGCATTGTAATAGTACTATAATAATGAAATTTTTCCATGAAAATTTCCCACCACTGCTACTGCCTGCCCCCTCCTGGAGGAGAGATTTCTACCATTCAAAGAGACTGAACATTTTGCAGAGTTTGTGAGGCCCCAACCAGTAAAGCTCCAGCTGCCCTAAAACAGTTTTACAAGATAACCATATTATAGCACTGTGTTCCTCCATATAGTGGTGAAGTTTCAGGGCTAAAACTTAACACGTGGTTTGACATAAACCTGGCTCCTCTTAAGAAGGCATATTACATGGCCAAAATTAACAAGACAGGAAACAATAAGTGTTGGAGAGGTTGTGGAGAAAGGGAAACCCTCTTACAATGTTGGTGGGAATGCAAGCTGGTGCAGCCGCTTTGGAAAACAGTGTGGAGATTCCTTAAAAAATTAAAAATAGAGCTACCCTATGACTCTGCAATTGCACTACTGGGTATTTATTCCAAAGATACAGATGTAGTGAAAAGAAGGGCCATATGTACCCCAATGTTCATTGCAGCAATGGCCACAATCACCAAATTGTGGAAAGAGCCAAAGTGCCCTTGAACAGATGAATGGATAAAGAAGATGTGGGATGTATATACAACGGAATACTACACTTTCATCAGAAAGGATGAATACCCAACTTTTGTAGCAACATGGACTGGATTGGAAGAGATTATGCTGAGTGAAATAAGCCAAGTAGAGAAAGTCAAGTATTGCATGGTTTCACTTACTTGCAGTGCATTAGGGGTAATATAGAGGACAGTGGGAGAAGGAAAGGAAATGGGAAGTAGGGTAATTCAGGGAAAGAAATGAAACATGAGAGACTTTGGACTCAGAAATAATCTGAGGGTCTTGGAGGGAAGGGGGTTGGGGGATGTGAGGGCCTGGTGGTGGATACTGAGGGCACATATTGCATGGAGCACTGGGTGTGGGGCATAAACAATGAACCTTGCAACACTGGAAAAATAAAATCAAGTTAAGAAAAAAAAGAATATTATGCCTCCATCAGACAGAATGAATACCCAACTTTTGTAGTAACCATGGGCTGGATTGGAGATTATGCTGAGTGAAATGAGCCAAGCAGCAAAAGTCAAGTATCATATGGTTTCACTTACTTGTGGAGCATAAAGAGTACTATAGAGGATAGTAGGAGAAGGAAAGGAAATGGGAAATGGGGTAAATCGGGGAGGGGGATGAAATATAAGAGACTTTGGACTCAGAAACAAACTGAGGGTCTTGGAGGCAAGGGGGTGGAAGGATGGACAAGACTGGTGGTGGGTATTAAAGGCACATATTGCATGGAGCACTGGGTGTGGGGCATAAACAATGAATCTTGGAACACTGAAAAAAATAAAATAATTTTAAAAAGAAGGCATATTACAGAATTCTACTTCTGCCATGGTTGTATCAGGCTTATGCTTTTGTTTTTTACTTTTTAATTCAGAAGACATTCATAAGGCCTATATGTGGGATCAGCTGTGCCTGCTAATAGTGTTGAATTTCTCCTCCCACTGAGGCCATTGCCCTAAAGAGTTCTAAAGATACAAAGCATAAGGCTTTGGTGTCTATCATGGTCTTTGACTTAACTTCCACTGTCTTTGCAACATCACCCCTTCCCTCATAATACAGAGGTTAAGTGATGGTCCACAGTGGTACTAGACTCACAGTGGGCACCAATAAAAGGTTTGCCTTCACCAGGTTGTTTACTTAGATGGTTGAATAAAAGACTAAGACCCCAGATGACATATCCGGCCTCTTCACTCTATTTTTCTCCAACAGGCCACTGAGTCTAGCCCCCGTTATGCTCCTCTTCCCCTTCATCTTCTAGGTACCACGTATGAGAAAGCTAGAAATGGTGTGAGAAGATATGTAGTTGGACCAGAAGGCAGCCATTCCATCTTCTGTACTGAGGAGAGAGGGCCCTTAGGTTTGTGGGAAGAGACCCAGATGCAAATAACCTTTCCAAGGTATTCTCACAGAATTCCCAGCAGGAATCCACTGATTTATGTGAGGAAGAGGAGGAAAATGCTGCTGGGGACAAAAACCCATGTACAAAGTAAAACTAGTTTCTGTAAAGCACTGGAAACAATGAAAACACAAGTCAGGGACCTCAACAAAATCAAGTGCTTCCAATAATAGAGACAGGAAGGCAAATGAGGGGCCATGTCAGGAGACAGCACAGTGAGAAGAGGCCAGGATTTGGAGTCAGGCAGAGCACTGAGCTCTAGACTGGGGCCCACTCATGGGCTGCACCAACCACCCCAGTTTCTTCACCTCAGCTCCCTCGTCTACAACTGGGACAAAACTATCAACTTCAAAATGTCATAGGAATTAAATGAGATAACCAGTGTACTGATGCAGTAACGTGGGGCTAACTCTCTGTTCCCTTTTTTCCTCTTCTTCTCCTTGGGATGGAACTGAGAAGAATAACATCGATCAAAACCCACTTTGCAACCTGAACTTCTGCAGGAACAATAAACTTTGAAAGCTAATGTGACATCTGGTACTCACTGAACTCAATTTCTTTCAGAGCGTTTATTGCTAAGCACATTTTTCAAGTGTCCCCAGCTTTTTTCCCCAACCTTCTTAGTTTAGAAATATTTCAGTGTTAAGTTTGGGAGGAAAAGCACAGGTAATTAATACTGAGAAAAAGTCTTAAAAGAAGACCAAACTCCTTTCTTCACAATGAGCACTGACTCCTCAGTATAATTCAGCTGCCCTGAGCTAGACCACACTCAAAGACTGTGACCCCAGAACCCTCAAGCACTGTGTTGGGTAAACTGGATCAGTGCTAGCAAGCAGATCTCAGTTGGTTTGCTTGGTCATTGGCAAAGGGAAGAAAGAGTTATAATTTCAAGAGCAACTGAGTGAGCTAGGGCAGAACAAAGAATTCCCAAAGTGCTCCATGAAAGAAATTAGTGATGAGTAGGGGAGGGGAACAAAATTTAGAGGTTCCCAAGCAGGAGAGGTTTGAGGAGGAGAAGGGCAGTGATGTGGAGGGGCAGGATGCCGGGGCCAACACCTCAACCAGGACTATAAGAAAGAAAACTGGCAGAGAGAAATTTTCTGTTCCAGATATGTGACTAGGGACTTTTAAAGTAATTATTAGGATTCGACTTTATTTTTTAGAATAACTTTAGATGTATAAAAAATTAAGGGCACCTGGGTGGCTCAGTGGGTTAAGCCTCTACCTTCAGCTCAGGTCATAATCTCAGGGTCCTGGGGTCAAGGCCCACATCGGGCTCTCTGCTCTGCAGGGAGCCTGCTTCCTCCTCTCTCTCTGCCTGCCTCTCTGCCTACTTGTGATCTCTCTCTCTCTGTCAAATAAATAAATAAAATATTTTAAAAAAATTGAAAAGATAGTCAAGAGAGTTCCATATCCTATGTATGCCTCTTCCTCTGTTATTAATGTCTTATATTAGAATGGTCCATTTGATATAGCTAATTAACCAGTATTACCTCATTATTATTAACTCAAGTCCATAGTTTATTAATATTTTCTAAGGTTTTTATCTAATGCCCCTTTTCTGTTCCAGCTAACACTTGACATTGAGTTATTATATCTCTTTAAGCTCCTCTTGGCTATGACAGTCTCTTAGACTTGCCTTGTTTTTCATGACCTTGACAGTTTTGAGGAATACTGGTCAGGTATATTATAAGATGGCCCTCTACTGGGATTTGTCTGATGGTTTGCCATGATTAGACTGGGGTTATGGGGTTTGGGGAGGATGATCAGAGAGATAAAAATGTACCACATACTATCAATGTTTTATGACTGTTGATGTTGACCTTGAGCACCTGGCTGAAGTGTTCATCAGGTTTCTCCACTAGAAGGTTATTTTTCCCCCACATTGCCATACTATCCTCTTTGGAAGTAAGTCATTATGTATAGCCCACAGTCAAGAAATGGGAAGTATTTTCCCCCAGGAGAATTTTTAAGAACAAAACTAATATTTTATCTTAAATAATCTATGTGCTACTATCCCCCAACTGGTATCTCTAAACAGATAAGAGAGGTCTACTGCCCACAAATGCTGGGCATGAGAATTGTTTGGAGGAACCAAGGAAAAGGGGTTAGAAACTACATGTGGGTCCATGCAGGTCAGACAGAGAATAGGTGAACCACATGAACTCATGAGCAACCAGAAATCAGAGCAAGAGTAGGCCATTAGACCATAAGCCTCCAGGATTTTAGAGCACCTGGGATGGAATTCAAGTCCACTTTGTGTGTATCTGAGAGAACAAGTGACCCCACGTAACAAATGAGTTACACATTTATCTGCACTTCAAGTATTTATTTAACAGCTATTAAAAGATAGGCACTACACTGGGTGCAAGGAACGAGGGAAAGACACAGTCATTAACCGAAGACTGCTTCTTCTCTAAAGAGCCGTAAGGAAATCTGAGTGCTACCAGCTTGATAATCCTCCCATTCTTGCACTTGCTCGATTCTTCCATTGGCTTATTATCTTCACAATATACCAGGGTCACTCAGAAGCATGTCAAAAAGTGGTGGGGTCGAGAACTTTGGTCCTTCCTTCCCCAATAATTTCTCCCCCATAGCCAACACAAGTATTTTTTAAAGAGTGTTCTTTGATATAATTCATCACCATTTTATCAACTTTCTGCATCCTGTAAATAAAAGCATCTTTGGAAGATTTTTTTCTAATTTTATGGATTTTGATAAACAAAGAAAAACAATGTGTGCTTCTTTTACAAATTTACTTTCAAGACAAGTAAATCCCTATCTCACTCCCCACCCTAGCAATGAGATTATTGCCCCCAACTGTCTTCCATATAGAAATTCTATTGATTGCCACCACATGTGACATTGTAGGCAATATATCATTATGGTTTTCAATAAATAAGAAAATACAAGCACAAAAATGATGGGTGATGATTTGTAAATCACATTCAGAACTAGGTTTAGAACAACTCTGAGCCTGCCTGCTGAACCATAGCGCTCTCCATTTTAAGATATTTAATAGCCTAAGCATACACGGACAGCTCAGGACGTGAGATAATGCAAGTACAATGACACTTTCTATAAATGCTTTGTGTTCAAAACAGCGATAGGAGATAAAGCAATTAAGGACATGTTGCTATGGAGTGAATGCTGTTCTGAAAGTCACACATGCATTCATTCAGGATAGAAAGGTTCTTGGGCACGCCCCTTTAGCTGTAGCACAAAGGACGGAAGTGGAAAAACAGCACCCCTGGCCTAAGTTAATGCTAATATTTTGAAATAAAACACAATATGCATCTATGTAAGTTACAAATACAGATTCCATACATACCAAATCAATGCAATTGACACACATACACAGAGCACCATAGAACATTTGAACAAGAGGAACTCGGGATCATCTCAAGCCAGGGTTTCAAATGCTTCTCAAGCATTCAAATGAAATATTATAAAAATAAATTTATCATTTTAGTGGAGTGGATAGGCCCAGTGACTCCCCTGGCTCTGAAGAGAATCAGATAAACACTGAAAAACCATTTCTTTAATCCAATTTCCTTATTTTATAGGACTATTTGAAAATATGACAAGATTAAGATAAAATTGTGTGAGCAGGAAGCAAAATAAGTCAATCAGAGAAAGACAATTATCATATGATCTCACTGATATGAGGAATTTGAGAAATAAGACAGAGGAACACAGGCGAAAGGAGGAAAAAATGAAACAAGACAAAACCAGAGAGGGAGACAAACCATAAGAGACTCTGAATCTCAGGAGCCAGACTAAGGGTTGCTAGAGCACATGGGGTAGGAGGGATGGGGTGGCTGGGGAATGGAAACTGGGGAGGGTATGTGCTATGGTGAGCCCTATGAATGGGTAAGACCATTGCATCACAGACCTATACCTCTGAAACAAATAATACATTGTATGTTAATAATAAAAAAAAAATTGTGTGAGCAGCAGTGATGTCGGGCTATATGTGTGTTATTCACAGGCCTGAGCTTATATCTTCATGTTTCAAACGTTTGTAGTATCTGCTGAAGTTTTTCAAACTCAAGCTTGCATGGGAACCACCTGAACAGCTGACAAAACACAGGTTTCTGAACCATAACCCCAAATATGCTGATTCAAAGGTCAGAGTGTGGTCATGGGTTTGCATTTCTAATCAGCCCCCAAGTACTGCTGGTGCTGCTGGTCTGTGACCCTCATCTTGCGATCTGCACTAAGCGGACAGTGTGCAGATAGAGCCTTGCACTACTGGAAAATGAGGGCACAAAAAAACCCTCCCTTTCAAGCTCTCATGTTCAACACAATGAGGTACTTGCAAATATTTGCTGAACAAATGACCAACAAGTGAGACCTCTAGGATTTCAGGTGAGCAGCTGTCACTGAGCAGCTCTATGACATTAGACACAGCACTTCTCATTATTGGAAAAGTGCCCAGGTTGACCCTCCAAGGCCCTCCCAAGAATATAGTCATTCCATTACATTTTTCACACTTTCCAGGCTGTCTGTGTCCTCTGGCAAGTTTCAGGAAGGAGCCTCAAGCTGTATCTTTTATTATCTTTTACCTTACATCTTCTCTTTGCACACCACATTCACTCTCTGCCTTTCTCCACCATGCTGTAGGTCCTGCACAAGGGACCTTATGGACTAAACCTAGGGGTTCCCTTATCCCCTGACTTCTGGTCGGTTGTACCAATAGACAGCACTAGCAGGAGGTTAGAAGTGGCAGAAGCTTGAGGTCTCCAGACTCCTCCCTACCAAAGGGCACTGAGTGGGCCATGTTCAGTTACCAAAGGGCCCCCCTGTCAAGGGGCTATCTCCCATCAGCTGCCCTCTCTGGGGGTCTGGTAATTCTCCATCCTCTCCCCTTCAGGACTAAAGGGAGTACGGCTCCCAGCTGTAACTAGCCCCAGGCCACTGCTCTACCAATGGTTCCTATAAACACTTACCCTTAGGTTGGAAAGTCATCATTTGATTAAATTCTCCTCAACTTGCCAGTTCAAGAGTGTCCTCCACCTCCTGCTAGGACCCTGACTGGTACACAACTAGTGGACCAGCGACACCCTTGACTGTTCTCATGAGAGACACTGGCTTGGAGACCTACCTCTACCAATGACTTACTTTCCCTATGCTAGTCCTGATTTCGTAAAACTACTCACCCCTTCTCTTTCTCATGCAGGGATGAGAAGATAAAACAGTCTATCTGAAATCAATTCACACTCTCAGAAACTCAAAGGTTCATCTCCAACTTAATTGTAGCATTTGATGTATGCCATGGCTTAAAAATGCAAAGTTATACACAAAACAAACATCACGCCTAGATTTTTTTAGACCTTATTTATTTGATTGTTTGCAATTTATTCGATGTATTTGATTCTGCGTGGAGACTGATTCTTTCATTACCAGGATGCCTGTCAGTCAGTAAATGTTAGCTGTTACTCAACAATGTAAACTGAGCTCTACAATGTGCCAGGCACTAGGTCAGGCCTGGTGTCTATGCAGGCAAACAGAAGTCTCCTCTCCTGCCCTCATGGAGATTACAGTCTGGCAAAAGAGGGAGATATTAAAAAATGAATTACAGAATTTATTCTTAGATTACTATTGTGATAAGTGCTGCATAGGATCGATGCTAAGAGGACATCAGGCAAAAGGGACAAGATGCAGGGTAGGGGGAGGAGGTTGTGGGAAGGACAGCCTGAACTTGTAAAAGAAACAGCAGGTTTTGAAGGACATACTTTCTCACAGTGGTCTTTTCTGAATCTTCTTTTAATGGAAATTTAAGTTTAAAGAAGAAAGACATAGGAATGCAAGTTCTTTGAAAAGGTTGAGGCAGGGAATTCAAAAGAGAGAAACAACTGTCCAGGATGAAACGTTATCCAGCAAAGGTTACGGCAAAAAAAAAAAGACAAATATTGTGATTGTTACACGTGTTTTCACACCCAGAGAACAAGTCTATTTTCTATTTTTGTCCTAAACTATTTGTATTCCATATTCACACTCCACTATGTTTGGATAGATCTGCTGAAAAATTCAAAGTATTCTAAGAGAATGGGGAGACTTTTTAGTTTCCTTTAGGATGTTTTGTTGGAATTGTTTCCCAAAGAGTCATTCTAAGTGCTCAAAATACTTAAAAAGCACTGAAAAAATGAACCAGTTGGCTAATAAGCTGAATTTTTCAAGCAACAAGCTTGGTGTCAATGAGGGGATCTCAACATGGCCCTCTGGACACTTACCTGCTCTATATCTATTTCAAGCAGACACCCCATTAAAGGCCATACACATGTGAACACTCACAGGCAAGGCCACTGTCCTTTCAGGTGAATTTGCTGTGCCCTGAGCATGTCTGAGTCTTCTCTCAGGCTGCTTCCTCCCTTGCTCCCCACCACCTTGCCCCGCTCCAGCGCACAAAGGTGCCTGCCTTCCCATCTCATAGATGACACACTGCAGTCTTCCCTGAGTATGTTACCCAGAATTGCAATCTAGTCAGCACTGGGCATATTACTGATATGTATTTTCATGCAATTTACAGAGGTCATGGTACTTAAAGTTGTCTTCAATTATTTAAAAATAAGGCTAAAAAAGCTAGAGGCAAGTCATGGTAAATAAAGCAGGAAATGACAAAGCCCAGGGCTTTGTCTTCTCTCTTCCTTCTCTTCTTGCTCTGTAGCACCCCCCCCCCCTTAGTAAGGCCCTTGTCTTCTCTCGAAAGTTTTTTGTTACAGAAGATGTGTGGCCCATATACACAGTGACCAGTGGTCCAGGCAAATACTCGGCCCCTTCCCAGAGAAATGCATATGTGTGTGTGTCAGACTACAGGGGCTGATTGTCTGACCTCAGAAAACATGGTTGCCCTACTAACTATGTTTACCTCTTCTGCTCTAAAAGAGCAGAAGAATTTAAATTTAAATTTAATCTTTCTTCTTTAAACTTAAATTTCCATTTAAATTTAAATTTAAATTCTTTGTGAATTTAAATGAATCCTATCATCATAACCAAGGTCAAACTATTTCCAAATGCTTCATCTAGGCTCCCAGCTATTATCACCATCCTCATTCTCATTTCCAACATTTATTGAGACTCAGGTCTTGCCCTAAGTGCCTTACACCAATTGTATTTCATCTTCTCATGAATTCCATAAGGTGAATATTAGTGTTTTTTTCCCCATTCACCAATGAGGAAGCTAAAGCATTAACAGATTAAGTTGCTTGCCCAAGGTTATCTAATAAATGGAAGACCGGGGATGTCAGCTCATGTCTGTTTAATTCCACCCATCCATCTCCACATTGTAATGATATTTGTTAAAATAGAACTTAACCCTTCAACTGAAGCCTGTATGGTGTGCTGGTGTTTGCAGGGTGGGGCATTGTTTTTATAGCAGTCTTAAATAAACATTCATGACTACAAGCCCTGAGAGGGCAGGTATCCTGTTTATCTTATTTATCATGCTGTCCCAGAACCTTACTTAGCACAGGACCTGGTACATAGAAGGTGTTCGGCAAACGCCTGCTGAAGAAAAGAAGAGAGAGAAGAAGGAAAGAAGGAGGAAGGAGGTACAAAAGAAGAAGGCAGGCTGGCAGGCAGTCTTTCAAAAGAAAACAGTGTATTTGGTAAAGAAGCAGACAGAAATGTGTAACTCTCTGAAGCTCAACTCCGGGATATAAATTCTGTAGTCCCTTACGAAATAAGGAAGCAGTGTTTCCACTGTTCAGGGAGGAAAAGGAGTAATAAACAAGACTAGGAACAAAATATGTGTCAGGTAGTAAATACGACACTCAGATCAATCTGTTCAGGTCACATATAAATGGAAAAAAAAACCCAAGAAAGTATATAATGCAGGCAGAAGATCCCAGGAGTGGGGGTACACAACGACCACTGGTAGTAGGACACTGAGAGCAACCATGAGGGACTGGTAAGTAACCAGGAGAGCATCTTTCTGACAGCAGTCATTCTTAAAATTGTTCTCTTTTTGCTAAGACCAAACAACATTCAAAAGGCCACCCGCACTCCAAAGTATGGAGAAGACATTTGAGGCCAAGAATGATGTAACCAACATTCAGTGCACAGATATTCACTGCATGTGTACTATGTACTGATGCTAGGGATGGACTAAGGAATAAAGACAGTGTTTCTACTCCCATGCAGCTTACAACAAATCAGCCAATCGACATGAGAAATATCAGGAAGTGTTAAGTGCTATGCAGAGAATTAAAATAGCATGTTGGAAGAAGCTCTCACAGAGCCTACAGTAAATCAACACTAAATCTGAGCAATATCAGAATGGGATAAGAGCTGTGCAGAGAAACCATGCTACCAACTTTAAAATAACAAAATTAAAACCAGAAAGTCATTCTGAGTTTCCTCAGTAAAGCCAAAAGCTACACTTCTTCCTTGAATTTATAACTCGACTCCTCCTTTCAGATACTGCAATAAGCATGCTGAGTTGGATGACTGCAGCTCAAATCATTGTAAGACAGAGCAAGATCAGCAAAGAAGAAGGAGTGAATGACACTCAGTCTATACCAGTATTGAGGAAGGATCCTGCAGGCCTTGGCTATCTTTCCAGGAACTAACCTGTTTTCCCAGCCAATCTAAATGCTAAGGAAGACCCTGTATGCTTCAAAGAGTGCTGAAAATCAGAAACTCAGCCAGCAAAGCCTTTGCATTACATCAGAGCCTGAGGGCCCTCATGAGCTCACACTGAGCATAAGGGTGGTCGAGGCACTGCCTTATTCAAAAACTTGGCAGCTATGAAGAGGAAGACACAGCACTGGGCTGAGGCCAGAGCAGTAGGGAGGCCTGGAAATTGCATGTCAGCCAGAGTGTCCCTGGGAGCCCCCATGCAGATGCCAGGACAACAAAAGGGCAGTACTTAGAACACTCACGCAGTGGCCTTGCTCCCTCCCCAAAGGAAAAACACCACAATCTCAAACCCCCAAATCCCTCTCCCTCCCTCCCCCAACCAGAACCTTGCCCTGCCTTAGCCAAATCCACTCCCAGGGAAGAGCAGGTGGGGACATGTGAGATGCTGCATCAGAGTTACCCCATGTCTTCTGGCTTGGGTGGCATTTTACAGAAGCAGGGACATAGTACAAACATTTTTGGTTCCCAATTATGTCACAGTGTCAGGTAAGTAGGTAAAGTCTGGGTGTATTCTGTGAGCACAGGGGAGTCACTGAAGGTTTCCAACAGTGGAGAGACCCGCTCCATTGTCTACAGGACAGAGATGCATTGGCAAAGGAAGGGTGTTGAGATACACAGAGAAAAGTGACCAGGATGGCAAAGTCTCTTGAAGTAATGAAAAATGAGGGACAGCTGAAAGCCCCAGGGAACAGGAAGACTGAGGGAACACAAAATAGTCCCCTTCAAATACTGTAAGGGCTCACATCTGAAGAAGGATTTAAGTTTCCTTGTAAGAACTCAAATGTAGGTTAAAGAGTTGCAATGAAGAAAAGGTATACATTTCACCTGAAGACCAAACAAAACAACTTTCTGGTGACTAATGCTGAGCAAAAATAGGACAGTTTACCCACAATGACTGTGACTCAAGGGAGGTATTCAAGTGCAGCCAGATCACGTGACCACGAGGAGCCCTGTCCATTTTAAGCGTTATTATTTCATGATTTCCTCCTATGATGCCCAAGGTCCTTCTAAGCCTATCAAACCCTACCCATCCTAAAAAACCCAAAGCGATTTCCATTTCCAAGTCATCCCTGGTCCTTCCATAATCATCTCTCCCTTATCGGAATAAAGCACTCATTACCCCATACTATTTATCCGGGAGATGAGGTGGGCAACCCTGTGGCACTGTTTCCATTAAGAGTTACTTACTTCTTGCCTATCAATTACGTTTCACAGGTTCTATCTCTGCAATCAGACAATAGCTGTTTGAAGGCAATAACCTCACCTTATATTTCTAGAACTGGTCCTGTGCCTTGCACATAGAAAATGCCCAAGACTCCTCAGTGCCTACTCTGTAAAACCGTGGAACTCAGTATAAATTTCTTGTGTGTATCCATTCATGAAACCCTGTGGGCTCTTTCAGATGTCTGATCCTGATTATTTTATTTCCTGATTATACTCAGTTATATTTTAGTTTTATTGAGCTAAATTTTTCTTCCTACTAAAGTAGTATTCTTCCACAGCGTATTTTTAGAGAAGGGAAAAAACAATTGACGCTTTTAATTAAAAACATTTTTAACCTTTTTTTCCATCACAAAATAAAAGGAATGTTTCAGCAGCAGAAAATGTCATCCAGAAAACCAGCCACTTATGAAAGAATTAATTTTTCTCATGGTTGAATTAAACAAGTGCAATTAACACTACTAATTTATTCTCCCACACAGAGGCTGCCCTTGTGAATATTTGAATTCAAGGCCAATAACAAATTAAGGTAGACTTTCTAATTGAATGACCATAATGAAATTTTTAGCCCTTTTGGGTCCTCACATGGCTACACTTGCTAAATATGGGTCCTCCAAGGGCTCTAACCTATTTATGTGAACGTTTTTTTTTTTTTTTTCCAAACACAACCTTGATGTACACATATTCCCACTATTGGAGGATAGTCCACAATCTTATTTTTTTGGATGAGGAACCAGCTTCATTACAAAACCTAAAAAGCTGAAACTGCTTTAAGATACTGCTTTTGCACAGTCACCATGAACTCACCATATACCAAGTCCTTTTGCTCCTTTGGGATTAAGGCAGATTGAATGGGAAACACCACAGAACCACTTTATGTATGGAAAACAAAAGCAGCTTCTTTCAAGACACATCTCCAAAGGCAAAGGACACAAAAGCAAAAATGAACTTCTGGGACTTCATCAAAATAAAAAGCTTCTGTACAGCAAAGGAAACAGTCAACAAAGCAAAGAAGCAACCCACAGAATGGGAGAAGATATTCGCAAATGACACTACAGACAAAGGGCTGATATCCAAGATCTATAAAGAACTACTCAAACTCAACATCCAAAAAGAAGATGAACATATCAAAAAATGGGCAAGACATGAAGAGGCACTTCTCCATAGAAGATATACAAATGGCTAACAGACACATGAAAAAATGTTCAGCGTCACTAGCTATCAGGGATATTCAAATCAAAACCGCACTGAGATACCATCTTACACCAGTCAGAATGGCCAAAATTAACAAGACAGGAAACAACAAATCTTGGAGAGGCTGCGGAGAAAGGGGAAGCCTCTTACACTGTTGGTGGGAATGTAAGCTGGTGTAGCCGCTTTGGAAAACAGTGTGGAGATCCCTTAAAAAATTAAAAATAGAGCTACCCTATGACCCTGCAATTGCACTACTGGGTATTTACCCCAAAGATACAGATGTAGTGAAAAGAAGGGCCATATGTATCCCAATGTTCATCGCAGCAATGGCCACAATCGCCAAACTGTGGAAAGAGCCAAGGTGCCCATCAATAGATAAATGGATAAAGAATATGTGGTACATATAT